>OX421398.1:8221160-8831989 GCA_949126875.1 Lochmaea capreae
CGTATAATAGTTTACATTTCCGATATTTTAAAATGTACCTACATAGAAAAAGCAACAGGTTATTGAAACATAAAACTGCGTTAACATTTCATACACCCCACGACAGACTCGTAAAACTACTAACTAAACAACGGACAAATGATGAAAAGAAAAGTTTTAGGGGAATTTGTTAGTCAAAATCCACGCATGCGTTAATCAAACGAGTCTGCTTTGAAACTACTCCTCCCCATCTCCACCCATCTTATTTATATTTGAATCTGTAATACAGTAAACTTCTATCTTGGTCTTAGTACGTACGTTAGTCGGAATGATCGCCAGTAGATGACACTAAAATTAATTTAAAATTTATTGATAGTATAAATACTTGAAAAGTGTATTGTCGAATTAACCGACAAAGGGAATAATTTTTCCTAGCACCACTATGCAAAACACTCTTTTCTACACAAATTTGTAAACGCAAAGCAGGCCTTTTCTTAATATGTATGAAATCTGATTATGTCTGTTATTGTGGATAAAACGTTGTAATGCATTCAAGTTTTATTGCGTTTTATCCACCCGAGATCTTCGCTTTCTGGGCTCATGCTATGCCATTAATAAAACTTGGTATTCGTTCAGCTTTTAAAGAAGTTATCAAGGCTACTTTAAAATAGTAGTTTGTACAACTAGTGCGCAAAGTGATTTGCGTACAAGTTGTACACAATATTTTTTCTACAACCACATTTATTAATGAAAGAAATACAGTAATTTATATAGTTTTGGATAACTCAAAAGATAAATTATTTTGATCTTGGTGCATATAATTCCTAAAATAATGCTTAATAGGTTAATGTTTTTATAATTAATAAATTAAAATAAATAATGAAATAAATAGTTTACTTACTTTTGGTTTTAATTTAAAAATTGTACACCAATAAGAAATTTACTATTAGGTTGGATTGTCAAAAAAAGTTGAAAGGTCATAGGTAGCTTTGTTTGACATTTCGGTGCGGAAAAGTGCCGTAGCGTGTACTTTTCGCATTACGGTTATCAAAAGAATTAATAAAAGGCCTGCTTTGCGTATAAAAATTTGTATAGTGGTTTTGCATAGTGGTTGTAGGAAATACCCAGCAAACACAAATGTATATATTACATAAAAATATATAACAGAGGAGGAACGATTTTTATATAAACCGTTTATATATTTTTCACATAGTATTTATGTAACAAAATCTTTGTAAATTTTGTTATATATTCTCAATATTTATATTATAAAATGTTTTATATATTGGATATATCTAATTTTATATGTATTCAAGATGTAAATTCTGTTACATAAATATGTGAAAAAAATTATATATTTTTTACGTAGTATTTATGTAACAAAATCTTTATAAATTTTGTTACATATTCTCAATATTTATATTATAAAATATTTTATACATTAGATTCTGCTACATAAAATTTCATCTCCATCTCTATTACCAATGAAAGAAGCACATTAAAGAACTAACGTTTAATTAATATATTCTTGATAATCAAAAGTCCATTTTTCAATTATAATCAATACATTCTTAGCCCTTAGGACTTTTCATAGTTAAAGGTGGCAATATCGAATGTTTTCAAATAGTAAATTTTGAATAAAATGGCGACGTCTATTGACAGTTGCTAAGATGTTGCTAGGTTGCCGAGGGATAGTGTTAGTTTTCTATTATTTTTTATATTTTGTTATCATTTGGTTTTTGAATATTTTTAGATTTTGTTTTGCAATATTTTTGTTACAGTATTGTATTGTCAATGTTAATAAAATAAATGTATCTTCTATAAGTTCCTTGTGGCATTACTTGTTATTTTTTCTTATTTTCTTGGGAATCAAACCACAATAATGTTTTTTTATTTTTATTTTTTTTTATTTCAACGTTTCGGTAGCGTTCCAGCTACCGTTGTCAAGATTAACTAATAATGAATGAATGAAAAATTTTTGGTCCCTATCTGACACAACGAAAAAAATTTGATTGTCTAGTTGTCAAATTTTTTTCGTTGTGTCAGATAGGGACCAAAAATTTTTCATTCATTCATTATTAGTTAATCTTGACAACGGTAGCTGGAACGCTACCGAAACGTTGAAATAAAAAAAATAAAAAAAACATTATTGTGGTTTGATTCCCAAGAAAATAAGAAAAAATAAAAAATAAATCTACTCATAGCTCGTAACTTATAAATATCAACACACGTGATCAAAGTGCCAAAAAAGAGACGTTCGCTTGAATTATGTCATTCTTTTGCTGCTGTCAATCAGTATGTTTTACAGCCTTAATCCTAATAAATATTAAAATTTATAGGTCGCATGTTATCAAAAAATATGAATATATGCTTAAAGAAAGGTTTCGTGATTGATTTCATATGTAATACAACTCGTGGGTTACTTAATTATTAAACTCAAACTAACATTAGTCGTACTAAAAACTTTATGTTGGCAAAAATGCGCGCTGTTAAAATGGTTTATCTGGTACAGTTGACGTCTTGACATTTTTAAGGTTATGTTGTCACAGTTTAATATTGATCATTCAATTTTTCGATTATTTCATCTCCTTGTTATAAAAAACTACGAAAAACTGAGTACATTTTCACAAGCAGTGATGAGTTGTCAAAGTTAACGTATAAATGAAACTTAATAAGAGCGTTTTCAGACGATACCATTACCATACCATTTTCAGCGGGCGATAAATGGTCGCAAAATGGTATATCATATTCACACATAACCATAATTTGATACCATCGAATTTTGTACCCTAAAATAGTATTACACAGTTGCCAAGATTAGTAAGTTAGAAAGTGTTATGGATAGAAGCCGTGTGTTGCTAGCGCTACTTCTCAAACGGAGAAAAGCAAGGAAACAAAGGGAGGCTCGATGGAAAAATCGACGGTACTGGGTTCATCCTTTGTTACAAAGTAGATATTTGGAAGGCGCGTTTTATATACTATTTGAAAAATTAATTGAACACGAAGAAAAATTTTTCAATTATTTTCGTATGACATACAATACCTTCAGGATGTTACTAGAACATCTTTCAGACTCTATAAAGAAAACAGACACAACGATGAGATTAAGTGTTCCTCCAAAAGAAATGCTGGCAATTACTTTAAGGTAAGTTTTTATTACATAATGAATTAGTACAAAATAAATTTATTATAAGTTTTGAAAACAGGTATAATCTTCCCGATATTCATCTGACGCTGGAGTCGAATAAGCAGATGTTGATGGATTTGACGGATAAACTTCATTATTGGACGAAGATCTTTTGCTTTTAATGCCCTTTATTAATTTTAGTACACCCATGCGGAATTCTATTTTTTCGTCCTCCGTGAAAGTTTTTACAGCAGGTGTAACTGACATGAAAAAGGCAGTATCTTCGTCCGTTTGTGTTGGTGGTGGTTGATAAGAGGCTTCTAAGGCTTTTAAAATTGCTTTATCTGTTTCATCGATGGAACATTCTTTTCTTCGTTTTGGGGCACAAGAAGCTCTAGTTCTGTTCAGATACTGCATCATCATCAATTAATTGTTCTTTTTCAGTAGTATTTTCAGAAATACTGGATTCTGTGTCATCTTTTTCGAGTACTTTCAATAAAAATTGCATTTGTTCAAAGTATATGTACTTCTTTGTACGTTTGTCACCACTTCTCTTTTTTCTCGAATTTGCAAATGCATCCCTAATATGTTTCCATTTGTCATGAATAACTTTTCCTGCAAATAATAATCTTTTTGAAATATAAATGTGCAAGTTAATTTTTAGCTTAAAAAAAGTAAAATATTTTATTATTTACAGATACCTCGCTAGTGGAAACTCATTTACAGATCTTCACTATACTTATAAAATAGGTATCTCAACTATAAGTGAAATTGTTCGCACGGTTTGTCAGCAGCTATGGATTCATTTTAGAGAAGAATACCTGCCTATACCTTCAGAGCAAGATTGGCTCAATATTGCACAAAATTTTCAGAGAATGTCACATTTTCCACATTGCATTGGCGCTGTGGACGGTAAACATATTGGGGTGCAAAAATTTCGGGAAAGTGGTTCGATGAACTTAAATTATAAACATTACTTCTCTATAGTTCTAATGGCTGTGGCAGACTCTGATTATAAATTTATATACGTTGACATAGGGGCATACGGAAAGGATTGCGATTCATCGGTTTTTCAAGAAACTGTGTTTTGGACGAAAATGAAAAATAACTCCCTAAATATTCCTAATGAAACTCTTTTGGCAGGAACAAATACTAGTATTCCATTTGTTTTAGTCGGAGATGAGGCATTTCCGTTAAATGAAAATTTGTTAAGACCATTTGGAGGTCATAATCTAACTGTAATTAAAAGAATATTTAATTATCGTTTAACACGAGCACGAAGATTTGTAGAATGTACATTCGGTATAATGAGCAACAAATGGAGAATTTTTCATCGACCACTAAATGTTTCTAAAACATTTGCAAAGGACATTGTAAAAGCTGCAGTAATTTTACATAACATAGTTCGTCAAAAAGATGGCTTTCGTACGACTGACTTCTACGTTTCTACAAGTACAAATGGTTTGCAAAATCTACAACGGGTAAGGGCTGTAGGAGGTGGAAGACAGGCAAACGACATACGGGACGAATTTGCCAATTATTTTGTGAGTCTCGCGGGCACTTTACCTTGGCAAATGGACAAAATTTGATGTATTATTATTGTAAAAATTTATTAAACTAACATTTTATTAACCTACTTTGTTTGTGAAGAAATCAAATTTATTACTCATTAATCTGTATATTTGTTTCTTTTGAGTCAATAAACATATTTAATTAAACTTACCTGCTTCTATTTTTTCTTCGTTTGAGAAGTTTTCGAAATCTATCAAAAAATTATAAATTTCAGCCCATGCATTATTTTTCTTTATCTTATCTTTATAATCGTCCTGGGTTTTATCCCAAAGGCAGGGCCTTTGTTCTATTAACTCTATTAGAGTTAAAGGATCAAATAGAAATTTAGATGTTTTCTTCGACATCACAACACTGGAACTGACACAAAAGCTGCGATTCACGATTTCTAGCTACATGTGTGAAAACATGCATAGACTTGCATTGCGTAGAGAAATGGTAGCGGAAAAAAATCGCACCGATCGCGCGATTTTAGGAGAACAAATCGCGTGTTTATGCGATATGGCTTCGGCGCTACCATGGAAAATATGGTATCGTCTATGTGTGAAAACGACCGATTTAAATGCACGTAGATTTGATGTACGCAATATTGCGACCATTTATCGCACGCTGAAAATGGTATGGTAATGGTATCCCACATAGCATTGAAAGAAGATTCATATGCCAAGTATATGCCTTCAAAGTCCTGTAGAAGATGTTCGTTTCGGTACATGATTAGCATATGCTGGCCACATACTGTTTGAGCACATCCCTGTACATACATCCATAGCAAGTGCTAAGAATTTTAGATTTAAACTTCTTCTTTTCCGTAGATCTTTCGCATATGAGTCGCACATCCATAAAAGGCCACCCAAAGTTTGTTTTTTTAATTATTTATTTAGCATATAATAATGATTTATTACCATTAACTAAGGTCCTTTTTAGTACATTCAGCGCATATGCTAAGTATATACCTTGAAGAATATCAGAAGTATTTTATTTTACAGATATCCTAAGCATGTGATAAGGATTATCAATAAGGTCAGGTAATTTTACATCAGATCTTTAGCACGTTTTACATACATATATGAATAAATATTTACTATTTTTGTTTAATACATTCAAAGCCATCATTGGTGTTGTACCCTTTTATTTTAAATATTCAGCATCTGCCGATATCAGAAATAACTCAAAAGCCCATCCTTAGCATGTGCAAAATATAAAACATGGAATATTATTTGGTACATTTAACGCAAATGCTACGCATCAACCATAAAATAAAGTCAAAGACCTTTAACATGCGAACCAAAATACATACGCTCAATCGTTTGGTGGTCGTTTTGTAGTTACTTAGTTTTTTTGGTAGTATCTAGTTTGTTTATTAAGAAATGATAAGAGAATTTTCGATTCAAAATTTCAAAGTTAGGGTGCCAACTTCAAGCAGGTTCCTTTATATATAACTACTAATACTACACGATGAGGACGATTCATCTCCGGAAGACGAGACTTGTCCTTCCCTGCGCCATACTTCGACCGGACTCTTTAATCTGAACGCATCCGAGTTCTGAACACACCCGTCACTTGTCATTGTTAGGGTAGACCCATGGGTAGACCGTATTTCCCGTATTCATTTTTGTTGCTGTGGAATTTTGGGTAGGGTTGCTTGGCCTCTGGAGTTTTTTTACATTTTTTGATTAAATTTTATGTGTTTTTTGTTGTATAATTATTGAAGATTAACATAGTAGACGTGATAAAAACCTTTTTGGTTAAAGCCAAGGAAAGGATAAATTTGGGGGACAGAAAGAAGACTACAGCTTTAGCCGAAGCGAAATAGAGAAAAGCTAGATCACCCCTACATATTTAGTACCTAAAAATATTAATTATTTCACATCTTTTAATTTAGATACAATCTTTAAAAACATATAATAATAGAGTTATGTTGAAAAGTGGTGTTTACATACCAAATGTCTATAGTTATAGTTTTTTACCTGGACGCCACAAAAAAATTTCCGCACGCCATGCGTTAGTGCGACTTTTCGCACGCTTTCCACATGCCCATGGGAAAGTTATGTTGCAGCTTTATTCATGCAAGGGATGAGAACAAGATATCCTTAACACTTACTACAAGAAAGTCTTTAATAACATGCTATGAAGTTAACTAGGATTTGAAAAGAACTTGCCATAACACCTTATTGGCAACACGGTATTCGTGCTTGGTGCATGCTCAGTATTTGACAAGAGTATCTTTGTTACATTCTATGAACCTGAATCGCATGTGATAAGGGCGGCACAGTACCTATTTTTAGCAGGTGGCGTTGTATCCTTTTAGTGCACATGCTAAGGATGGGAATAGATTGTACCTACCCACTAAACATAGGATATCCTATGGATATCCATATAATATCCACGATATGGACATGGAGACAGATAGGACATTCAATGGATGTTCATTTACCACTAGTACAATGGATATCCGTTTAGGGACATTCACTGGACCTTCAGTTGTCGTTCATCACTGGACGTGAAGATTTATTTGAATGATGGTCCGCTATATTTTATACTTATACCTTCCATCTGCTACTCGAATAATTTTTTACACTCGTAATGGGTACCTATTATATTTTTAGTTTCATGTAATGAAAAAAAAAGTAATTGAAGGTAGCAAAAGCTTAGACCAGTGCGGCTAAAGGAAGTGGCATTACATAAAATGTCTATTTGTATCTGATTTGGAAGGAGGAAAAGTGAATAAGGCTGAACATCTGTGGTTTCATAAAAATAAATGATAATTTGATGTTAGACTGTGTAGACAGCTCTTGTACAAAATATATCCAGTTCATGTCCTCAATGTATGCAGCTCATGTCCTAAATGTCTCCAGTTCATGTCCTATAGTATATTATTCACGATTCAATTATAATGATGGCTATTATTCACGATGGTGCGAGTGAATAATAGCCATTATATGCGAGTAGAACACTATATTTTGTCCACGACTGTGAATTACCTGTTTTTATACATTTTTTTGTCAAACTAAAACACTATATACTTTATTACCAAAAACTACTAATTACTAATATTTACTTCTTATGTTATTCAACAGATTATATATTTAATAAGTATTTCATTATTTAAAACGTTTCTTTTACTTTTGACATACATCATACACACTAGATAAAAAACTGCATGTAAATGATCTACAGCTTGATAAGCTATCACATGTATCTTCATAGCATGGTGGTTTACGGCTCTGACTCGGTGAAGTGAGTAATTTTAGACATAGGATCGAATCCCCGTCGCGGTGAAAATTTTAAAATAATAAATTGTGGCATTTGTAAAAATATGAAATATCTGCAATACATGGGAAGTGAAGTATCTAGTACTTGTTAAATGTTAGAATTATCAAATAGTCCATATTTTTACAAGGAATATCCATTTTTAGTACGAAACGGATATTCAATGGATGTCCATAGGATATCCTTCTGGACTTGAACGGATATCCTATGGATATCCCTTATGTTCAATGTGGATATCCATTGGACATCCATTGTATTTTCATATGTTATCTGGGTAATAACATCTTTATCACATGCTTGTTGGCACTTTGAGTTTTTTAGTGCTGGGTACATACTCAGCATCTTATAAGGACATCTTTGATTAAATTCTAATAACCTGACCAGCATGTGACCAGGGCGCAACACAATCTATTTATAGCACTTGTTTTGGTATCATTTGAGAACACGCTTTGCACATCCATGTTCTTTTGAAAATATTCCACGCATATGCTTAGGATGTCAAATTGCTATGTGGGATCGTCTGAAAACGCTCTAACACTACAATAGTTGATGTATTTACTATTCATCTATTCCTGACCATTTACAGCATGAATGAAGCAAGTAAGTATGAGTTTAATATTATACTCAATCAACTGTATTTATTGTATTCTGTTACACTATTCATAATACTTAGCAATTATATTTGCACAATTTATTTACAGATAATCCATTTCACTTTAGAAATGTTACTGCTGCAATTGGAGGAAGAACAATTATTTAATGTAGAATGTTCCTAATCATAGTTTCCTAAAATATGACACACATCCACACAGTGGATTTCCAAGAAAAATAAACCACAATATGAATTTGTTTTTATTAAAATGAATCTTGAATTTTCCAACTATTTCATACATACCTTTTTAGGCTCAGTAGGTTTTAAAATAATAATTTCTCACTTAGTGCTGTACTTTTAACACACAAATAAAAGTTTTATACAGAAATAAGTTCAAGTTTGTTTATATACAGTAACTATCAAAAACTAAACATAACCTATAGCCAAATAAAAAGAAGAATATTTGATAACTTCATTTGACATTTACTAGATTCTCATACTAGTTCAAGAGCTTGGCAACATAGTCCAGTTATGACAGAAGTCACGTGGGTTGATATTTATAAGTTACAAACTATACAGTTAACAGAAGCAAACATGAGCCCCGGAAAATATGCGAACTAAAATAAGGTCATCGCAACGAGCCAATCAGGAGCTAATGTTAACGAACGTACATTAGTAATTTGTTAACATAATCGAAATAATATGACCGAGTGATTTCATCAACATACATCAATTTTAGTGTCTATATCAGTGTTGTCAATGCGAGGATAATTATCCGATTTTTAGACAGTTTCGCTGATTTAGATCCAATCGTTTTTCGAATATTTTGCAGAAGGGATATATAAAATGGCTATTGTTTTTGGGGATTTTCCATATTGACTAGGGTCGAAGACTTTATTTAGGTAACCACTGTTTACTTTTGGAAATTTTGACAAATTCTGATCATTTGAATCGTAAGTTCGTGTAATTTTTATTTTTGTATCGGCAACACTGGACTACATTCTATTTAATATTTGATGTCAGCTGCCGTTTATAATCTATATTTTTACACGTTATTCTCTTATTTGCTGTTTTGCTTCATAAATTACAGAACCATCAGTCTTTGTTAAGACTAATTTGATAATTAACTTAACATAGTAAGGTATGTACTATAATTATTATTGATAAACATAACCTAGAACAACACACAATAACCAATTACAATATTAAATATTCATCAGACCTAATAATGTTTAAATATCTTCTATAAGTTCCTTGTGGCATTACTTGTTATTTTTCCCAAGAAAATAAGAAAAAAATAACTAATAATGTTTGTTTTTCTTGCAGTTAAATTTGTCTCAACAATATGTACAGAAAATCGTATATGCATTAATTTGCTGTTTTTTTAGTAACTAAGAAAACATCCACCAGTTTACAAATGACACTCTAAGGTAGTAATAATTTAAAAATTCAATCAAAAATCAGTTATAAAAGTTGTTCAAACTGACGTCCGTTCTCTAGAATACATAGTTCAATTCTCCTTGGCATATGAGATGTAGCTGCATCAACCATTTCGGGTGTGATTTTTCTAAATGCATCTAATATTCGTTGACGCAGTTCTAGTATATTATTTGGAATATTTTTGCTGTAAACTTCGTTTTTTATGAAGCCCCACACAAAATAATCTATGGGATTAATACATGGGGATCGAGGAGGCCATCTTGTCGGACCGTTGATACCAATCCAATTAACTCCAAAATATTCATTTAAATACTGTACAACTCTTTTCGCATTGTGCGCTCCACAGCCATCCTGCATAAAGTAATCAATATTTCGTCTTGTTTCTACGGACATCTCATCGAATACTTCCTCCAGTAGCTCTAAATATCGGAACTGGTTTAAATTACCGTCCAAAAATATTGGTCCAACGGGCACATTTAGGTCAATTAAATTTTTACATTATTCGTTAAAATTCTAATAAATCCACTCCATTCATAGTTACCCTAAAAAAATTAAATCGATTGAATCAAAACTATCCGAGAAATTAGAATGTAAAATTAGCTCCGCCCCTTGAACGCCAACGTGACGTCACATCAGCCGTGGAGCTCGGCAGTATCGAGGTTCCAGGCGTAGAGACTATTGTAATAATTAATTTGTAGAACGGCTTTGTACGCAAATCTAATCATCCGAAATGGTCTCGTTAGAAAAAGGTTTTTTAAAAGGCGATTCTGGCAATTTGCCGAAGGTGGATGTAATGAATGGTTATGCAGTACCTATTTTAACCAAAATAAGGACTATCAGTGCAGAATTAAAAGGTGTGAAAATGGAAAAGTAAGTGTTCGCAATCGTATTCGTTATCGTAAACGTACATGGGTAGAATTCATCAGCAGGCGAATAAAATTTAAAAAATAAACACGTGAGGTCGTATACAGGGTAGGGTGGTGATAAAATTGGAATATAAAGAATACCTGTGGAGGTGGAATAACCTATATAGCTCTCGCGCGCATCAATTTGCATATTTATTCCTGATATTTTAATCTAGTCCTAGACCACATTCTAGCATACAAATTAGTTGGAGTTATCATTTGGTTGTCCATATCACTGCTTTTTTGGCGTAAACTCAGGGTTTTTCCTACTTGGATAAGCTGTTTTTAGGATGAATTTCATTTCAGATCTGCAAGAACGACTTATGGTGATAACGCCATTGGTTATGTTCAAGTGAAACAAGACCAATCTTATTGTTTTGTTAAAGCAAAGATCACTCAAGATCATAAAATAAAATCTAAAAATGATGTTTCGTGTAAAATTCATACGATTAAAAATTGTGTGGAAGAAGTTTTATGCCACGATTGTCCTGCGTCTGAGGGGGGCTGCAAGCATGCTGTGGCATTCTTAATGTGGCTACACCGAAGAACAGAGTATCCTTCTCCTACGGAAAAAGCTTGCTACTGGAAAAAGTCTAACTTGGCTGCAGCATCAACAACGAGAAAATTCGTTAAAGTTTCAGACTGGTAAAAGATCTTTCCCAGAAAATAGGGACAAATCACTCCTGGATGAACATATCACAGAAGCCAGAAAATTAAAAACAACTAATACTTTAATGCGTTATTATGTTTCGCCAAAATATTCATCGCTGTCTTTAAATTCCTTAATTTACCAATTTTTTAGGAGTTTTTACGGTTGTACTTTGACAATCTGGTACTATTCAATACTTGTATTTGTTCTTTTTGTCACTCATTTTATAATTATTATTGATAAATTAACTTAAAATGTCATATACCTGGAAATGTTATTGTCACTTTGACATCGATAAAAAAGGTGCATCCTTTTTTATCGGATAAAAACTTCTCTTCCTCAATATCTAGTAAGCGGACGTCACTTTTACACAATGACAATGAGTCGCAAGTTTGGTTACTTATAATTTCACAGCAATTAAGTGTTGGCAAAACTGCAAAAACTGTCAATTACTCTGTTAGATTTTTGAATTTTAAACATATAGTGCTTTTATTTTGAATCGGTGTGGTAATTATTTAACTTTGTTGTATTAATAAAGATAATTATTGTTGTTGTTCATCCATATATTCTGTAGTTTATTGTATTAATAAAGATAATTACAGTAGAAACGGTGGAGCTTTACCATCACGTGACTGTTACCATACGTATATACGTATAGTAACGTATAGTAAGTATAATGTAGTATATACGTATAGTAACGTATAGTAGGTACGTATAGTGTAGTATATACGTATAGTAACGTATATACGTAGTAACAGTCACGTGATGGTAAAGCTCCACCGTTTCTACTGTATTGTTGTTGTTCATCCATATATTTTGTCGTTAATTTATCTTGCCAAAAAACACTCGAGCTTTTCTTTTATCAGATAAATTTCTCTTTAACTCAAAATTTTGCCAATCACTAAATTTGCTCGAAAAACTGACATTAGATAAAATGGCAAAGCTGTTTCGTTGCAAAGAGAAATTTATCCGATAAAAAAAAGCTCTTGTGTTTTTAGATGGTAAAGCTCCACCGTTTCTACTGTATTGTTGTTGTTCATCCATATATTTTGTCGTTAATTTATCTTGCCAAAAAACACTCGAGCTTTTCTTTTATCAGATAAATTTCTCTTTAACTCAAAATTTTGCCAATCACTAAATTTGCTCGAAAAACTGACATTAGATAAAATGGCAAAGCTGTTTCGTTGCAAAGAGAAATTTATCCGATAAAAAAAAGCTCTTGTGTTTTTATTGTTGATTAAAAACAAACATAAACGTCAACTAACATGCAAAATTCGCCGAACATACCGAATTAAACCAACATTCACACGATAAGTGTACTCGGCTATATGAAGCCGCCGCCGGGCTCGTCGCCAGTATTCTTGTCTGTAGCCTGGGGGACGGGGTGCCGACCTCGGGCACCATCGAGTATCTCCGGTGGCGCTCGGCTTTCATGCGTCCATAAAGCTTTTAACCTCCTATACGATATCATTGACGTGTGCAGAGATTAGCTCAGGGTAAGCGTGCTGGGCTACTAACACAGAGGTACCAGGTTCGAGTCGTGTCCGAGTCAAGATATTTTTATTTTTATTTTCTTATTGTTTTTTTCAAAAATTGACTAAAAATACGAAGAATTTTTCGATTCGGATTAGGGTAGGGGGTAAGGTAGGGTGGTTTTTGTTGGGTTATTATTGAAAATTATTATAATAATCTGTCAATTACACAATTCAATTTTTCGATTCGGATTAGGGTAGGGGGTAAGGTAGGGTGGTTTTTGTTGGGTTATTATTGAAAATTATTATAATAATCTGTCAATTACACAATTCAATTTTTCGATTCGGATTAGGGTAGGGGGTAAGGTAGGGTGGTTTAGTTAAAAAAGTGTATGGAAAGCGAGATGTTCTTTTCATAGAGAGCGACACGGGGTGTTAGAACCGTGCGCGCTTCGCATGAAAGCCGAGCGCCACCGGAGATACTCGATGGTGCCCGAGGTCGGCACCCCGTCCCCCAGGCTACAGACGAGAGTGTCGCCAGTAGGCTGATTTGACGTCACAGCTTGGACACGCCCCGTATTTTAACACTGAATTTGAGGGTAAAATCGGTTGGATAAAAATGTGATTTTTTGGCAATTGTCTTTTCGAGTAGAGAACTTTTTAAAATTAAAATAAAAAAATTATCGAAAATGGCCACAGCATACACTTTGCGAAAAACTACATTTATTAAATGGGGGTTCATAGTGGCATAGAAATGCTTGTTTCTTGGATTAAATCGTCACTTTAAAGGTAAAACTCACTAAGTAACATTTTTTTCAAAATTCTACTCAAAAGACATTACCACTTAGTAGGTGGTTTAAGTAACCTAGTCTAACCTAACAATGAAGTATTATCAAAAAAACATCAGGAATATCAGACGCACAATAAAATAGATAAGTAAAATGTATTATTCGTATTTTATTAATTATCGAATATTAAATATTCAAAAGTCGGTTATTATACTTAGTGAGTTTTACTTCCCAGTAAACACAGGATATCCTATGGATATCCATATAATGTCCATGATTGGTCCATATCGACATGGACACAGAATGGGCATCCAATGGATGTCCATTTACTACTTACTAGTACAATGGATATCCGTTTGGGGACATTCACTGGACCTTCAGCTCTCGTTCACCTCTGGACGTGAATATTTGAGTGATGGACGTCCATTGGACATCCATTATTCATCCTTTGGTCGAATCGAAATATACACTCATTAAAAATGTACTAGGTCCGCTATATTTTATACTTATATACCTTCCATCTGCTACTCGATTATTTTATACTCGTATAATGAGAACCTATTATATTTTTAGTTTCATGTAATGAAAAAAAAAGAATTGAAGGTAGCAAAAGCTTAGACAAGTGCGGCTAATGGAAATGGCATTACATAAAATGTCTATTTGTATCTGATTTGGAAGGAGGAAGAGTGAATAAGGCTGAACATCTGTGGTTTCATAAAAATAAATAATAATTTGATGTTAGACTGTGTAGACAGCTTTTGTACAAAAGATATCCAGTTCATGTCCTAAATGTCTCCAGTTCATGTCCTCATATATATACCACAGCTTGATAAAGTATCACATGTATCTGCATAGCATGGCGGTGAAAATTTTAAAATAATAAATTGTGGCATTTGTATAAATAAGAATAATCTTCAATATAATTATGTGAAGTGAAGTGAAGAAGTACACGTAAAATGTTAAAATTATCATATAGTCGTGGGCAAAATATATATTATAGTTCATGTCCCTAACAAGTACACCGGATGTCCATATTCCATCCTGTCCATGTACAGAACGTATCAAGTTCTAGTCCATGAAAAATCAATGAGTTCTCTCTCTCTCTCTCTTTATTTATTATGTCCAGTGAATGTCCATATTTTTACAAGGTAAGTATATCCATTCTTAGTACGAAACGGACATGGATGGGATGTCCAATTTTGTGACAAATGGATATCCCTTATGTCCAATGTGGATATCCTTTGTATGTTCGTGTGTTATCTGGGTTTTAAAGTGACGAAATATTCCATTGTTAGTAAATGTACTTTCATCAGTCCAAAGTATCTTTTTGTTAAAATATGAATCACGGAGGTAATTTTCGTCTCCACCAACGACAACTGCACATTCTTTACTTTGAGCAAGAACATTAACTTCGTTAACCGTATCTCGTACCTGATATTTGGTTCTCCTTTTTTTAACACTGCTACACTCACTCATATTGAGTAAAATATTCTTTGATATACGCGAAAATATCCTTGACGATGGCTGCTGTCTTTCTAGATATAATTCGAAATATGCCTGAGAGTTCTGGTCGACTTCGCCACCTTCGGAATTTTATGTTAATTTTGATTTTGTTTGATTCGGATTACACAAGTAAGATAGAAAAACAGCTGAAAGAGAGAGAAAGAATAATTATGCGTGGTCATTAAGGCGTGTACTTTGTTTCACCTTAGGGGTGTATACTTATTTCCCGAGACTGGCCGAATGCTCATTGCTCCCCTATTTTAACCGCTGTTGCCAGAAGCGCAGATTAATTTGTACAAATGATATTTTCGTGTCGTTATCGTTGACTTTTTTTCGAAGTCATGCACAATAGGTGAAACAAAACACTTTCATCCGGCAACATTGTCTTTTACAGAGAGAATTCACATTTAAACTGCTATTCATAGGTCTTTTCGCTACAAACGTTGATCACGTTGGAAGCGCATGCCATTGTATTTGAAAATAAAACATTTACAATATGCCTTCATTAACATACTTAACCAGCGAAAAAGTACAAATTGTAAGATGGTATTTTGGAGGTCATTCGGCTAATGCAATCGTTAATTTGTTTATTGTGGCATTTGAAAATCGCCCAATTCCATCAAAGTCAACAAATTGTGAAAATAATTAGTAATTTCGAGAAATATGGATGTGTTTCATACTGTAGAAAATGCCAAGCTTCGGAAGATCCAATCGAACGCCCAATAAACGATGACAGGCAGACTAGATAATTGAATGTTTGTTTAGCAGTTGAAACAGGACAACCATCTTCTTCAAGACAAATTGCTGAAGAGGTCAACATGGATAAGAGAACTGTACAGAATATTTTAAAACGGAACGGGTACCATTGTTACAAGGTTCGGACAACGCAGGAAATATTTCCCGAGGACAATATCAGACGAATGGATTTATGTGAGGAGATGATGGAACGTCAAAATGCTGACGAGAACTTTTTAAAAAATATTTTATTTACGGATGAGTCAACTCTTTCATTACATCCAAAACACAATCCGTCACAAGATATTGGTCTCGGGAAAATAAACATCTAACCATTCCAATCCGAACACAGTATCCGCAAAAGCTAAATGTTTGGACGGGTAGGTATTCTAGGTGACCACATTATAGGTCCTTTTTTCATTGAGGGGAACTTAAATTCCGCCAAATATTTAGACTTATTACAAAATCAAGTAATTCCTGCAGTTCTCCTTATACCCGATGTTGATCTCAACAGAATTTGGTTCCAACAAGATGGTTGTCGCCAGTCCATAATTCAAGGATAGCAATGGATTTTTTAAATTTTACATTCCCCGAAAAAATCATTAGTACTACTGATACAATTAAATGGCCTCCAAGATCACCTGAACTAGCTTCAAATGATTTTTTTCTTTGGGGATTTTTAAAAAGTAGCATTTACCAACATGCATTTGAAAGAGCTAATAATTTAAATGAATTGAGGGTGAAAATACAGCACATTTGTGCCAGCATTACGCCAAATAATCTTAGAGATATGAGATCAATTCTTTATCACAGATTTGGTTATTGTCTGGCACAGGCAGGTGGTTTATTTGAGCACTTAATTAATTAAAATTATGTGTACCTTTAGAATGGATTTTTATTTTTTAGGAAGTTTATATTTTATGTTTAGAATAGGTGTACCTACCTACTTATTTTATTTTTTCAATTTAATTTATTAATGGAAGGGATTTTTAGTTTATTAATTATGGTTCTCTCAAGAAATGCTGTTTTATTTTCAAGTTACAATGGCTAAAATAATATCCTATTGTAGTTAGAAATTGTCAACTGGGTCTGAAATGATCATATTGACAAAAATGAATTTTAAGATGTACAGGTTACGTGATAACGATTGTATTTTTTTATTTCTTTAACACCCTCACTCCTTCCATATGTTGGGAGCATACTGAATACGTTAACTCTTGTCTGTAGCCCGTGTGATGTGGTGCCGACTTCGGGCGCCATCGAGTATCTCCGGTGGCGCTCGGCTTTCTCGCGGGGCTGGTCGTCTGGTGCCAGGCGCGCGAGGGATGTGGTTTGGTAGGGGTAGGTTTGGTTGGGTTATTATTGAAAATTATTATAATTTATTCTACAAAAATTGACTAAAAATACGAAGGTGGTTTGGTAGGGGTAGGTTTGGTTGGGTTATTATTGAAAATTATTATAATTTATTCTTCAAAAATTGACTAAAAATACGAAGGTGGTTTGGTAGGTTTGGTTGGGTTATTATTGAAAATTATTATAATTTGAACATTATCTGACTCGAAGGCGCGGAGGAGGGTAGAATTACGCTGTCAAAGATAATTAGTGGGTGTTTATGGGTTTTTAATTGATATTATCGGCCCATCAGGTCTTCTTAAAAAAAAACATATCCCCTTTCACATTTAGCGCAGACTTAGGACGAATCTGTCAATTACACAATTCAATTTTTCGATTCGGATTAAAGTAGGGTAGGGTGGTTTAGGTTAGGAATTGACTTGCTTTCTATACACTTTTTCAAACGATATATTTAAAAAAGTGTATGGAAAGCGAGGAGATGTTCTTTTCATAGATATCCTAGCTTTCTATACACTTTTTTAAGGGAAATTTCATAAATTTTTGTGAAGTGCATTGAAAGCGAAGGAAATCTCACCCAACCTACCCAGCCCTAACCCAAATCGAAAAATGGAATTGTATAACTCACAGAAAAGCTTGCTTTCCGTACACTTTTTTAATGGGTATTTTCCAAATTGTTGTAAAGTGCATTAGAAGCGAAGGAAATCCAACCCAACCTACCCTACCCTACCCTCCTCCGCGCCTTCGAGTCGTCGACGAGAGCGACACGGGGTGTTTGAACCGTGCGCGCCCCGCATGAAAGCCGAGCGCCACCGGAGATACTCGATGGCTCCCGAGATCGGCACCACATCACACGGGCTACAGACGAGAGTCCACCGTTATACCACCAACTAGTGAATTCTCTCTGTAAAGGACCATTCGGCCAGTCTCGGGAAATAAGTATACACCCCTAAGATGAAACAAAGTGATGACCGCGCACAATTATTCTTCCTCTCTCTTTCATATATCCTTGTCGTACTTGTGTAATCCGAGGCCTGGGTTCCAAAATAATTTACGTAATCTGTATACTAGTCTGACACTAGAATCTCATGTCTAGGTAGCCTAGGTTCACAATTTAGGACCATCTGACACATTTAGCGGCGTTGTCGAATGGTATTTATTTTCTTTCAGTTGACTTAATTATGCATTGTAATAGATTACATGAATATAACATAAAAATAAAAAAATATTTACATTTATAATGAAAATTGAAATATTAAACATCCTTAGAATGTAATGATTATTTTAGATTTGTTTTATACAAAAATAAAAGAGATTAAAACAAACTATTAACTACTGGACCACAGAGTATTTTTCTTTTATCACGAATTTTAGTTCACTATGATAGGGGTAATTTTTTCTATACTAACAAATTGTCCAGTGCTACTAGCTAAAATAGGTAAGTATACTATCAGGAATAAATACACAATTTGCAAATACAAAATTGAATGAACCACCATCAACAGATTATGAAAAATGCACGCCTGGTCGACGTTTCGCAATTCGCGAACCTTACCGGACCCTGCCTGAGCTGCCTGTAATTAATTTCGACATTTTATGTACACATCGTACATCTTTCTTTTCTTCGTCAGTGTAACGAACCATACTTAATATTTATTCACTTCACAAATCATTTGAAACTAAAGAGCAAAGGAAATACCTAGTAAAGCCCCTATTTCAATTGATAAATAAACAGTTTGACAAAAGTTGTGATTGTGACATAATTTTTAAAGAAAATCGTGAATTTCAATATAAAAAAATAAAGATAGAAACAAACGTGTAAGAAAATAGAGTTTTTCTACGCCCATGTCCGTAAACGTCAAAAATCGCACTGACAACATTCCTTGTAAGTGACATTTAACAATAACATGCACGTAATGAAAATCTCATAACATACATGTGCGTTTAGATTAAAAATCTTAAATTTTTTGAATCAAATTGTATTAAAATTTTAATTTACGTACTACTTTATTTGGTTTATTTACATACTTTTTATCAATTGAAAAACATAAAAGCTCTTAGCATTAGTGAAATACATTTTAGATTAAAAGAGTGATGCCCCTAAATGTCGGCTACATATTTTACAATTAAAAAAAATTGTGCTGTCAATTTTTGTAACAAATTATAGTATCCGAACATTTTCTCAACTTTACCTACGAATATGTCTGTTAGTAGTGAAAAATATGAAATTACGAGCACTCAGAAGAAAATAGATGGGCGTAGAAAAAGTGTAGTACGTTACACGAGTTGTAAGCCCATTACACACTCGTGAAATTTACGCACTTGCCGCTGCGCGGCTTCGTGCGTAATGGGTTACTTACAACTCTTGTTACGTAATATACTATTATTCAACTTTACGTTAGGAAATATTTTATGGAAATTTCGATTACGTAAATTATTCACAGACTGCTTGATTTAATAAAAGAGAAACGGTACTATTTTCAAATTTTCAGAAGTTGGATACTACTACGAAGTTATAAAACGATTTTATTTAGTTCGGCCCGTAACACCTAGTCCGTATTTAAAAAAATGAAGTTGATGGTGACCCTGTAAAGACGAAACGTCGTAATGAAATTTTTGGTATGGTATATTATAGAAAACCTCGTTTATTAAAAAAGTTGAGTTTGATATCTTTCATAATAACGACGGCAAATTTAAAAAACGAAAAGGACCATTTTCCGATTTTGTCAAATATCCTCGCAACTAGTCGAGATATTTTAAAATTTTGAACCATCTAATTTCCTATTAATATACCAAACTTTTTCTCCATTTAATGGACATTGTATCTATTGCGGTTTCCGAGATCTCTGTATACGTCAATTAAATTCGGTCCACCCTGTATACATATAGCCTCCATGATAAATTCGTTCATAAGGGACTCGACTTTTTTTAGGAAGCAAGGTAGAAATTGCTTGCTCCGATTTTTTTTTTAAATTTCAGGTGTATTATTAGCTTCACTATCACTATCACTATCAATCATTTTGATAAATTTAATTTTTGAAAATTGTGGAAAGTGTCAAATAATTTAAATTTGACATTTGTACGTATATCATGTTACCAACTATCGATAGAAAAATAAATTAAATAAAGTTTATATTTTATTTTAAATTATTCGTTACAAAGAACATTGTACCTACCCAACTTTTTTGGGAAGGAATTTTTCGCATTCGCACTAAATGCTAGACTCCCTTCGGTCGAGCTCATGCGAAAAATTCTACTTCCCAAACCCAAACAGTCGCGTCACCCCATCCACCCCATCTACTGCAGCCTGGTTCTTGATGCATTCTCGGTTAATTTTATGCAGCAATATATTGGATGTCAAAACTTTTACTCATTTTTTTCATTATGGGCCATGATAATAAACAATGACGTAGTACCTACTTAGCATTCTAGAACTATCGTCAGTTTTATAGCCTCTTACTACTTTATTTCAACCAATTAAAATCGTAGTAACACATGAATTGCATTCTCAGTGATTTATTTAATTTTTTTGTAACATATTTTCGCAACAAAATAAAAACATAAAAAAGTGGCACATATTAGTCGATTTTAGGCGACAATTGACAACTAAAATCGCGGCATTTACACTGACACAGCTCGGGAGCAGAGTAATTACCGAGGTTAAAAATGTCAAAGTTAGTGACGCCTTTAAGGGCTCAGTAATGACGTTATTGCCTTGTAACCATTAATAACCACATCGACTAAATGCATTTGATATTTACGGGTTACCTATTTATGGTTATTCGCATAAAATATACAATTGATTTTACGGTACCAAAATCGTTTATTAATAGGGACCATTTTGTATCATTATGTAGCTGGGTCAGGAGTTATTTGAAATAATGTTATTGCTGATTGTAACTATGTTCTTTATTTTACTTCCTATAAACACATGTGGTCTCTAGTGACTGACAACAACAACTGCCTTGTGCACTGTTGCCAACCTACTCAGACAACAGGTTGCTTTGTAGTAGTCAACCTTATAACACACCATTAAAGAATGATTTTGTGTACAAAGGCGCACGGTCGACGGAAAATACTATTAACATCCTACAGAATGAAAGTATTTATAGAGCTATATCGATGACACAGCTAACAGCATAATATACTAAGTACCTACGTAGTTTTTTTAGTTGCACTTTATTTTTCTCGGTACTTATACGAATGTCTTCTGATGATGATTTGGAAATAAATTGAAAAAGTAATTTTAATATAGAAACTAGTTTTATTTACAAATTTATTATTTCAATTAAATGTAGGTATAGTTGTACACCACGAAGAACAAAAAAAGACTTATCTAAAAAGAATCGTATTATTATACCTACACTATTATACCTGACAGTAAAAATGTTTTCTAGATTAACATTTGTCAGGAAAATTATTTTTGAGTTAATGAAGTTCTAATAACTATGCTGCTGAAAAAAAGTAATTTTTATTTAATATCATGTAACACATGAAAAAGTATAGGGTGCATCCTTTGAAAAAGAATGTTACATTCCGGAGAAATAATATATCTATAATACAGTAGGTATATTTTAAACTGATTCTTACAGATAATGTCCAGTTCCTCAAAAAAACTTGAGTATTTCGCGCCAATTCTTAAAAATAGTTGAGATTGTTGAACAATGATTCATGTTCTGTAAATTACAAAATTTCATGAGTGTTATTAAAAGTTACGATCAGTTCATACAGTATATCATTGCTGGTGAGACCGCAGGCTATTAATAAAGATAGGTCCTTGCGGTTTCCGCGAAATGTTGCTGCTTTTTTGTGAAAAGTGCAATTCCGTCAAAACAGTTTTTTAAAACTATTTCAGTTTCGAAGATACAAGACGATTTTAAAAATCTGTGTGTTTTGGGGATCTCTGTTAAGCCTAGTCCACTGGGATACAATGTTTGCAGACTGTATGTAGACTGTCTGCATACTGTATGGATACTGTATGCATACAGTCTGTGAACATTGTTACTGGTTTGGCGTCCACACTTGCCACGAAGTCAGTCGTCACCGAGATGTTGAGCGAAGATGTGACTTTTGCTTGTGCATGTTTTTTAATTTTATACCATGTGAGTACCTACCTTACCAAGGAGGAGGCGATGGTGAGGGCGGATGTAATTTCGGCCGGAAAAAGGGCAGGTACTAAAAGCCGGTAGGTAAATTCGGCCGGAGGTTTTAAGTTGCTTCCTTATCTCACAGGTATTTTCGGCCGCAAATCAAATAAAATAACAGAATGCTTTATATTAAAATATTTCTTTATTTCAATAACCTAACCTAACCTAACCTGTTGTGGTTTTCGGTCCATAACTATCGAGTACAGAATGTACATCGTGAATATCCTTAGGCAGGGCTGGTAAGAGCTTACGGCGGCTGTTGTACAAATTTCTTCTTATTAGACTGACATCTATCGATGACAAATTCTCTGGCAAATGATTTGAAAGCGCTTTTAATAATTTTTGAAGGTTTCTCCGATATGTCTTCCTCAGCTTTGCGCTTGCATGAAGTCGTCACTATTTTTCTCTCCAACGTAGTTTCATCGGACTCGTGGTTGTGGATTAATTCACTTCTAGTAACTGTGTATTCCGCACCAACAGTGTACAGTTTGGCTAAACATCTTAAATTTTTCTTTATACACCTCCAACGTACTTCACCACTTTTTAATACGTCCTGTTTACAAAACTGAAACTTTTCTACAACTAGTAAGTCACAACCGCGTGAACTCTTAATTACTGAAACTGATGCCATCGTATACAAATAATATATTTTATGCTTTCTATCGACTAGTAGCTTCAAGATAAGTTATAATACTGACTAGCTATAATAATTTTATACCTGTTATTTGTGAATTTTATACATTTAAAGGAATAATCTTAAGTAGGTCGGCCGAAATTACCCCTGTCATAAATGGTACCCCTTGATTTATGCAGGTAGGCCAAGGGATTACCGGCCGAAATTACGCCCGCCGGATGGTGAACCCGCATATTTCTTGAAGAAGGTGACCATGATGTCATTTTCACTGAATAACTGCACTACAAAATAACAAGAAAGCACTGGACAACTGAATCTTTCAAAGGCTGACTGCAGACTACACAGCAGGTGGTTGTTTTTCGTCTCATGCCTCTCGACACTCCACACTTGCAGACTTGAGACAAAATACTTGTATCTTGTATCCGTGTTTTCCATTTGGTTAGGATACAGACAACATTGAATTTTGTGTCCAGAATCACACATTTTGTATGTGGACTGTATGCAGATTATAAGCAGACATCTGAAAACTGTCTGCATACTGTCTCCAAACATCGCCACATACAAAAAGATACAGTCTGCATAAAATGTATCCGGATACAAATCTGCTAGTGTGGACAAGGCTTTATTGTAAAGAGTATCATACCTCAAACCACGATCACAATAATACAACAAAGAAAATGGCAAGAAGCAGGAAATGAACGTTTTGGCATATGTCCAAGCAGTCCACCAAACTTCGAGAAGACAAATTGAAGAAGAAACAGAACACGAACAAAAACACAACGAATTTTACTTAAACATATATATAATGGCTTGACCCCCGTGTGGGGTTACGCCGCGTATGCTTTCTAGATCCGCTTAATTGGGGTGGATCCAGTGGCGGATTTAGGCTTCCTGCCGCCCTAGGCCCGGTTTGATGTGTCGCCCTTTTAGTGGAAGCTTCTTACTAGCACTATCGAAACGATCTAAAATTACATTCCAAACAATAACTAGAATTGTTGTTTCTAAACGCTCTAATTTTCGCTCCAATCCTGTAGCTTCAGATGGCATAGTCCGTTTCTTATTTCTGCTCTCGGCAATGAATTCCAGTGCATAAATGATTGCCGACTACTACATTTCTAATGCGTAAAATGCATCATGTCGAGCAGACCATCGAGTTTGAGAAAGAATCGTAACTCTCAAATGTGTACGCTGCACCGAGAACTCCCAACGATGTGAAAAGAAATTAGTACCTGCAAAGTAGAAAATAGTCGACTGCTTCTGTTACAGATTCAATAGCACGTGATTTTACTAAATTTAAAGAATGGGCATGGAATTATGAATAATTTATTATATTGAAATTTTTTTAAAAAAACTAATCTGAACCAATTTTTAAATGCCGCCCTAGGCCCGGGCCTCACGGGCCTAGGCCTAAATCCATCACTGGGTGGATCAGTCCAGTCCGTAAACATAAGGTTGATGTAATTCATCATTTGTATCACGGCGATCCTGCAGGAAGGATGGCTTTTTGTTACTGTGTCCTGGAACTATGTTAGACAGACGAAGGCTATATCAGCATCGTTGCCTTTTAATAGGCATAACACTGGGCATTAACAACAGGAAAATCCAAACTTTTGATCACCAGCAAGATGGGAAATTTGGTTTCAGTGTTTCCTATTTCATATACGGAAATCATTTATTACATTTTTGACGGAGAGCTGACTTGGTACAAATATTTAGAAATTTTGGAACAGTTTTTACCTCAAGTATGGGATGATGTGATACTGGCTAACCGTAATTTGATATACTTTTAACAAGATGCAGTCCCTGTCCACAATTCTAAAATAATCCCAGAATTTTTGGATCTCAATTTCCCTTATCGTTGGATTGAAACAAACGGGATAATTTTATGTTCAGCAAGATCACCATATCGATATTTAGACTTTTTATATGAGCATATGTAAAAATTAAATATATGTATAAAAATTGTTACAATAATATTTTTCGTCTACAAAGCCCTGCGTCCATATGCCTTGATCATTCAACCTGCAGATCAAGTCATCTCCAATTAGGTTCCAAAAAAGTGGTGAAAGTACTCCATCTTGAGGACATCCTTTAGATGTCCTAACGGTGTAAGTTGTATCATGCATATGTGCTGTTATTCTCCTATGCTCGAGCATGGATCCTATTCATTCGCATGTGGTGCTGTTAATCGCTTTTTTAAGGGATCTGTTTATTGATGACATTGATGTGTTGTCAAAGCACCTTCGATGTCTAGAAATGCTGCAATGGCTACTTACTTATGATTCAGACTCCTTTCGATACCTGAGACCAAATTATGCAGGGCAGCTTCTCCTGATTTCCCTGCTTGATAAGCCTATTGTACTCTATGTAGAGAGATGCTCTTAAGCACTCCTTCTTGCAAATACATTTGTAAATTTTTTCCATGGTTTTTACCATGAATAATGTCTGACTGATCGGTCGGTGGGATTTCGCCTAGGCATACGTTTCTTTTCCTGGTTTAGGAATAAACACCACTTTTGACTCTCTCCACGCAATTGGTATTGTATATCCTAGAGCATGGCTGCTTCGAAGTATCAGAAGTAAAGGACACATTATGATGTCTAATCCCTCTTGTAGGAGCTTGGGGATTATGCCATCTGGTCCTGGAGTTTTGCAGGGGTCAAATGAGTTTACAGACCTGGCAGCTGATAAGATAGTGTCTGAAGATTTCATTCGTGAGTTCCCAGTACTCTTTGGTTGCCTTTATTTTGGCAACCGGTCCGTTGTCATAGCTTGACTCTATCTTTACCGAACCTGGAAAGTGCACACTCAGGAGGTGCTCTAGAGCCTTTGCCTCAATATTTTAATACTTTCCGTTCGGCACCTGAATAGACCCAAGTTTGTTAGAAGTATCCCTTTTGAGAATGTTGTTAATTCTGACGCTGTTCTATAAATATACTGTGTTCCATTAAAAAAAGTATAAATTTGGGTTATATCCTGAAAACGGTAACACAAAACAAAATTTGAGCATGGCATTGATTTTTTCGCAAAAATATATATAATATAGCGTTCTTACCTTTTCGATAACTTTTGTAATAACAGGGATACAAGGTATCCTCAAAAAGCACAGATTTTTAAAATCGCCCTAAATCTTCGAAACTAAAATAGTTTTGATAAAATCTTTTTGAGAGCATTAAACAGTTCACAAAAAAGTAGCAACGCTTCGCGGAAACCGCAAAGTTCTATCTTTATTAAGAAACGCAGTCTAACCCAAAATGGGACACACACATTACTCACTAAATTTCTTAGGTTAAGCAATAAATAGAGCATGCAAGTATAGTAATTTTTGTCAAAAATCCTAGTAGAAAACGGAAGGTACCATCATATAAAAGACATTACGTAGTTTAATTTTGATATGTTCAGAACATGTTAAAAGCATTTAAAACGAAAAAATCTCCTTTTTTAGTTTTTTTTTCATATAACGTAAAAAGTACTGAAGCAATCTCAAATTGACTTGTATATCTACATCGATCTAGTGTGTGGCGAAGACCTAGAGCTGACCAGCCACATGTGACAAATACCCAAGAAAACACCCAGCGAACTACAGAGAATGCACCGAACAAGAAGACAACGAAGACACCGAGACTAACTTCAGGTGTCAGCTCATGCCCAGACAACAACATCGGCAACTCCAACGAAGCAGCAGATTCTCGTTCAAGGGACAAGACTATTAAGTTAGCTAAAGTCACCAATTAGAGAACTTAAGAAAGGAAGATCACTTTTAGCTGAATAACCGCTGGAGTTACACACTTTTAAGATAATAATTGTTGGGCGCACAATATCCATGTTATTGCAGATTTTAATTAATCTTGGACAACAAGCTTTATAATATTTGACTTTGTATGATCCCCCTTCAATGAATTTTTATTGATTGAATGAACTATGAGCTAATTGGACAATTTTGAATCATCCTTCTTTTCGTAAACAGTAAAGATTTAAATTATATTTTATTTGTTTGAAATTCATCACAATCATCACCGAGTTCGATTTACGTATTTTGAAATTCGATTAGAAGTGTGTTAGTATAAAAATAAGTTTTAAGGAAATTTGTAACTTTGGATATATTAAAATCAAATGTAGTTTAACCAATAACATTTAAAGAACACATATTTTGCATTCAATTAGTCCTCCAAAATATGTTAAATAAAGTTATTCAATCAAATTTCAATTATCATCATTATAACCAATAAAAAATTATAATTTTTTGAAAATTGCACATTAGAATTAGTTATTAAAATACAAAATATGTTGCTCCATTAAATTAATAATATTCAATGTATTGTAATTTATTATTTAAGCAAGTTAGTAACGTTTACAATCATCCAACAAGATAAAGTATCTTATTGATTAATTTAATGAATAAATTAGTTTTTTACAATAGTACAGTGATAATCACGAATTTTCTTATAATAATAAAAGGAATATTATCTCTTCCAAGTTTCACATCCAAGTATTTTTGATTAAATAATCAAAGACCACTATAAATTTGGAAATCATTATTCATAACATTTTAATAGATAATTCTCTGCAGAGTGAGGTTTAGGTATGGAACGCCTCAATTATTTCGGAAACGGATCGCACAATTTTTATGGATATTAGTGTGCATTTTGTAATATGGCCGATTTTATGGTGGTATTTACATTGTTGTCAAATCTTTCCTATTTTCGGAATAAAAGTGAACTTTGTAATTTACAATTGATCGCCATGTATATTTTTTGTCTTTTAAAATCCATAAAAAATACTGATAATTTATTATGTAATGATCCCTATACCTAAATTCCATAATTTTGAAGTTATAGCTACATTTACATTATATTCGCTGAAGTTAAACTGACTGTTACAATAACAACTTTGACGTTTCAATAAATTAGTGTTGTTGGTGTTTATTGAGAAAGTCACAATGGATCGTGATATGCGTAGAAGTCAAAAAGAAACATGTAATATCTTAATTTATATCCCACAAGATCTACTGACAGCAAATTAGTAGTAGATATTTACAATATAAGTATCGTAAAGATTCATATTACGATATGAGGTGGAACATTTGTCAAACGAATCCTTTAGGCCATGTTTGATAACCCATCGATTATCATAATATGAATTTACAACACAAAATCTTGTACAATATTTTACCTACCATCAATAATTCTGAATATCCTCTCAAAGATAGTTATCATGTGAATTATTAAAATAGAACGTCTAGATCTAGAACAACCCTCTACTTCAAAATTTTCCATTAGAAACCACCCAAATCAATGTTAACCATCTACTTCAAAAGATGTCCACCACTCTGAAGTAGATGAATTAGATTTACAAGAAGACTCACCTTTAAAAAATTTAACTAAAGTTTATGGAAGAAATCCTGCACGATACAAAAAACTTCCACGGCGGTACCCGGATTAGAGCATTTCTTTTGTAGGGAAGAAATGTGGTATTTCTGAACATGCTCCTGGGCAATATTGGAACACTCCATTTATATAGACGTTTTCACATCTGTGTTATTTTGATAGACTTTCCAATATGACATGAGATGACTAGGGATAGATTGATATAAACGGATCGACAAGTTGATTTTTAGTCATGCAATACATTTTTCACCAAGCTTTTGTAGTTGATTTCCAATACTTAAAGAGTTTACCTTGAAACTACATAGTTTTGTCATACTACAGTGAACATTACATGAAAAATATTTAGTGTTTCATAAGGATTTCAAAAGGCAAAAAAATATACAGGGCGATCCATTTAAAATAAATTAGTTCATTATTATTTCAGAAAAAGAAAAGATCTGACAACAATTTAAATATCACCATAATATCGGTCGCATCACAATACCCTTGCACACCAAAATCTATAAAAATCATGAGATCAGTTTCCGATCATTGGGGCGTTCCATACTTAAAAGTCACTGTGTATAATAAATAAGTATTGTTGAATTTGAAATAATATTGTTAGTCACAGTTAAGGGTCGAATAGACCCACTCACTTCAAACCTAACCTTTCATATTGCAGTATGATTGTATTCTAAAATCAAAATAATGCCTAAAAAACTAAAAAATAAAACATTAAAATGATTAATTGAATAGTTTGCTCTCTTTATTTCACAAATTAACTTAGCTTTAACACATTCATTGCCAACTACACCCACGGGTGTAAGTTTTTGTAGAGTTGCCCATACATCCATGCTTTATCAATGGAATAAAATTTGGGAAGCATGTTAAATGAACATTGTAACAAACATCAGCTATAATGCTGGTTACTGACAATAAAAACTTAGAAAGCGAAACTTTGCAAACTGGCTTATGATAATCCTAGATAGCCTACTAATATGAGTTACACTCTCTGTTTTTGTGTAATTGTTTGTGATATTGCCTGTATTTGTTTTTTAGTGTCATAACGTAAAAAGTTAGTGTGAATTTGACTTATACCCATTGGTGTAAATGATATTTCTAATGAAAGCTGCATTAGAGGCCGGTTACACCCAGGAGTGTATGTCTCTCAATAGCTAAGTATTTTGTTTTTTTCACTAAAATTAAGTTTATACTACAGTCTTTTATTAATTGGAAACATTTAATATTAAAATTGGAAAAAAATGTTGGGTGACATAGCTGATTCTGTGGTAATTAACTAGTGGAAATGAATCTGTTGAAGCATTTTGTTAGCTTGAGACATGAAAAATTATGTCTAGATGGTACATATAAATATAAATCCCTGTACAAGTCCTTATATAAAATGTAAATAATTTTTTTTACTTTTCTCCATAATGATCAATTACCTCACATAAATTGCATACTGTATATTATTACACAGGGTGAGGCATGAGGAACTATATATACTCCTCACATGAAAAAGTCGATGACGACATAACGAAAACCAAAGAGAAAATTGTTAATACATATTTATAATAGATTTTCGAAATGAAGTCTACCTGATTCTAAGCAACTTCATTGTCGGACTTTCAAATATCTCTGAGTGTTAAGGGACCATTTCTAATTGTATTACAAGAATCAATAATTCTCTCAATTATTAATTCTTGTTGTGAGTTTATATTTTCTCCATAAACCATTCCTTTCAATTGACCTCATATGGAATAGTTGACAGGGTTGATGTCAGAACATCTAGTAGCTATGTATGGGAGTCCCCACATCCTATCCACCTACTTCTAGTTTTAAACACTGATCCAAACGTTTGATGATTCGGAACTCGACATTGTGGAAAATGTCTTTGATAATCTCTACTGGCAGCCCTACCATTTCCGTTACAAAATCCGTAACCAAAAAGAATGTCCATGTAGTCTGCTATTGAAAATTGATGTGGAACTTTCCATTTAATTAAATTAATTTAAATCCCTTACACTACCTTAAAAACCAATGGAAAATCATAACTATAGAAAATGAAAAGTCAAATTATGTACCTAAACAACTCCAAACAACCCAAATGTCAAATTATCACAGCTTCCTAAGATACAATTGAATTTTCAAGTGGTGGTAAGAGGGTAGAGAACAAAATTGATTTAAAATGTTTCTTGTTTAGTTTTGTTTAATTAATGTTGGCGCCATTTTGCAGTTTCTCAAATTTAAATCAAAATGTAAATTTGCAGGTTGTTTTAAATTTAATTTTTATTTTAAATGTAATTGAATTATGTATTATCCTAGCTTTGTATTTTGAGCAAAAGTAAAACAAAATTTTTATAATTCAATAAAATGACAATATTGATGATGTTTTAGTCTCAGTTTTAGTAATATCCAAAACAAAGTATACCTTAGACAAGCAGATTCAGAAATGAATAAAACATTTGTATTATTAAAAATATAGCACGAGTTATGGTACTACTAATTATTAAAAATGTAATTTTTGTATGAAATTCATGGATTATATTGCTTTCAATTTATAGTTAAATTTGATTTTTTTTGTTAAAAATTGATCAATTGTGTGGGGAAAACATTAAATTGTCTATTTGTGAACGTTGTAAGATCCTTATTATAGTTTAGGAAAACCATATACAGGGTGAAATTTTTTATATGAACAAAACGAACTAATTTCTCAAGACCAGCCTGCTTTTTTTGTTTGAATAAATCAGTTTATTTAGGTGATAGTAGTGTAAGGTTTTACCAAAATATGAGACAAATGGAAATTACCGTTCAAAAGTTATGATCAAAGGATATATCAGTCAAAATTCACAACTCCCCCTGTATATTATTAAAATATGGGAGCAGACACTTAATAATGGCCATTTGACATTCCCCATAGGGGCCTCCATATGAGGTAGGAGTATGTACAGTTTCTCAAGACTCACCCTGTTTGAAACAGCTTTATGGATATAATATCATATTTTACTTATTTGTACTCTGTAGAAAGGTTTGTTAAAATATCATTTTAATGTTTTACATTATGCTGCTGTAAACATAGTTTACAATTATCAACTTATATACCAACTACTACGTTTCCTCTTGTTCATACTCTTGATTGCTTAAAGATGACTCTTCAGTTGAAATGCTTTCTTCATCACTAGAACTTGATTCTTTTTTACTATTAGTGACTACTGTTTTGTTGTCATCTAGTCCTATTTTAATTTCCTCTAGATTTTCTACACTGTCATTTGATTCAATTTTTTGTTCTAGACCTTTCCAAGGATTCGAAGTGCAAGTAAAATCATAGAATAATGACATATCTCTTTTTCCATCTGCACTCATCATCATTGAATTATTGAACAGCTGAAATATAGATAGTAGTAGAATTTACCGTTTCAACCCTTACTTTGTCGAATCTACTCATATTTGTTTTAAATGAAACTAAAAGTTTCTAATTAACTTCACTTTAATACTAAAAAATATATGAAAACTAAATTAAATTGATAATTATTTCGATATCTAAAAATATCGAAATAATGAATTAGAAACTTTTAGTTTCATTTAAAACAAATATAAATAGTAATTTATACATTTCCCATTAGAACTAAAAATACATATATTTATAAAATAACTCACTGGTTTCTTTTTGTGGCAATTCTGTTTATATTGTTTTTGATCATGCCAAGATGTATTGGAACAGTTTGGACTATAAAATGATCTATTTCCTCTATTTCCCCCAGAATGCCTGAAATTATTTCTGTTATTATACTTTCTAGGACTACTGTGAAATTTCGGGCTTCCATAATTTGGAGAGAGTTGGTAATTTTGTTTAGAACTGTCTTGAAATGGTATAAAATCTGTAGTTCCTGTTTCGGTCTGTAGGTCTTGATTAAAATAAACAAACCCTGGCGAATTACTGGAATTTCTATTCCGGGAACGATTCATTTTATATACCAGCAATAAATTTATAAAGAAAATATTACAAAATTTTTTAGGTTAAGAGCTTCTGTCTTATTAACGACATTGACGTTCTGACAGTTTTTACGTGATCTGTGGTTTTAGCCCAAGCTCCTAAAGTACACACATGGCCACCTGAGAGATGGCCATGGTACACGTACACAGGTTGTTTACTAGCTGTCAGCCAATCAGAAGCTAGATTAAAATAGTGAGAATCTCACCATGAGATTGGTATATTGGGCGTTACAGCTCAGTGATGGGTATTAGGTAACCGGTTAATAATTTTGTTAACCCCGTCATTGGTTAATAACTAGTTATTAACTATCATTTGTAACCAAAAAAAAAATTGTTTATTGGATATTTGTGTTCTACACATTATTACAAAAATTTTGACATAATTTAAGTCGCGGACGTCAGGAGACTGCGCAATGCTATTTAATAGACCTGGAAAAATTACTGCGCAAACTCCTGATGACCGCGGACTAGAAAATGCGGTAAAATGCTTTTATATAAATATCATGAGATAGAATCTCTATGATAAATATAATTTTAGGTCTGTTCCAACAGCAATCAGAAACTGTCAGAAACGATCAGAGAATAGTCGACCACTGCAATCAGTGATTGGAATTATGCGATAGTAAACTTGTTGTTTGATATGACCAGTTATTCTCTGATCATCTCTGACAGTTTATGATTGTTGTTGGAACAGACCTTAGATAAAAATTCTTCTTCTTCTTTTTCAAGTGGCCGCCTAAATTGTTAACCGTGGTTAATTTCAAACAATTTTTAACTTAGCGTTAATTAACGCTAAAAACTGGTTAATAACATAGATGGTTATTAACATTACCCATCACTGTTACAACTTCAGTCTTATCATTTACATGTACGTTACGCACCCGGGAAAATAAACCGAGTAGCTGACTTCCTGTCCAGACCACATTGTAGTAATCACAGCGACTCCTGTCAGATTTGCAGCCTCAGCCTCCAAATAGATATTCCCAGTATAACTAAAAGATATCATAGAATCCCTGGAAGATGTTTCCAACGATGAACGAAATCAAAGATGGGTTAATAGAGGATTTTTGCTACATAAAGGGGTACATTATCGTTATACGGACGATCAAGAAGATGAAGAAGCTAGGCTAGTGGTTCCGACTGGAGAAGTTAAAAACATTTTACACGCCTATCGCGACAGCTCCCTGTCAGGCCACTACGGTATTGACAAGACTAGTCACCGAATCTCGAGGCGATATTTCTGGAACAAAATGAGACAGGACATCGCCAAACACTTATCTGCTTGTTTGGAATGTCAACGATATAAGGTAACTAATAGAAAACCCGCAGTGCTAATGCAAACTCAAGTCGTCAACCAGCGTTTTGAAGTTCTGGCCGTGGATCTTTTCGGCCCCCTACCAATATCAGATAATGTTTCGGTCTACCTCGACGGTTAATCAGTGATAACGGAACACAGTTCGTGCCGGCCGTAATGCAGAAACTTACCTTCTGCCTTGTAGTTGTACCATACTAAATATAACATCGGCGACAGAATATTGATAACGGGACACTTCCTCAGCAATTCCTCAAAAGGATTTACTTCAAAGTTCGCACCGCGAAGAGATGGGCCCTAATCCTTCGCCAAAGAGGACCTGCTAGTTATGAAGTAGCCGATCCCAATACACCCCAGAAGCCCCTGGGTGTATATCACGCATCACACATTTCACCCTTTATGGGAAGTCAGGAAGTAAAACCTGAACCAATAAGACCAATTCGTAAGCGTGGTAGGCCCAAAAGGAAAACGGATAACGGCATCGTTTCATATCCTAGGACACCACCTATTCCGGACGACTGTTCTCAAACAGATCCTGTCTCCTCATCCTATAGGAGGACTCGAAGCCAGAGGGGGAGATTGTAACAATCGCCCGCAACTCCCACAACCCAAACAACAACGGCCAACACGTGACGCCTGAAGAGCTGGCAACCCTATTAAGGTCGCCGTGAAGTTCTAGGTTCCGCTCATAGATGTCGCTGTACGAATAGATTACCTCTTTCTAGCCGCATCGTAACCAATGAACTATTAATACGGATGGAACGGGCGCTTTGCGTATTAATTGATGTTAGGATGAGACAGACGAAAAGGATAGCGCTAGTCAGGGCAGAAAACAGTTAGCTTGACATTAGAGAGAGCGGCTTCGTCGTGTTTGTTTTTAAATAATTTTGCTTCTGGTGAATTTTTAAATTAATAATAGTAGTTTATGGTGATTATTATAAATATTTATAGACTTATAGCCTTTGTGAGAGTTTAATTTTGTGTTATATTTGTCTGAAAATGGTTGAATCTTGCAGTGCAGTGAATTGTACTAATAGACGAGCAAAAGGTATCAAAATGAAGTTTCACAGGTTAGTTTAATCGTTTAATTCATTTTGGTGTGGTAAAAAAATCTGTGTTTTTAGGTTTCCCAAAGATCCCAACTTGAGGAAGTTGTGGTTACAAGTAAATGTTCATGGAAACAAGGTATTAAAAAAGTCGGTTGTTCCATCTATTTTTGATTTTCCTGTCCATCTCAGGAAGGAAACTAAACAACGAAGGGTTTTAGAAAGAAAACATGAAGAATTAACTCTAAAAGAACCAGGTAACTTCATTTGAATATTTCTATTTAATTCTAAGTAATTTGAGGTGTTTGTTATTCATTTTTTTTATTTTCAGATCAAACTATGGATATCTGTGAGGTGGTAGAAAAACCTGAAAATTGTGAACTTATAGATTACGAAAATATGTTAGAAGCTGGTCCTTCAAATTTAACACATAATCCTGAACCCATGGAATCTGATTCCTTAGAACCATGTGAAAGTTTGAGCAAAAAAATTTGCAATTTAAGGTAGATTAAATAATAATATATAGTTATATAAAAATTTTCACTTCTACTAATTCGATGAAATATTTGTGTGTTTGCAGGACCCGTAGAGAACCTGTATATTTTGGGGATTTCAAGTTTTCTGATTTGAATAATATGCAGCATAGGAAGAGGTTTTGGAAAGTTTCTCATGAAACAAGCCTACAAAAGATGTAGTAAAAATTTGTATGGTTGCAGAAAGTGTCATTAAGACTGAAAAAAACTTTTCTGTGCCTAATATAATGTTAAGGTTGGTCTCTCTTGCAATGAGAAATTTGAACATCAGTGAAGTGTTTTTATGTTTATCTCAGCATTCTCTAATGGTCATATAATTCAATTGGTAAGATTAATAATGAAAAATTATTTTACCATTCGGCTTCACCACATAAATTCAGTGAAAAACCAAATTCCTGATAGAATCAGACAAAAGCTTACTAAAGCTATTCATTTTAGAAACCAATAGCCTCATAAGAACTGTTTTTTGTACACAAATCTGCTAAAAATATTTTGTACTTTAAAAAATATTTTTTTGTAATATGCATATAGAACCTAAATCCCTGAAATTAAATCATTTAGAAGCTCTTGAGATAAATAAAAACAAATATTCAGATAATCTTCTTAACGACCAAATAGATATCAACAATTCTCCCTTATTAAACCTTTTTACCTAAAAACTTCCCGTAAGATTGTTGTGAATGAACTTCCAGGTAAACTTATTCAATACTTTAGTTAATCCCATATTTAGACACTTTTGCTTTTTATTTCCATGTAAATAGATTATAATTAAAGCACGGAAACGTGCATTATTTTGTATTTTTTTTTATACTTTCTTAGGTTAATAATTTAAATAGTATGTATTATTAAATTTATTAATAATAAAATCTGATACTTAATGTAAATTTTCGTTGTATAATTATTAAATCCCGCCCACTCCCTATCATAGTAAAATAATGAAATAATAGTATTATTCAACATTATAATACACATCATTTCTTGCATTTTTTGTCAATTTTTGATGCATTTAAATACGAATATTTTTGGCTTTTTCGGTTGCCTTTTTTCCGTGCTTTAATTATAATACTTTTGTCAATATCCGTAAAATACACTGTATAAATTAAAATTTTTTCATTATACCTCCACTCGTTTGAGAAAGTTACTGTGTTAACGAAACGCGTCACGAATGTATATTGAACTTAGTTCAAATATAATGAAGATTTAAATAAATTAAATTGTTTTATTTCATATCAATTAAAATACTTTTTGACGTTTCGCTCTCTTTTGAGAGCTTTTTCAAAATATTTATTTAAAAAATGTCATTATGAAATCATATTTACAATTGTTACTATAGAAACAAAAATCAAATAATATAGTTATATATATTTCTTCCAAAATCGGTATTTTTATTGAAATTATTGAACATAATATTCATATTATCGTTTTATCCCCTTTACCCATCCCTATTACTCCCTTTTATCCAATTACAATTGCTTAAATATAAATTTTAGAATCATATTACTATAAATCCACTATATACCACGTTTAAATTTGCGGGTGTTTTGCCCTGACTAACTCCTTCTCTCTCTCGGACCTCTCTCTCTTATGTTGGCTGCAAATACGTTTCATTGTTTAAATGGGAAGGGGCCATTCCATCCGTATTAATAGTTCATTGATCGTAACTCACCGCTATAAGGAGCCCACCGAGGACCAAAGATGGTATCAAGTTTGTTTCTTTGCTATTATACAGTGGAATAATGAAATTGTATACAGATACAGAATTAGTAGTTAATGAGCAGAGGTCGAGAACCATCGATAGTTATCGATAGTTTTTTTTAAACCATCGATAATTATCGATAGTCTGCAAGACTGGTAGTTTTAAATGGAGATGGAACGTAAAACACTGGAATAGTAAAACTAAAGTACGCAAAATAAAACTAACCACTAAAACTCTAAAAGTGAGTGGAACGCCAACACAGGAAACTGGAAAAGTAAGAGTAAAAGTCTACCCTCCATAAGTAAAAGTAAAATTCACTTCATTAAATAACAAGTGAGGTGGCATATGACAGGACAGACAGGTGACGGTTAGTGAGAGGTTAAAATGTTAAAACACAAAATATGCCACAAAACCAGAGATAGAACTCGAAAACAGTTCGTCTTCTTTTGTCCTCCTTTGTTCATATCAAAACATGTTTCGATATGGTGTGTGTCCACTCATAAACCACACTCTTGTCTGTAGCCCGTGTGATGTGGTGCCGACTTCAGGCGCCATCGAGTATCTCCGGTGGCGCTCGGCTTTCTCGCGGGGCTGGTCGTCTGGTGCCAGGCGCGCGAGGGATGTGGTTTGGTAGGGGTAGGTTTGGTTATTATTGAAAATTATTATAATTTATTCTACAAAAATTGACTAAAAATACGAAGGTAGTTTGGTAGGGGTAGGTTTGGTTGGGTTATTATTGAAAATTATTATAATTTATTCTTCAAAAATTGACTAAAAATACGAAGGTGGTTTGGTAGGGGTAGGTTTGGTTGGGTTATTATTGAAAATTATTATAATTTGAACATTATCTGACTCGAAGGCGCGGAGGAGGGTAGAATTACGCTGTCAAAGATAATTAGTGGGTGTTTATGGGTTTTTAATTGTATGGAAAGCGAGGAGATGTTCTTTTCATAGATATCCTAGCTTTCTATACACTTTTTTAAGGGAAATTTCATAAATTTTTGTGAAGTGCATTGAAAGCGAAGGAAATCTCACCCAACCTACCCAACCCTAACCCAAATCGAAAAATGGAATTGTATAATTCACAGAAAAGCTTGCTTTCCGTACACTTTTTTAATGGATATTTTCCAAAATGTTGAAAAGTGCATTAGAAGCAAAGGAAATCCAACCCAACCTACCCTACCCTCCTCCGCGCCGTCGACGAGAGCGACACGGGGTGTTTGAACCGTGCGCGCCCCGCATGAAAGCCGAGCGCCACCGGAGATACTCGATGGTCGGCACCACGTCCCACGGGCTACAGACGAGAGTATCGAGCGTTGGCATCATATGTCAATATTGTCGTAACTGTCAACGATAAGAGAAAAGTTTAGATCACAGAACTATATTGGAAGTGGTTACTATGACGGCAAGCAGTAAATCGGGAAATTATTTCGTCAAATCGAAACAGGTCGATAGACATGTTACAAGGAGAGAAAATAAAGTAAAGTATATTTTTTAAGAAAACTTATTTTTATTTTTTTTCTCACCCTTGGAACGTTTGTCAGTAATTTTTGAATATGTCACGTTAAAGACTATCGGTTTATCAATCTATTTCTGATGTTTTTTCCAATGGACATCAACAATATACGTAGATACAGGAGAGAAACATTTTTTTGCTGTTAAAATATAACGTTTTATAGGTAAATACACAATTTGTTTCATATATAATATCATTGATTTAATACTTAAATAAAATAAGTGCTTCAATATAGGTTTTGTTTATTGTGAGAATTCGATTCCCCCCGTATAGTTCACTGCTAATCATCAGTTGACTATTATAAACCAGCACATCTGTGCGCTGTTGCTGGTTTAGTCACTTGTCGCAGATCTGCGTTTGGAGCTAGGAGCTAGCTTCACGTCGATACTTGCTCTTTTACAATTTGAGCCAAAGATTTATTCAGAAATTGATCACGCATCTCCATAAAATTACCAGGAGTATATTTATTTGGCTTCTTTTGTGTCAATTTGGAGTATTTCCTTTTTAACTTCCTCACTTTTACTTTTAATTTTCTCCTCCTAGGCTGTCACATGTCAAGCATGGTGATTTTTGTGTTGACATCGGAGAAAATTGAGGAATGGAAGCTGTTGCATTTGCTTTTTCAATATCTATTTCCAGTATCTCCCCTAATGGTGATGTTCCAGGTGCAGATAATTCCCTTGATATCCAACGATGCTATCTATAAAATTGAAATATTTACCAATGTTAATATGAATCACATTCTACATGTTATAATTTGTATACAGTCCATTGGAACAGCCTGTAGACTTATAAGTACTTACATAGACCAATTGAAAAACCCAAAAACAATTTCAGAGGACTATAGAAGTGATCCTCGGTATGTTTTTTGGATTTTCCTATAGATTGATATGTATTTATAAGTTTATGAGCTGTTACCACTGACTTCGTACCAACTATAGTATATTTTAACAATTCATAAAAAGCAGACTTACCAGTTGGATACATTTTCTTTGGTTAATTCTCAATTTCAGGAATGATAAAATGCTTAACAATTTGTGAGTAAATGTTATGGGCTCAACTTGAATAAATAAGAGTTTTCTGACATCACTACTGCTCTTATACTTTTGTTCGTAATCAACTACATCTTCTAGTTACATGCTGTTAACCATGCTCGAGTCCTAAAATAAAATATAATATGTAGGTAACAAATATGGACTACAAAACATTATACTCATATTAAATTTAATTAATATAGCAACATGTCGGCGATACAACATTAACAAATCGCAATAAAGATTTTTTACGTTAACTGCAAATGTAGATACTATTACTTTATGTTCTCAACATTAACTTTATATTTTAGGGAGAAGGTATTCAATGAAAGACTTGTTGTTAAGTCAACGGCATGAGGAAAACTGTCTTTATTTTCTGAAGTGACACTCGTGTCACAAACGCCAGTTGGCAATGTTGCCAACCTAAATCATTACATGGACGGGTTCCGTCATGTGACATCCCCCTTTTCAAAGCTAAAATACTTTTATCACAGTTTGTTTGTTACATTAAAAAAAACACATATATAGTATAATTACAAACAAACACGTAAATTACAAACACATAATATTACAAACAAATTGACACATGCTGTAGTGAATTATCAGCCCTATTTAATGTTTTTGACTAACTATTGTTAATTAGCCAGATAAAAATTTTATTTAATTTTTTAATAGTCAAATTGACAATGAAAACTAAAAATGATTTTTACTTTATGTAAAGTAACAATCTAAGGAAAGCTTTTAGTTGTAATATCTTTAAAGCTAAAGATCTAATTTTGCAGGAGTTTTTATTAACCTGCCCGATCTAGTTTTACTAACACTGGTAGTGGGATGTTCCTCCCCTTTTTCAGAGTTTTTAAAAGTTTTCTCAATGTCAAAAGAAGTACCAGGAAGTTCCCAGTTTGAAACAAAATTGTTATCGTCAATATTTTCAGAGTTAGTAGTACCCTCTAAAAGTTTTTTATTTACAAAGCTTTCAAATTTCGAATTGTCAAAAGAATTATTTACAATGTTGTTTTTGTCAGGGGAACTCGACAAGCTTGAATTGCCACTGACAAAATTGTCCGATCTTTCACTACAGCTTACAGAGCTCAGGAGTGAGTCGTCATTAAAGTTTTCCCCTTCCAATGACGAAGTCTGCTCCCTGTTATTATTTACAGATAAATCTCTTACATTCTCCACTGAATGATCCTCATTCTCTACTACCCTCAATATTCTATTTGCAAATTGAAAATTGTTCTCCAAAAACAAATCAGGGAAAGTCCCTGCCTGAGGTGAAGTTTGAGAATTACTCCAGGTTTCAGATGTGCAAAACTCCCTGATGAACTTTCTGTTACGTCTGAGAGTAGAGCCATTGTCTAATTTAATTATATATGAACGAAAAGGCAATTTTTTTATAATTTGGCCATTTTGCCATGATGCATTTGGTTTTATTTGAACCTTCACAAAAGAATTGACTCTTAAAGGTGGTAAAAATTTTTTATTTTTATCATAATGTCTTTTCTGGTTACTTTGAGTTCTAGAAATATGAGAATTAAATTTTTTCTTATCAAAATTTTTTGAAAACTTGCTATTTATCTCAGGTATAACAGTTCTTAAGTTTCTATTCATTAATGCGTTTGCAGGAGAGTTCCTTCCATCCAAAGGTGAGTTTCTAAAATTTAAAAGAGCTAAATATGGATCTTTTTTGTCCATAAAGCATTTTTTTAAAAGATTCTTAATAGATTGTACAGTTCTTTCAACCTGACCATTTGATTGAGGATACAAAGGAGAAGAAGTTATGTGCTGAAACTCCCATTCTTTGGAAAAATTTTTAAATTCTAAACTACCAAAATTTGAACCATTATCGGTCATCAAAATTTTTGGGATACCAAAACGAGCAAAAACGATTTTAAATTTGTTAATTAAATTTTGAGAAGTTAAATCTTTAGTTAAGTTAATGACCTCTACAAATTTGGAATAGTAGTCAACAATTAAAAGGTAATTTTGTGACTGAAATTGAAAAAGATCTGCAGCCACCTTTTGCCAGGGTAATCTGGGAATGTCATGAGTCATCAAGGGCTCCGAACACTGAGATCTCTGATGAGTTTGACAAGTGTTACATGATGTTATGATGTCCTCAATTTGCTTTCGCATTCCTGGCCAGTAAAATGATAAATTAGCTTTATCCAATGTTTTTTTATAACCCAAATGTTCATAGTGAAGCTTTTGTAGGATTTCATGCCTCAAAGCCTTGGGAACTAGAAGTTTTTGACCTTTAAAGATCAAATCTTCTATGCAAGATAATTCTTCTTTGAACTTAAAATAGAATTTGATAATTTCTGGACAGTATTTTATGCTCGTGGGCCAGCCATTTTCTAAGACACTTTTTAAAGTTTTTAGTTCTAGATCCTCACTTGTTAATTTTTGAATTTGTTGCTTTTTGTTTTCTGTAATATTTAAAGAAAGTTCAACAGCACAAATCTCAGATTCAATGTCAAAATCTATATTTTCATTGAAACTGCTTTGTGAGTTGTAAGCACGACTTAAAGTATCAGCTATGATTAATGTTTTTCCAGGTTTATATATCAAATCAAAATCATACTTTCTTAATTGCATTAGCATTCTTTGAAGTCTTGGTGGACAAAGATTTAATGGTTTCTTAATTATAGAAATTAAAGGTTTATGATCAGTCTCTATTATAAACTTTTTCCCAAAAACATATTGATAAAAACGAGTGGCTCCAAACCAACAAGCCAAAAGTTCTTTTTCTATTTGAGAATAACGTGACTGTGTTTCAGTCAAAGCTCGACTTGCATGAGCACAAGGTCGGCCATTTTGCATGAGAACAGCTGCCATTCCATTCTGAGAAGAATCAACTGAAATGGTTGTCATTTGATTTATGTCGAAAAATTTCAAACACGGAGTTTCGACTAAAAGTAGTTTCAGATTTTGAAATGCTGTTTCATGTTGTGGTAACCATTGAAAAATAGAATCTTTTTTTAATAAAGAACGCAGAATCGAAGTTCTTTCTGAAAGATTTTCAACAAAGCTTGCAATATATGTGACCATGCCCAAGAAACGTTGTAAGTCTTTTACATTTTTAGGACTAGGCATGTCATTAATAGCTTGAAGTTTAGATTTGTCCACCTCTATGCCTTGTTCACTTATTTGATGTCCCATATATGTTATTTTTTTGCATAAAAATTTACACTTTTCTTTATTGAAACGAATATTATGTTTTTTGGCAGTCTCAAGGACTTTCTCTAAAATTGAATTGTGAGATGAAATACTCTCACTGAATATTATCAAATCATCTATGAAAATTGCACATCCTACTGACTGCGCCATATTACTTTATGTTCTCAACATTAACTTTATATTTTAGGGAGAAGGTATTCAATGAAAGACTTGTTGTTAAGTCAACGGCATGAGGAAAACTGTCTTTATTTTCTGAAGTGACACTCGTGTCACAAACGCCAGTTGGCAATGTTGCCAACCTAAATCATTACATGGACGGGTTCCGTCATGTGACAGATACGTACCTGATAATATCATTTGGAAATCTGAACAAACTTAGTCCTTCTCCGGTTTGGGAAACACATCTACTTACAATACAACTTATGTGTGTGTGATTTGGTTTCCCTTGGCTGCGGATACTAAGTCCATTGGCCAACATAAACAATACAACTTATTTTCCCCATAATTTCACTGTTTTATAATGATAAATGTAAGATCATAGACAAAATAAAAGAGACGGATTGAAGTATGGGCGATATAAGGCATAGCGTTTCTGCGCAACTGACCCGCGCATCGAGTCGCTGCGGTCGCGCGAACTACAAGACATCTTACACAAGCAGAATAGAATAAAATCGTTTAAAATATCATAAATTACATTACACTCCTACATTTCGCCTTTAATGTTGATAAATATTATAAAATATCATTGTATATTAACTTCTAAGTCATTAAAAATGAAAATATACAAAATTAATCATATATTGGTTGGTGTGAATCTGACTTCTGTTTGTCAAAGTCAAAGTGAAAGTGTCAAAAATTAGTAATGGATGATGAGGCTTTGTGTATATTATCTTTGTGATGAGGTGAGTTGGATTTAAGATTAGTTTAGTTTTAAATTCATTCAGGATTTTAGTTCTAATAAAGGAAATAAATGTAAGTGAACCTTTAAAATGTCATCACCAGGTATAATTCGTCATAGTTGTATTGCAAAAAATTGTAATAGCAAATATTGTTGGCCACTTCGCAATTTGGAGTTTAAGAATAAAATATTTTTCAAGTCTCCATCTGATATTAATCAACAGAAGTACAAAATTTTAGAACGTCCTTATACATCCAAAGATCAAAGGTTGTGTGAAGATCATTTCAATAATAATGCATTTACAAGTATGAACTTTATCTGTATTCCAAGCCACGATCCAAGCGGTTCCGCTCATCACTTGCGATGTTGCTGGCAATTGATAAAAGGCGCTCACAAGGAACAGATCACAGACCACTTACCCTAAGTGGTCTGTGGAACAGATGATCCCACGATACTCGTATACATCACGGCTATTGAGTGAACATGGTGATAAATAGAGAAAAAATCGAATGTCGATTTTCAACAATTAAATTAATGATAAATAATTGTACAGTTGGCGAAAGAAAAAAATAGAAAGAACTTTGAAGTATAAAAAAGTACAACAACAGAACGAAAATAAAAAGTTGTTATAAAAACAATTAGTTGATTTATAGTAGTTAGAAAGTTAATTGGTAATTGATCATATTTAGCATAAATGATTTGAAGCAATAATGAAATTTTTAAAATAAAAAAACAATCAACTTATCAGAGTTCGATTGTGTTTTGATTTTAACAGGGGGGAAATTCTCGGGGAAATTGAACTGAAATTAAACACTTATTCAATATATTTAAAAACACTTCAAAACATAAAGACAAAATATGAGATAAAATAATAATTCCAAAAGAGTAAAAAAGTTCAAGCTATAATAATATTAAAGATTAAAATATCTTAAATTGTAAACAATAAAAATATATGTAAGAAATAAAGATCAATCAAATATACTGATGGGAAATCAATTAGCCATATATGATGAAAATAACACAAATGTCTGAATTTTCTAAATAAACCAATATATTGAAACAATCCAAAAAAATAATATTTAGAGTGTTAATAAGTAAACGATTATAATATTAGATAATTCAATAGAATCATAAAAATTCATTAGATTAAAAAATAATGGAAATCCCAGAAAGTATATTTTTGTAAAGTAAAACATGATTGAACATAAATATGTATAAAGTATAACAAATATTAGGAATAGAAAATGAAATGTAGTTTTAAAAGTAAAGTTTTTTTTATGTGTATAAAACATATGTAAAGGCCATCAGATAAATTGTAAGAGGTGAGATGAAAGGTAATATGGATTTAAAAGTAGAAACAAAGTATTGAAACCTTATGATAACATAATTATAGTACTTTAAAATTTCAAAAATTGGTAAAATAGGTGACAGTAAGAAATTATTTGACAAGTCAAAAAAATTATTAATATGATACAAAATTTTTGGAAGCTGATGAAAAGAAACTTCAATTTTGAGAGGTGAAAAAAGAAAAAATTGAGGAAAGAAGGGATCAACAATTTAAAAACTTGGAGAAGAGAAATCAAATTGAATTTAAAAACTAAAAATAATATAAATTGTAAAGAAAGAAGTAACATTTGATGGTGGAGGAGAGTATTTGAGAAGAGAAATCGAATTGAAGTTAAAAACTTAAAATAATATAAATTTTAAAGAAAGAAGTAACATTTAATGGTGGATTTTAGTTCAAGAAAGGGTGTAATTGAAACAGAAAAAGAGTAATATATCAAAATTAAAATAATACATACAGAACATAAAGACCAGATTTTGATGAACCGAAGAAAACGTCTAGTGGAACTTGTAAATTATAAATATTCCATATAACTGGTGGGTGATGAGAAGGTTATAAATCAGTACTTTTGTGATAATTGATATTCAACATAGACAAGAAAAATCTGTAAGCAGCTCAGCAGACATTGACGAATATTATAAACAACAACGAATTGGTAAGAAATTTATTTATTATCTTGCATTTCCTGAAACCAAGAAAGATGAAGAGATTAAACATGGTAAAGTTCAATTAAATAAGAAGAGTTAGAAGTACCCAATGCGGGTTTTGGTCTCTTGCCATTTACATACACCCATGTACTATTTTTTACCATTACCGCTTCAATTTGCATAGCCCACGTATCATAATTTCCCTTTGTAAGAGGCTTGATTGTACTTGACGACAAAGACATTTTTTTTTATTTCTTACTCTTATTAACTGCGAGCTGGGCTCATAACCTGATAAATATTATACTTTGTCTTCGTTTAAAATTATTTATTTTTGAGTAAGTATCACAAAATACGTCAACTTAACTGACAACATGAATAATAATAATAATAATGATTAATAAAAACAATATAATGTAGATGGTGCTAAAATGCTAAATTTGAATTAGTCACTTAACAACTTGAATAAAACAGTAATTGCTTTTATGGTAAGCCTCCAACCAAAAATAAATTTCGTTTTTTTGTAACGTTTTTTCCATTTAGACTTACAACATTTACAGCATGCCAAGGCCGCTTCTTATATCCTTGGCAAAAGGTTCAAGGACGAATTAATCGACCTTGCCTTCCTGCAAGAACCATGGACAGGAAACACAGACCGAGTAACCGGTCTCAGCAATATTCCTGGTGAGGTAATAGTCTGCCCTGGGGTGAAACCTAGAGCATGTCTACTCATCAGGAAAAATATTAATTATTTTTTGCTTACAGGCTTTTGCACTCCAGATGTAGTAGCCATCCAGATGTACTTACCGGAGAAGAATGGTATGACAAACATAGTCGCCTGCTCTGCATACTTCCCAGGAGACATGGATACTGTACCTCCTCTTGCTATACGGCGATTAATCGACTATAGCAAGAAGAACAGACTTCAGTTAGTCATGGGCTGTGACGCCAATTCACACCATACATCGTGGGGCAGCACGAATATAAATCGCAGAGGTGAGTTACTCTTTGATTATATACTAGGGGAAGGGCTATCTGTTATTAATAAGGGCTCAGAACCAACCTTTGTAACTAGAAACAGATCAGAGGTGTTAGATTTAACTATCAGCTCAAACTTTCTGAGCAATAAGATACAGCATTGGGCTGTATCTACTGAACCTTCGTGTTCAGATCATAGACATATTCAATTCAACATTGAAATAGGCCAGAGGCCAGTAGTGGAATATCGCGACTCAAAAGCTACTGATTGGAGTGGATATAAAAATTCCCTTCAACGTTATATTGAGGACGGTTTCACCACAATTAACAGTTGCGATGGGATAGATACTGCAGCGGAAAAACTTCGCGAAGCAGTGATCTCCTCCTATCATGAAAACTGTCCACTCAAGACTAAAAGAGATAATCGCAACTCTACTTGGTGGAACAAATGCCTAGAAAAGCGAAGAAAAGAAGTTCGACGACTATTTAATCGAGCTAAAGAGTCAGGCAACTGGGAGCTTTATAGAACTACTCTAACAAGTTATAATAAAGAAATCAGAAAGGCAAAGCGGGAGTCTTGGAAAAAGTTCTGTGAGAGTATTTCTGATATACCTCGTAGTACTAGAATTCACAAGATTCTCTCTAAAGAGTCGATTGCTGAGATTGGGTCGATGAAGCGACCTGATGGCACGTTTACGACCTCTAGAAAAGAAACGTTAGAGCTTTTGATTAAAAATCACTTTCCTGGAAGTTTGACTCTGGATAACAATCGACCTCCACTCTTTGAGGGCGCAAGGCGGCCAAAAAAGATCGATTGGGAGGCCGCCAAGGAAGTTATCACAGCACCGGCAGTTGAATGGGCAATCAAATCTTTTCAGCCGTTCAAATCTCCCGGTGAGGATGGAATATTTCCAGCTCTGCTTCAAAACGGACTGGAATTACTTTTACCCATCCTCATTAAACTGTACAGAGCTAGTCTGGCGTGGAATTACATACCACCCAGTTGGTTGACGGCTAGGGTGGTATATATACCGAAAGTGGGCCGCACAGACCCACACCCTAAATCGGTCAGACCAATTAGCCTAACATCTTTCCTGCTTAAAGGACTTGAAAAAGCACTGGATTGCTACATCAGGCGGGTAGCTTTATATAATTCCCCCCTGAGCATCCACCAATATGCTTATCAAACTGGCAAATCAACAGATTTAGCGTTACACAACCTTGTTGAGAAAATCACACAATCCCTTAACAACAAGGAGATTGCGGTGGCCATATTTCTTGACATTGAAGGAGCATTTGACAATGCACTACCGACTTCCATTGGTTCAGCTTTGACTGAAAAGGGCATCAAACCAACCATTACCGGTTGGATATATGCCATGCTCACTAATAGGACAGCCACTACATCTCTTCAGGACGAGACCATTAGCTTTAAGGTTTCCAGGGGCTGCCCACAAGGCGGAGTACTATCTCCCCTACTATGGTCACTCTTGATGGATAACTTGCTTAGCGCTCTCGAAAGAAGAGGGGTAGAACTGCAAGCGTATGCAGACGACCTTGTCATTTTGGCAAGGACCAAGTCAGGAAGGGTAGCTTATAATATCCTCCAAAAGACGTTGGACGATGTCCACAGTTGGTGTCAGAGGGAACAGATGTCTGTTAACCCTGGTAAAACTGTAATAGTTCCCTTCACTAGGAAAAGAAAGTTGGAGGATCTTCCACTACTTTCCTACAATGGTGAGGTTATTCCATTTGCAGCGGAAGTAAAATATTTGGGGATTATCCTAGATATGAAACTTACTTGGAACGCTCACTTGGAAAAAGTTATCCATAAGGCCAGACTATCCTTGTGGACATGTCGTAGGATCTGTGGTAAATCTTGGGGCATGGGACCCAAACAAATCTATTGGATATATGTGATGATCGTTAGACCAATGATCACATATGGAGCTATTGCCTGGTGGCCAAAAGCTTTACAGCGAACGGCCCAAGCAAAGCTCTCTGGTTTACAGAGACAGGCTTGCCTGGCAATTACTGGTGCTTTCAGCTCCACACCGTCAGCAGCCATGGAAATCCTTCTGGACCTACCTCCTCTCCATATATTTTTGGAGAGAGAGGCTAGATGGACAACATACAGAATTGCGCATATTTCTAAATGCACAAATCAGGCTTATACAGAACGAAGCAGAATGCTAGTGGACACTGAAAGTCACAGTATTCTGGGAATGACCTCTGACATAATGCCTCCAACAGTAAACTACGACCTGCCTTATACCGTCCTAATTCCAAATAGAGATGAATGGGTTCTCCGTAAGGATGAACTATTGAGAGCAGACAGCTGTTGGTATACAGACGGTTCAAAAACACCCTCAGGCTCTGGTGCAGGTGTATACGGGCGCAGACCTAGGACAGAAATCTCAACCGCTCTAGGATCCTATGCAACCGTATTTCAGGCGGAAATTTACGCCATTGTTTCATGTGTGGAGAGATTGGAGCAGGCCAATCTCATACATAGAACAGTAAAAATTTTCTCGGACAGCCAAGCGGCTTTGAAAGCACTTAGCTCTAACCGTGTAACGTCGAAATTGGTACTAGACTGCCAAAAAAGACTCTCCTCAATAGGAGAACTCAATAAAGTATTGCTGGTCTGGATCCCTGGCCATTCTGGCATGGAAGGAAACGAGAAGGCAGACTCTCTTGCAAGGGAGGGTGCCGCACGTGTTTCTATCGGACCAGAACCTACAATTGGCATCGCAATAAGTTTTGCCAAACAAACACTGAATACCTGGACGGCAAGAAGAGCATTAGACTTCTGGCATAATTTACCAGGATTGGTTCATTCAAAGGCTTTCATACATCCTTCGAAGAATGTCTCCAAACAAATGTTAGACTATAGCAGGCATGACCTACGCTGTCTAACAGGCCTTTTAACAGGCCACTGTCATCTGAATCATCATATGCTAAAACTTGGACTGTCGGAAGATCCGACCTGTCGTCTTTGTCTGGAAGATGATGAAACAGCAGAGCATATAATTTGTGCCTGCCCCGCCGCGGCTCGAATCAGGTATCTGATGTTTGGCAGGGATGCTCTCTCGCCCTCGGACCTGAAAAATCATTCACCAAATAAGCTAATCGGCTTTGTTAAGAAGCTGAATTTGTTTGGTGAAATCTGAATAGGTGTGAGCCACAATAGACTCTTGCGAGTCGCAGTGGAGGGCCTTATAGACCCACTCACCATAAACCTAACCTAACCTAACCTACAACATTTAAATTTTTAAACAATAATTATTGTCCATTTCTTGTAAAAATGTGTTTTGTTTGTTAGTTGACATAAAAGCTCCGTAGTTAGAGAGATTGTTTGAATTCAACATATCAAAAAGAGATTTTTTCTATAAATTCTGCTGTAGTCCTTGCTTCCTGTGATAATACATTAAAATCAATGTATGTTTACATTGCCACGGCCACGGAATGACTAAATACTTGTGTCGCTAGTTTGATTTTCATTTTCTGAAAGTTATTTGGAAAAATGTGATCATTCGACAATCTTGGAGCAAGTCTAGGTATATTGTTTTTGTAACTCCTGAGTTTAATACGAAGGTATGTTTGAAAAAATTATTTATTATTGATTCAAGCAAGTGCGGTACATCGAACATGTAAACAAGTTCCTTATTATCAACCATAAAGCAAGGATTATCCTCTGTCAATTTCAGATTAGTTTTAACCATCTTATAAAAATTAGAACCCTGATCAGATACTACGGCTAACACATTTAAACCTGTTGCATTTAATGTTCTCACCGCTTCAAATAATACATATATTTTCCATCTCATGAGCTGATGTTGGTGAAGTTTTATAAAAAAAATATGCGTAGGTTGTTTCCAACTATTAGCAATGCCTCTGACCATAATAACCAAAGCGTTTCCTGTTATATCTGCAGATTTTATCATAAAACCTTCCTGAAAGCCTGTAATTTTGTCCTTAGATATATTATAATATAAATTGGACTTTGACGAAATTTCATCTATACATAATATTATAGTCTTTCGCTTTATCTTGCATTAAACTAACTCTCAATTCAAGTAGACGAAAAATAAAATCATTGAAGCCCGGAGTGATTACCCAATTTTGTGTACAGTGCTGTAAAGTACTTTTAGAAGGCAATCGACCTACAATGGCAAGTTTTTTATAGGCTCTGGGGCCAAGGAAATGGACACTTAATGCAAATTGCTTATAGTTATCGCTGTATCTACAACCTTTTGGGGGTTTGTTGAGATAGGTTAGTTGAGCTTATGACTCTAGGGTCTTTTAAAAACTGTTCAAAGTCGTCCAAATTAACTTCAGTTTCAAGTTTCTTCTTGGTTCCTGATAATTTTCTTTTAAGCGCCGTAATTTCATTTTTCATCGATACTTTTCTTGGGCTTCTCTACGAAAGCTTTTGCGACGTTTGGCAAGACTCGTCTAGAAAAATAATATTAATTGCAAATTTCTTACTTATTTTAATAACTAGGTTTGTCTGGCTCTCCACATTCTTCATAAGTGATACGTCATTTGTTTGAACTTCCACGTCTTTCATTTCAGTGTGTATATTTTTAGAAGTACCTGAGAAGAATAAAAATAGTTTATATTTTTTTAATTGACTTTTTGACAATAAACTAGATCGCAAACAATAAAGTATTTGTGAAAACTGGAAAAAGCACCGGAAGTAGATTTAAGATATTTTTGTATTCCCTCTAACGATGATTAATCGGTACTTACTATTAGTCGTTTTGGATATCAATAATGTAGGAATTGCTTTAGAAACGAAACGTTGTTTTAAAGGCGTTGTAAAACTTGTATCTGTGAAATGTAAGCTGCAAATGTAAATGCGGTTAGAACATTCTTCTGGAGTGAGAAGCGCATTTCGATGATCACCGATAAATCCTAATTGTGTTTTCCAAAGTTGACATCTAAAACTGAGTTCTTTTTATTGAAAACTAATTTAATTTTTGAAACTAAAATTTTTTTGTTACTTCTTACTTAAAATATATACCTATTTATGATATTAATAAATAAAAAAATCTCAATTCTTCATCTACTATATTAAATTCAATGAAAAACATTATTTCACGATATTCGAATTTGTAAAACAAAATTTATATGCACGCAATAGAGTGGCATTTCTCATCAATGGTATTAAAAATATCATTACATTAACATTAGAATAACTATACCAATAATTGTTGAATCGAAAGCAGTGTACAGATTTTATTTATTGCAGATTGTAATTTGTCCAAATTTTTTCTTGAACTACATTATTTTATTCTTATTTTTCAAAAGGCAATCTCGATTTTCTCCCACTAAATACGGCGTTATCCCGTGTTAACCATTAACCACCGTCATGCGGTCACAGTGACCGCGCGAGATTTTCATTGGTCTGTATTTTCTCCTTTTCGTACAATAGAGATTTCAGCGTCACAGTACCTTCAATCCACTTACCCATCAGTGTGTTTCCAGAAGTAGGAGGCGACAAGTACATTTGTGGTCCAGCTAAGTGAATTTGAATTTTGTTGCCGGTCACTGTGACCGCACAACGGCGTTACTGTAACTTTTTGTACTTTATCAACATTTAAATTTTATGATGGAGAATCAACCGGGACCATCAAAAAGGGCAAAACATGCTATATATGTCCTTCTAAAATCAAAAGAAAAACTTTTCATTTGAGTTTTGTGTGCCATAAAGCTATATGTTTGCAGTGCAGCACGCAACTCTGTAACAATTGCCAATCTAATTTGTAAATTTTGAACCTTTGTGATTTTTGACTTTACATCATTTTTTTCAAATTTAGAATTTTATATAGGTTTTTGTATTTTCCCAACATGGAAGGAGTGAGTGTGTTGAATAAATAAAAAAATGTAATCGCTATTACGTAACCTGTACATCTTCAAATTCATTTTTGTCAACTTGATCGTGCCTGACCAAGCTGACAATTAATTTCTATCTACAATAGGATATTATGTTAGCTATTGTAACTTGAAAATAGAACATTATTTCTTGAGATAACCATATTAATGTGATTATAAAAAACTAAAGATACCTTCCATTAATAAATTGAATTGAAAAAATAAAATAAGTAGGTACACCTATTCTAAACATAAAGTATAAACTTCTTGAAAAAATTAAAATAAAAATCCGGAATAATAGTGAATTCTCTCTGTAAAGGACACTGTTGCCGGATGAAAGTATTTAGTTTTACCGTTGAGTGATCACTCAACGGTTTTACCTAATAGTGCATGAGCTCGAAAAAAAGTTAACGATGACGAGACAAAAATATAATTTGTACAAATTAATCTGCGCTTCTGGCAACAGCGGGTAGGGGGCACTGAACACACTCCCAACCTCTTTTGGTAGAGGGAACTTACCACAGGCACATCGCTGAGCGCACAATTATTCTTCTCTCTCTTTTAACTAGTTTTGCTCATATTTTCCTTGTCGTACTTGTGTAAATCGTATGTCGCGAATAGACTTTTCGCAATCTGTATATCAACAAGTGCATATTTATCCAACGGCTATAGCTGCGCCAACAAACTCCACTACTAACGTAAAGTAGATAATATTAATAATCTGATATTTTCTGGAAAGTATGAGGAGTATCGATCATTTACCGAACTATTTTGGACGCTTAGCGAAAATATAACAAAAAATGTTTACATACACTGACGTTTAATTAAAAAATTCCCGTGAAACATCAAAGTAATTAATTGACAGATGGTGAAAAATTACAAAAATCGTGGCGTTAAGAATTTTCCGCCCTATTTTTGGAGTTGATATGATTGGTTTTCCGGTAGGGTAGGCGAAAAAATTAATCACCTAAAACTCTCAAATTAGGGTTCTGATGGAGGTTCAGATTGCGAAGAGTGCGCCAGGAGCATTAAGAGATTTCATAGTGAGAATTAAACAAGACTATAAGGCGTTTTCGGCACTAGGAGAACCTGTAAAGAAATGGGATCTTCTTTTAGTATAGGTACACGATCTCTTCAAAATTAGATTTGGTTACGCATAGGGCATATGAATTGGGAAGGAATTCTCAAACGTTACCAACATTTGAGGAATTCATCGACTTTTTGGAAAAAATATGTTCAGCTCTAGGAGCACTGGCTACCCCTGAGCAATGTAAGTCGAAAGGTCTTGGTCATAATAAATGTAGTTTCCACTCTGCTTCCAAATCTAAAAACAAATACATTTGTTGCGATCCAGCTTACCATCCTATGTTTAGGTGCAACACATTTTATAGATTTGAAATCTCGTGAAAATTGGATTTTATCATGAAAAACAAATTATGTTTCAACTGCCTGTCCGCTACTGCCCGGTTTCTGCAAGTACTTCCGAAGGATGTAGGGTATGTAAGGGGAAACTGTTATATATCCGGTTTCTGTAAACTTTGCTAGAATGTTTACAATGACAGTACCGCGCAATTATTCAGATTAGCGACAGAATGCAGTTCGAGAGATGCAGAAGTTCAAGCAGCAACTTTCTTAGTATGTGTAGGAGAAGCAATATTAGAGCAGCACGAGACCAATCTCCAGTTAACAGAGGATGATAAGAAGGACTATCAAGTATTAATAAACAAATTTGATACACTATTCAATGCCAAAAGCCATCTGAGTGTAGACACACATAAATTCAGTACAAGAATTCAAAGGCCTGGAGAATCATTTGACACATTTTTAGGAGATTTAAGAAAACTAGCACAAAGTTGTGATTACGGAGACATCAAAGACATATTGATAATGGATCGAATTGTTATAGGTATAAGGGACCCGGAGATTAGAATGAGATTACTTACAGAGTCAGCATTAACAGTTAATAAAACTATAGAGATTTGCAAGGCAGCTGAACAAACTGAAAGTCACATCTCAAATCTGATGAACAAAGCAATGAAGTCAAAGAAGTCAAACCTGAAAATAGTAGGTTCAATAAATGGAAAAGTGAGACTAGAAGGAAAAGCAGTAAAACAGTAAACAAAGATAGGTCAAACCAAAACTATAGTCGAGGAGAAGAGAGAAAATGCAGTAGATGTGGTTTTAAACATGCATTTGCCAAATGCCCAGCTTACGGTAAGCATTGTAAAAGGTGTAATAAACTGAATCATTTTGAAAAATACTGTAAATCAACAAAGCAGGTCAATACATTACAGGTATCAGAAAATGTAGTTGACTATTTTATAGGTTCATTAGAAAGGGATGCAAATTCATCTTTGTGGTACTTATGAGAAAGTCCATATTAAAGATTGTAATAAAACTATAACTTTTAAATTAGATAGTGACGCGGATGTTAATACAATACCTGCTGATATTTTTGAATTAAATATGTTTCATAAAGTACAACCTGTCGATAATATTAATATTAGAGATTATGGGGGTATTAAACTAGATATTTTGGGTAACTGTGACCTTCATGTTCAAGTAGGTGATATAATAGAATTATTGAATTTCTATATTATTAATTTGAAGCACAAAACAGTTCCATTATTACTTATGTAAAGATGCTTTATTAAAGTTGAAGTTAATAAATAGAAGAGTTATACATGAGGTTAAACATGAGTTAGTACTTGATCAGTAGAAAGATTTGTTTACGGGCATTGGAAAAATAAATAATGAACCATATGAATTTACAATGAAACCTGATTATAAACCATCTGTAGTTCCTTGTCGTAGAGTACCTTTTGCTTTAATCAACAAATTGAAAGAGGGACTACTCAAAATGGAAAAAGATGAGATTATAGTAAAGGTCACTGAACCCACAGAGTTCGTTAATCCCATAATTCTGGTTAAGAAGGGTACGGGTGATGGCATTCGTTTATGTTTGGACCCACAAAACTTAAATAAGTCTTTAATGAGGGAACACTATGAACTTCCAACATTTGAGGAAATAACACATGACATGACAGGATCTAATTATTTTACAATTTTAGATGCAAACAAGGGATTCTGGCAGGTGAAACTTGCTGAACAATCCTCTTATTTAACCACGTTTGCAACACCAATGGGTAGGTACCGTTTTCTAAGGCTCCCATTTGGTATATCTATAGCACCTGAGGTCTTTCATAGAACATTCTCAGAGATTTTTGAAATTATTAAAGGTGTTAAGTTATATATTGATGACATTATTATATATGCAAAGACTGAAAAGGAACATGACAGAATTTTGGAGAGTGTTCTTGAGAAAGCTCGAGACATGGGGGTAAAGTTTAACAAAAGTAAGTGTAAATTCAAACAAAACCAAGTACGTTATATAGGTCATATTTTATCGAATAGTGGTATTAACATAGATAATAATAAAGTGGAGGCCATAAAGCAAATGCCAACCCCTGCCAATTCAAAAGACTTGTTGAGATTTTGAGGTATGTTGACATATGTGGGGAAGTTTATTCCTAATTTATCACAGTTAAATGTGAATTTAAGACAATTGACGAAAAAGAATGTTATTTTTGAATGGCTAGATATACATGACCGTGAGTTTAATTATTTGAAAAAGATTTTAATGGAAACCCCAGTTTTGCAATTTTATGATGTAAAGAAACCTTTAGTTTTATCAGTGGATAGTTCCAAGGATGGACCCGTAATTTTACAAAATGATGCTCCAGTAGCTTATGCATCCAAGTCATTGACTTCAGCACAAATTAATTATTCACAAATTGAGAAATGGTTGTCAGCATTTCCACCAATATTTTTATGGGAAACCATTCATAGTAGAATGTGACCATAAGCCACTCGAATCCATTTTTCAAAAACCACTCAATCAGTGTCCTTTAAGACTACAAAGATTAAGGATTCATTTGCAAAATTTTGATTTTGTTGTGAAGTACGAGTATAAACCCGGGACTCAATTATACTTTGCTGATGCATTATCAAGGGCCAGTTTTGATGATAAGAACTTCGAAATATTGAAGCCCACATTGATTTAATTAATTACAGCAATATAAGCCAACAAAAATTTGATGAGTTACAAGTAGAGACAGCAAAAGATTTAGTAATGCAAGAATTGATACAGATTATAAGAAATGGGTGGCCAAAATGTAAAAAAGAGGTGAAAGAATTAATACGACCTTATTGGAAAGCTTAGTTTTGTAAAAGGTGTTAGTTGTAAAGGGGAAGCTTTGGTAATTCCAGAAGTTATGCGCAAAGATATTCTTGAAAAAGTACATTTTAACCATTTGGGTATTGAGAAGTCAATTCTCAGAGCACGAGAACATGTGTATTGGCCTTTTATAAATAAGGAAATTTAGGATTTGGAAAAAAAATGGCCCACCTGTTTGACATACCAGAACTCTCAATAAAAAGAAACATTGGTAAATAAAGATATGCCTAACCGCCCATGGCAGCTTGTAGCCGCCGATTTATTTCAATTCAATGACAAACAATACTTACTTCTAGTAGATATATTCTCAAAATTTCCAGAAGTTTGTTGTTTAAATACAAATACAACATATGAATGTTTAGTTCATCATGTGAAGTCAATTTTTGCAAGGCATGGGAGACCTGAAGTACTGTATAGAGACAATGGTCCACAATTTTTAAATATAAAATTTGAAACTTTCTTGAAAGAATGGAAGGTACAACATAAAACTAGCTCACCTAGATATCCGCAATCAAATGGTTTCATAGAGAGGCATGTGCAAACAATTAAAAATACTCTAAAAGATGAGAAAGATATGTACATGACTCTAATGGAACTACGTAATTATGATGTACCTTCTCCAGCAGAACTTTTGTTTGGCAGAGAAATTAATGGAATATCACCCACTACAGAAAAGGCCTTGAGACCTAGATATTCAATTAAAAACATGAGTGAACAAATTATTGAAAACAGTGCTAAACAAAAGTCCTACTTTGATAAATCTGCAATAGATTTACCTCCTCTAAAAGAGGGAGATAAAGTCATGATACAAACATCTGACATCTGGGAACCTGGTCAGGTTGTACAAATAGACAAATACAGACCAAGATCCTATTTGGTCAGAAAACGTGATAATGACAATGTTTTAGTTAGGAATAGGAAGTTTCTGAAAAAATTCGATATAGACAATTTTCAGACAACGTCTATGTTCAATGAACTCTTAGATAGTTATTTAACCTACAATCAATCGGCAGAATCTTCACAGGAACCTCCTAACATTATAGATAATAGTAGGTCTAGTAACAAAAATTCTATAACCGAAGCAACTCGGGTTTCGAGTAACACCAACGTGGAAAGTGAAATCCGCGAGAACCCTTCTAACGTACGAATTCGTCGACAAATAAAAACACCGACCTACTTAAGAGACTATATATTAGATATTAGGATTAGTTTATATTCGTTTGACCATTATTGAAATGTATTTTATAATTTATGTAAAGATAGATGTTATATATCCGGTTTCTGTTAACTTTGCTAGAATGCTTACAATGACAGTACCGCGCTGTCATGAGCTTGAAATCCCCCTTCTGCAACGAGAGTTCGACATGATTGAGCACTTGTCAGTCATCTAATAAAATAATAACTAAAAAATTCACAATCCAGCACTTATTATTATCATTAAACACAAACATATAACAGAAACATCACACAATGATTCATAAAGACAAAGGTCGCAAGGCTTACATAACAAACATTGCTCCTCAAACGGACAACGCCAACTGTAATATCGGACATATTAGAAGGTTGGCAACGGTGTCAAGTCAAGGAGCACAGGCTCATTGAAACGTAGTGAAGACAGTCTGCTCTCAACCTCCGTCCACTATGCCACGGTGACTCGATATATATATATAATACTAGTATGATAGTTAAGTAAGTGAATATGATGTAAAACCGCTTAAAACATAATTATTAAAGTATATATAAAACACGTGAGTTTTATTAGTGCACGATGTTTAAGTTAAGTGGATACACCACAAAATGGCGACGAGGATAAAAGAAATATAAGAAGAAAAGAAAAAAAAAAAAGATGGCATCAACCGGCATCGTGTTCCATCAATTTAACAGTGAAACTGACGATTGGATCATATACAGTGAGCAATTATCAGAATATTTTAAAGCAAACGGTACGAAGGAAGAAAATAAAGTAGCTACGTTATTAAGTAATATTCCTAGCGAAATTTATAAGCTTTTACGAGACCTGTGTCACCCAGATCCACCAAATTCAAAAACATTCAAGCAATTAACAGATTTATTAAGTCAACAGTATTGTCCAAGAACAGTTGTATGGCGAGAGCGAAGGAAATTTCACCTAGCTCAACAAACACGTGAAGAAACGATGGCAGAATGGAATGCTAGAATAAGAAGCCTATCTGTAAACTGTAAGTTTGGAAATGATTTACAATTGCTTTTGAGAGAAAAATTCATATCCGGGATGAGAAACGGCCCGATATTAGATAGACTATGCGAGGAGGAGGAAACCGCAGATCTAAAAAAACTAGTGGAATTGGCCATAAAAAAGGAAAACGATAGCATCGATAGAGAAGTGAACATGAACTTTGTAAAAGACACTACAAGGTCATCGAATCAAAAATATCAAGCGACAAGAGGAGTTTCAAATCAAGGCGCGCGGCAACGACAAAATTTTGACCAACCACAACGCCGATGGCAAGGCGCAGATTCACAAAACAGTTCAAGACAGCGCACGGATAGACAGACGTCGACGAATTTAGCTACACTTCCACGCAGAAGGATGACAACTGAAAGAAATGTCAACATGGCGGAAGGAAAACAAAATTACGAGATGATAAAATGTAAAGTTTGTAATAATTATCATAAAGGAGTTTGTCGGTATGTAAATTTTTATTGTTCTAAGTGTAAAAGAAAAGGACATCTTGCTAAAGCATGTGCAAATAGAAATTTTAACTATGTAGATTTTTCAAATACCGAAAATAACCAAAATAACTGCCGAGATTGTTGGTACACGGAACAAAACAATCAAACGGAGGAAGCAGACAAAAATTTTAATGTGTATAGTGATTGTCCATCAGAATTTGAAAATTTTAATATCAATAATGTTGATAAAAAATTTATTGTCAAAGTTTTAATAGAAAATACAGAGCATCTGTTTCAAATAGATAGCGGTAGTGTGATATCAGCGATAAATGCAGATCATTTTAATAACTATTTTAGACATTTTAAATTAAAGGAAGCCGAAATTGTTTTAAAAAGTTACAATAATAGTACTTTTGCACCATTAGGTTATATAAATGTTAATGTTAAATATAAAGACAAAATAAGACAAATTAAATTGTATGTTATAGCTAACGGCGGTCCGAAGATTCTGGGGATGGATTGGTTAGAAGCATTTGGAATTCAGTTCGGAGTGGTTAATCAGCTGGATTATGTAAATAAAAGGATAAATGATATTGTTTCTAGATTTCCAGAAGTTTTTAGCAAAAAAATCGGTAAGTTTACTTTAGATAAAATTAAAATATATATTAAAGATAATGTTATGCCAATATTTCGTAAAGCACGTCCAGTACCTCTTGCATTCAAGCAAGGCGTTACAGAAGAATTAGAAAGGTTAGAAAAGGAAGGAATTATATCTAAGACTGAAACATCAGAGTGGGCTACACCTTTAGTTCCAGTTTTAAAAGAAGACGGTACAGTAAGATTGTGTGGAGATTACAGCGTAACTGTAAATAAATACCTAGAGAATATGGAGTATCCTTTACCAAGAGCTGAAGAAATTTTCTCTAAGCTTCATAAAGGAAAATATTATACCAAATTGGATTTGTGTAGAGCTTATAATCAATTTGAAGTAGATTTAGAATCGAGTAAAATTTTAACGTGGAGTACCCATCAAGGATTGTACACGGTTAACAGACTTCCATTTGGAATTAAAGTTGCTAGTTTTATATTCCAGAGGCATTTGGAGCAACTGTTAAAAGAGATACCATCATGTGTGTGTTATTTAGATGATATTATTCTAACAGGTGAAAATGAAGAAGAACATCTGAAGACATTGATCCTAGTACTAGAACAGCTAAAGAAAGCTGGACTAACCGTAAAATTGGATAAATGTGAATTTTTCAAGTCAGAAGTTGAATATTTGGGTCATGTGATTGGAAGTGATGGATTGAAGACAAGCGAAAAGAAAATACAAGCAATTAAAGAGGCACCCAGACCAGAAAATCTAACAGAAGTGAGATCTTTCCTGGGAATGGTAAATTATTATTCAAAATTTATACCAAACGCATCAATGATACTAAAACCAATTTATAATTTATTAAATAAAAACACTAAATGGGAGTGGGATGAACAATGCAATGATGCATTTTTAAAAATTAAAGAGATATTGTCATCAAAACTAGTACTAACCCATTTTAATCCAAATTTGCCAATTGTATTAACTTGTGATGCTAGTAAGTTAGGAATTTCAGCAGTATTAGCACACGAGATGCCAGATAAAACTGAGAGAATAATAACTTGTGTTTCTAGAACTCTGCAACCGAGCGAAAAAAATTACCCAATAATTCATTTAGAAAGTTTAAGCATTTACTGGGGTTTAATTAAATTTTACCAATATTTATATGGAAAAAAATTTAAAATTAGAACAGATCATAAACCATTAATATCCTTATTTCACCCTGAGAAAGGTATACCACAAATGCATGCCAGCCGTATGCAACGTTGGGCAGCATTTTTATCAAGTTTTAATTATGATATTGAGTATATAAAAGGGAAAAATAATATTGTAGCTGATTATTTGAGTAGAGCACCTTTAAATATTAATTACATTACAGATGAATTTCAAGGTTTAGGTAACTATGTGAATTTTGTAAGTACACTTAAGGAACAAACGATCAGTATTGAAGAAATAAGACGAGAAACCAAAAAGGATATTATTTTGAAAAATGTAATGAAATATATACGAGAAGAAAAATGGCCAGAGATGTCAGAAGAAACGAAACCATACTATCACAGGAAGCACGAGATAATAGTGGACAAAGGAATTTTAGTTTGGGGACATAGAATAGTTATTCCGAAGTCACTCCAAAGAAAAATGCTGGATGAGCTTCACCAACACCATTTCGGAATGGTAAAGACAAAAAGTATAGCAAGATCGTATGTTTATTGGCCTAAAATAGACCAACAGATCGAAGAAACATGTAGAAAGTGTATGTGCTGTATGGAAAACAAGCCAGCTCCACCAAGAGCAATACTAACACCATGGGATGTTGAAACCGAGCCTTGGACACGAGTGAGCATGGACTTTCTGGGACCTATAAGAGGTAAAATGGTATTAATAATAGTGGACGCATATAGCAAATGGCCAGAAGCACACATTATGAGCCATATAACAGCAAAAGAAACGGAAGAGAAAATTAAGAGGACATTCGCCAGATTTGGCATTCCTAAAACGATAGTAACGGACAACGGCACACAATTTACAGCAGAAACGATGCAAGAATTTTTCAAAAGAAATAACATTCGACATATTACGTCACCCCCGGGTCATCCACAGTCGAATGGAGCAGCAGAAAACATCGTAAAAACTTTCAAAAACAATGTCAAAGCCAGAGCAATTGATATAAGAAACAAGGGTAAGAGTATTGATTTGATAATTTCAGAATTTCTATTTTCATATAGGACAACACCGCATATAGTAACGAAAGAAACACCAGCCAAGCTGATGATGGGTAGACAACTCAGAAATAGAGCAACCATACTGAAAGAGTCCATAGGATGGAGAGTAAGTAGGGAAGAAGAGGAAACTGGAGCAGAAAACAATCATCAGAAAGCTCAAGAGCGACAGATTAAGTATTTTAAAGGAAAAAAGAGAGAATTTGAAATAGGAGAAACGGTAGCAGTCGCAGATTATGGTAATCCTAACCAAAGGAGTTGGACTAAAGCAGTCATTGAAAAGGTAATAGGCAAAACGACATATCTGTGCAGACTAGAAGATAAGAGACTATGGAAAAGACATGCGAACCAGATACATAGAAGAGAGAGAGAGAAAGAACAGGGTCAGGTAAAACGAAATACGGATGTAAGAAACAAACAAAACACTATGAAACGGTATTGTTGGGAAAATATGCCTGAACCGGCAAAACATACGTCAGACAGTTATGAAGTTGTAAATAATGATGAATTTGTTTTTACAGATGAAGCAGTAGGGCAAGATCATATTACAATTAACAACTCAGCTGAACCACCAATCCGAACTGAACATTCCAAACCACAACAGACAGAACCATTCATTACGACTGATCCATGCCAACCCTCGGAATCATCGGAAACCGGAAGTAGGACAAATGTTGCAAAACATTGTGATTTAGAGAAGGTTGTACGACGTAGTTCAAGAACTACAAAAACACCAGCAAAATTTAAAGATTATGCATTAGAAATCGACTGAAATATGTACTTATGGTTAAAATATTTTTTTTATATATGTGAATGGTCACAAATAACGTTTTAAATTTGTATTTGTATTGTATGTATACATGTATGTATTTTTAAAGGAATGACAGAGTGGAATGGCGGAGAGAGCTTAAGTATTAATATTACTTTTAAAAATAATACAAATTTAAGTGATTGGTAGAAAAAAAAAAAATTTTTGAATATTGTTTTCTAAAATGATTATTGAATGTTTCACTGTACCTATTGTAAGTAGAGATAATTTATATTGTACAAACATAGTAAATCGTAATCATACTGTAGGTATATTGAAGCATAATATTAAAAATGCACTCACAGGAGTTAGGCTAACAAAGGGGGGTGTAATATCGGACATATTAGAAGGTTGGCAACGGTGTCAAGTCAAGGAGCACAGGCTCATTGAAACGTAGTGAAGACAGTCTGCTCTCAACCTCCGTCCACTATGCCACGGTGACTCGATATATATATATAATACTAGTATGATAGTTAAGTAAGTGAATATGATGTAAAACCGCTTAAAACATAATTATTAAAGTATATATAAAACACGTGAGTTTTATTAGTGCACGATGTTTAAGTTAAGTGGATACACCACACCAACAAACCTACGACATCTCAATCCACCGATTCTTCAGACTTGTCATCGGCAATGGTTAGTGAAGCAGATGTAGAAAATGCAAATCAAACAAATTGCTTCATGTCAAATACTAGCAAACAAGTTTTCCTAGCCACCGCTAAGGTCTATCTTTTGTCAAACAACGGATCAAAGGTTTTAGCAAGGTATCTCTTAGATTCAGGCATTATGGAAAAAATCACGTGTCCCTTACCTCACTCATACCATTGTCTAAAAAAAGGGAATGCTGATACATTGACACAAAACTATTTGATATTCCGGATGGACTGGGTTTTGCAGACGAGACTAATCAGGTTCCTGGAGAGATAGAAGTGTTGTTAGGAGCTGACATCTACTTTGAGATCATTAGGGCTGGAAACATTAGATTTGGCAAGCAACAGCCATTATTGTCAAATTAATCTTTAGGTTGGAAAGTTGGAGGGAGCATCTCGGCCACCTCACACACTGTATCCAACTTAAGTGTTGACTTTTCACACGAAATCAAAATTTGGACGAATTGTTACCTAAATCCTGGAGGTTAGAAGAAGTAACCAATAAAAAACACTTAGGCACCATGTCTAAGTCAATCCTTGGACAATGCTATTCAAAGGATACACTCGTTAGAAAACAGGTTGTCAAGGGACCCAAAACTCGAACATGAGTATACAATATCTCTCAATGGGGCATGTAAAGAAAATATCAGCTGAAGCGGCTTCAGGAAGCCAAATAGATATTATTTCCCACACCGTTGTGTGTTACCTGTCACAAACTAACCACAAAGTATCGGGTGGTTTTCGACAACTCTTTGAAGACTATTTCAGGTTTAGCCTTAAATTTCGATGATACAATGGCCAAAAAAGAACTTTTGCAAATTGTTAGACAGCGTAAGGCAAAGTTTAAAAAATTTGTAATCGATGTAGATGTATTATTGTACATCGCTTACCCCCTTACCATTGTGAGCTGTACCCAATAGAGCTTATATGGGCACAAGTCAAAGGTTATGTTGCCAGGAACAACAAAACTGTTTAACTTCAAGAAATATGGCAACTTTTGATGGATTCATTGGCGAATGTGACTGCCGAAAACTGGCAAAGCGCCATAAAACATGTTATAGCTGAGGAGGGGAAAATGTGGGATCTTGACGACTTAATCGACGAAAGTACAGAGATCGAACCGTTAATTATTAACTTAGGACAAGACAATTCTTCAGATTTTTCTGATGAAGAATTTAGTTAATAATGCTGTATATATTATAGTTAAAGTAATGTTCACCTGCAATAATTTGTTCTAATTTTTTTATTTTTTACAAGAATATGTGTGTATATAAATCTTAGTGAACAATTACTTTGTATTTTCTTTATAATATTAATTATAATAAACGTTAAGCAAAAATCGTAAATAACCTTGTTCTACGACCATGGACCGTTTGGTTCACTGTGTATCCTTCATTTGCATTTTATTAAGTATTGTTATTTGACCGATTACCGGGTGGTCTGGTCACAATTTCTCTCTTCTTAGTATAGATACATTGTAAAACATAAATAAGAGTAAACATTTTTTGAGACACCTGACGTCCGTTTTTCGTTTATTATAGGCGCTCTGCGGTATCAACTCCTTTGAAACGACCTTCAATTACTTTTAATAAATTTTAGATGGAGCACTAAGCCTCCAAAAGGGAAATGAAAGAGACATCGCACATATTAGCGTGGTTAAGCAGTTCTGGTGAAGTCTCTAAAAAAGAAAGGCTGTGATGAAAATTAATATTTATATTTGTTAACAGTAAGACTTTTTAATTTCAACTTTTTAGAATAATTTTGTTTTGCTTGTTTATGGAAAGAAAAATGCTTTTGTAGTGAAAATGTATAACTCTTATTTCTATATTTCCAAATTTGATTATTTTCCTAAAAAATATTATGAAGAAATTAATGTTTGTTATTTTTATAAATTTTACAAAAAATTATCAAATTTTGATGATCTGGCCAGATAGGAGTACAGAGTTACCATTTTTCATATGTTAGTGTTTTTCTTTTGTTTTTTTTTATACATATTTTTTAAGAAAATAAATTTTAATAAAACGGCAGACGTGGTCAAATGCATTTGAAAATAGCCAAAAATCGATACCTGTCTTACCTGAGCGGCCGCCGCGTCTACTACTTTGGGCTTAGTGAGTCCCCACCTCATAGGGGCCTCAATGTACAAAAACCCAGGTCTGGTCAAATACATACAGGTAGCCGTTCACTGGCTCTTAGACTATATACCCTACCCAAAAACAAATATTTTCCGAATTCATCAAAGAAAAAGCTAATCAAGACAAGTGACAGCGTTGAAAAGACCAAACGGCTAGTATGAGAAACACTATTTCAATATATACAGAGTGTAGCAAAAATTAGAGTAGAAAGAAAAAACTAATAAATCACGACAAGTGAATATTGTTGAAAAGGCCATAACGTCCAGTATGCGACGGAAAGTGGTCCAATTGTCAAAATTTGGGAGGTGGGCACCAGACATGTGAGGACATATGTGATATATGACTCTCTGTCTCACTCTTACACATTGCCTCAATGTCTCTCTCTCACACATTGTTTTCCCTGTTCCGATAGAGATATCTACTTAGGTAGGTACTTGTTAATGTTAATTATACGAATGAAAACTAAGCTACCACTAGACACCTAGACACTTCATCTAAAAAACGTCAAACACCAGTCTTTCGGTCGCTATATTTTTGTCCCCAAGCAAAACATCGTTTACTCAATCGAGTAGAGTTAGTGCCGCGGTAAAGTCAAATTTTACATTGGAATTATCCGTAATTCCAAACTGATTAACTTTTCACTTATGTATTATACATTTTAGTAATCCTCTTGTAGAGCAGAATTATTTTAGACATATTCATTTTTTTATGAAAGTGACGCCTTCAAAATTATGTGTGGTGGCTAGATTTTATTGAAATGCTCTGTATTTGGTTATGACGTAAAAATCAGAGTCCAATCATCCATATGGAAGTGACCAGAAGAGTTAAAACCGAAAAAAGCAGATAACTGCTTCTTTCAATTGCAATTACCCTTCTTGACAGAAGATCGTACGGGCAATAATGCTGCACCTGCCGGTCGATAGTGAAAAGAAAAGCGCAACTTATACATCTAATGAGAAAGACAGAGAGTGAATATACTTCTGGGTGACTACAACCAGTTAAGAACAAATGAATGTCTAAGTCAGAGTATGTATGTATTTTGGGTTACCATTCACTGAGACCTAAAAGATCTATTGTGCCCCTTACTTCTACTTAGTTTCTGAGGAGAGTCTCAGAGACAAGTAGCTCCTTTAGTCCTATTTCCCGGAGGAATTTTAGGATATTTGCAGGCTTTAACTTTTGTAACTGTCCCTCTTCTATCCAGTAGTCTCCCAGGTGCTGTACTCTAGGATTCTGAATTGCTGTGCAATTCGCAAGTATGTGGACGGAGGTTTCTACTTCCATTCCACAAAATCTACAATCTTCTTCCTCCACTATTTTGAGCTTTTTAATTATTCAGGCGACAATGTCCCGTTAGGATTCCTTTTAAAACTCTTTGTGCAGTTTTACTTTGACTTACGCATTCATTTGATCTCAGCAGGTTGTAGTCACCCAGAAGAATCTTAGATTGCCTAAGCCCTACTAGATCTATCCAATGGTCAGATATTCTATTTTTTTCGACTTTACCTATTTCTTCCGATATTACATTGGAGCTGTATCTCAGTCCCCCTCTTCGCTAGTTCATCTGCTATTTCGTTTCCTTCTATTCCAGTGTGTCCTGGAATCCACAGTAACGTGACTATATTGTTCTCGCCTAGTTCATTAAGTTTGCGTAGGCCAGGGATTCAAATACCGCGGGACGCATGCGGCACGCTGTCGAGGTTTATGCGGCCCGCCAACGAATTTTAAAAGCGATATTTATGCGGCCTGCCATCGCATTTTAAAAGTATTCTACTCGCCGCGCTCCGGTCCAAGCATATTATTACGAGACTAGAAATCTGTCGCATCAACTAGATTACAGATTCGCGAAACACGTCGGTAGATCCCCGAACAAAGTGGATGGTACTCGATGTTTGGTAACTCGTATAAATACCACGACGCATCGCCGGCTACCATCCATTCGGAAGGACCGGGGTTCAAATCCCAGGTCCGCCTGACCTGCTATGAGTTTTTCAGAGGTTTTCTCGTAGCAATAGGCGAATGCTGGGTCAGTACACACCTCTCATTCACCTACCACCGTTCCTTCCACTCCCATGCCCTGAACCAAAAACAATCCTTATCCCTTCCAATGTTGGCTGAAGAGGCTCCGGAAAGCCTATAGCGACCCGCTCCCCTCGAGGGGGGAGAATGAAAATCGATCCTTCCTTTGCCGGCTACCGGGGCAGTTAAGTTTTGACTACGGATAAGCGAACGTTATACTGTTTGAGAACTGTAATCTGTGACGAGTAAATATTTTGTCGTTCGAACTTGGCTTTTACCGACCGTAACAATATAATATTAATTTTGATATGGATAAGCCAGGCCCCAGTAAGATAAACATATTCGTAAGGTTGAAGATAAAAATCGTCAGTTTCATGATATTTGGACCGCAAAATACTTTTTTATTTCATCGCATAACAAAATTGCCTGTTCAATATGCAAGAGTAGTGTTCCTATTCCGAAGGAATATAATGTGAAAAGACACTATGAAACCCAGCATACTATTTTTACCAAATTAACTGGCGTATGTGTATTGAGATTTATAATCACCACTGGCCAAAACTACACCGTAATCATAATCTATACTGTATTTGAAAATCAAGAGAGAGTAAATTCCCAGAATAAAAACTAATTCGGTATGCAAAACTATAGTACAGTACGTGCGGTAAAACTTCAATATTTGTAATGCATTCTAAATTGTTTGTTAATTTCAATACAAAATTTATTAAATTTCTTGGACTATCACATTATTTTATGATCTTTCATTGTTACTATAGTAGGCCTAAGAGGATTAACGTGCGTCATAGGCGTAACCAGATTAGAAAGGGATAATTGTTATTTAACGACCTCCGAATGGCAACAATGACAGATATTTTGACTTATAAATAGTGCTTAAGTTTCTAGAAATGCAGTTATTTGATTTTCGATAAACGTGACAAATAGTAGTGACTAAAAATGGAAGCAGTTTGTGAGTATACGCCAGTGAAAAAATTAAAACTAGACCATTTATCGCTCAATGAAAAGAGTGCTGTAGTGAATGTGTACCACTATTTTAAACATCAAAATCCCTCAAACACTATTGACAGTGTAGTTGAAACAACATCTAAGGCAATGGGATATGGAAAATCTACAATATATAGAGTTCTAAAGGAGGAAAAATCAGGTGGAGTAACCTCACCAAAGCCGAAACCAGGTAGACCAAAACTATTAAAAGTCAACGTGGACGAGTTTTTTAAAAATGCTATTCGTAAGCTTGTTCACTCATTTTTTATAAACAAGCAAATACCAACTTTAGATAAAGTTTTGCAAGCCATTACGAATGATGTTGATTTACCCACAATAAGCCGGGATAAACTATGGAAAATGTTACATGAGTTAAACTTTAAATTTGAAAAAATGGGCAGACACTCAATGCTAATTGATTCTGAAGAAATTGTATGTTGGAGAAGACAGTACCTCAGAAGAATACAACAAGTTAAAGCTCAAAATAAAAACATTTATTATTTAGATGAAACATGGGTTAATGAAGGACATTGTGTAGGAAGAGTTTGGAAAGACAAAAATATAAAATCATCCCATCAAGCTTTTCTAGAAGGATATACTACTGGTTTTAAGGAACCTATAAGAAAAGGTAAAAGATTAATTATTTGTCATATAGGCAGTACAAACGGTTTTCTTGAGAATGGTTTACTCTTATTTGAATAAAAAAAAACCGTTGATTATCACGAAGAAATGAATGGAGACGTGTTTGAGGAATATTTTGAACAGATGATTCAATTCATACCAAAAGGATCGGTTATTGTAATGGACAATGCAAGTTACCACTCCAGATTACTTGAACCTTTACCAACCACTAAATGGAAAAAGGATGAAATTGCAAAATGGTTATCTTCTAAAAATTTAGCCTTTGACAATACAATGCTGAGGGCAGAATTGTTAACTATTGCTAAAAAACATAAGCAAAATTATAAAAAATATAATATTGAGGAGATAGCCAAAAAACGAGAAATTGAAATCCTTCGTTTACCACCCTACCATTGTGAGCTGAATCCGATATAATTGATATAGGCTCAAGTTAAAGGTTATGTTGCCAGAAATAACACTACTTTTAAATTATCAGAAGTTAAAAATCTCTTCAATAAGGCAATATCTGAAGTAACAAGTGAAAATTGGCAAAAATGTATTAGACACGTTACAGAAATAGAAAAAAAAATGTGGGAGCTAGATAACATAATTGATATTACTATAGAGCCCATTGTAATTTCTCTAGAATCAGATGGTGAATCTTCTGACACAGAGTGCGAGGAACCATAACTTTAAAATTATTAATTTATGTACTTTAATTTTATTTTTAGATTTTTATTTTTTAAGATTTAATATCAAATTTTATCCTTGCGGTTGGTTTTTTTTTCTCATATACCTACTTAATTGTTTTTTTAGCTCCTCATATTAATTTATAAATAATTGTAATTATCTGTACATATTATATACATATTTTGTAAATAAACATATGCCTAAAACAAAATGCCTAAAATAATATTGACTTTTTCTTCATTATTTCTATTTCCATATTAATTTAATTTTGAAAACGCACGTCTATGGTTTACTGCCTTTAGCACTGATAACTGCAAAACATTTCTGGGAATTTACTCTCTCTTGATTTTCAAATACAGTATAAGAGAAAATATTTTGAAGTTGATACAATATATATGGATAAATACTCTCCAAGAGAAATGGCCACCTTAAAATGTTGAGAGATATTGATCTTGAGTAACTTTCTTCTGTTCATTCCCATGTTAAACATTTTTTGGAAAAATCCAAGAAAAATTATCTTTCCAAATAAGGCTGGATTGTGCTATGAAGAAAATCAGAAGAGTTAACCGATAAACCTCGTGGTGGAACGGCAATCTAGAACGCCTCAGAAAAGAAGTTAGTTGTAAATTCAACAGAGCCAAAGCTAACGGAGGCTGGGATACTCATCGCATGGCGTTAACAAAGTAACATAAAACTGCAAATGGCACTGGGGCGGTAGTATACTCCAAAAAAAACCAGCTATAGCTACGCACTGGGGAACCACACCTCTGTATTTCAGGCAAAGGTATATGCAATCTTGCAATGCGCGAGAGAACACAACAGGAGAGCTGCCGAAGGCAAGCAGATCCATATCATGTCAGATAGTCAGGCGGCACTTAAGGCAATCTCAAACCAGAAAGTGACCTCTAAACTGGTATGGGATTGCATCGAAGAACTGAAGACGTTAGCCTAACGGAATAACGTCAAGCTGACCTGGGTACCAGGTCACCAGGGTATCGAGGGCAATGAAAAAGCTGATGAACTTGCAAAAAGAGGGTCAGAGGAAACGCAACCTGAACCAAGACAGATTCTCGGTATACCGAAAACTGATGTACGAGGATCTGTAAAGACCTGGATCAGAGAACAACATAAAAACTTCTGGGTAAACGTCCCAATGCATGGGAAAATGTTATAAAAGAGCCATGCCTGAAACGTACAGCGGATTTGCTAACACTGTGCAGAAATCAGCTGAGAATCATAACAGGTTTCATGACTGATCAATGGTCATGCACCAGTAAAGGAACACCTGTACAAATTAAAACTATACAACGGAGACCTTACATGCAGATTGTGCGGTAGGGAAGTGGAGACAGTGAAAAATATACTGTTTACATGTGTATAAAACTGCTTTGGCATTACCAAATGTTGAATGGACTGCATATTGGTGCTAAAGAAGGTAATACAAGTTTTAATTGAATGTGGCCTTCAAGTACCTATAAAAGTTCGAAGGACCACCGTGTTACCACGGAAATAATAAAATAAAACTATTAAAAAGTGTCTAACGATTTATGGTTCAAGAAGTTAGTTCAAAAACAGTACATATAAACGATTAAAAATGTAACAATCACGCACAAACAAATAGCTCTACATGAATATGTTTGAAGTAAAATAAGGAGCAATCCACCTCGCATCCAAATGACCCCCCAAGTTGGCAACACCGCGAAAAATTGATGCCGGTGTATTGAAGTATGAAGAAAATGAATATTTCCAACTAAATATATATTAGTTATCTTACCAAATGTATATTTCACTATAACTACTATTCACTATAACTAGATATTTATATTTTTACTAAAAGAAGCATTGCACCAGAAAATTTAGCATAGAGCATGGCAGCATGCTGACGAGTGACGATTCACATGGTGCCGCACTGCCGCAGAGGTACTCGGGCATGGAATGTGCTGATTGATTTTCGGTAGGTCGCTATACGTGTCGACGTTCTTCGGGCCGAAGGTGGCCGAGAAGACGGGGGTTCTATATAAACTATTTAAAATTTGGCGGGATCAACGCAAATGTTAAAATGATTTTAACATGCGAGTCTCTTTATCGCAGAAACAGTTATTATTTGGCCAACCGCAAGGAAACGCTGAATTATATAGCAAACACCCAGCTAAGAACCTGTACAAACTGGTGCAATGGACAAAGGTGCTGGACTGAGTGCTATGAGAAAGCACGAGCAAAAAACAATAAGCCATTAGGCTGCAGTGTTATCGAAGACTTGTCAGGCGGGCTCGGGAAAAAAAACATAAAACGATGAGAAAACCAAAAATAAATATTGGAGAAAGTCCTGCTTGAGTATTAGTAGAATTCACAGGATCTTATCCAGAGGGAACAGGGACCGGGATCTTCAAAGATACCGATGGCATTTACGCGTATACGAGAAAGTGAACTCGAGGACATTGAGAACTACTTCCCCTCGAACTGTTTACAATCGATCCCCTGTAGTTAACCTAACCTAACGTGCGAAACCGAGCAAATTAATCACACGAATCGTTGCGTCCAATTAGTTTAACAACATTTATCCTTTTGAAAAAGTGCTGGACAGGCATGTTAGATGAATATTAATGTGAAATCACCCACTTCATCCCCGACCCGATCCCAACCATGTTAAACATAAAGGAAAAAGTAAATAAAAAAATCAAATATACTCTTGATATTTTAATAAGTCAATTATTCTAACACTTAAAATTAAAAACAAAAAAGATATCAAAATTAAAGCCAATCTAACTTAATATGAAATACTTTGAGCTACAGAACGCAACCTGCACAATAAGGAATAATTAGAATTAGAAGATCATCTTGCTAATAGAATTGTATAAACTCTTAATCTCGAAATTGCCAAAAAAATAATATAGTCAAATTAAACCTAATATTTACTCTAATAAAAGGTATACATACACATCCAAATAAATAAAGCTAATATTAAATTCAAAATAGGAGAACCGACCGGGAGATCTACTAAAACAGCGTTATACAGACTACTAGGTAAAATAAATGACTAGGCGACCAAAGAATAGCAATAACCAGAATAGAAAGTCGAGTAGCACCAATAGCACCTTTTCACGAGGAAAAATAATACCTTTGCTATACAGACACAATATTCCATTTGTGGAAGAGATGAAATATGTGGACGTTACGCTTGATCAACCGCGGTGGTTTGTTATATAACTGCGTGAGTCAATATGTGCAACTGCGTAGATACACGTGTTGCCCGAGTCCTTAATATTTATGTGTAAGGGTGTAGCCCCAGGGCCTTGGTGTAGTATGTGTGTGTCAAGGTATGAAACATTGTGTATTACTACGCCAGTTTCGGTATAATTATTATGACTGCCTGTTTTTATTTATGCCTGTCAGTTTTATTTAATGTTTTGCTTTTGTATTTTGAAATACCCATGATACCTAATTCCTGTGGTTTCATACTATACAATTTTTGCGCGATTTTTTCATGTAACTTCGTGACTTGCAAACTTCTGTACTATTTATTATAACTTTCCTAATGTAAGTATAAAGCTAAGAAGTTTCAAGTCAAGGAATGCAAGTATTTAGTTTTACTTCCAAGGATTACCATGGTGTCGATGTATAGAAGGTGTATTTTGAGACTCCTTAAGGTTTAAAATAAAACACAAAAAATCTATTACTTTAATGTTTACTGCACAAAATATATAATCGAACATGTCATTGCATACAACACTCGATTTACGGTACAGGTCATGATGCAGGTCAACTGTGATAAGGCCCAGTGACGTTCAGCAGCCATAATAAATAAAATGTAGAGTTTTGTACAATAGTAAACTGTAAGTCTGTGTGTACAAGAAATATACTTTTTTCGTTATAAGATGTTCGTTACATAATTAAAAATATTTCTTGTATCTACGTTTAAAGGACACTAAAGTTGACGTTTCAATTGAACTATCATCAGCAACCCTATCTATTTAAAGTTTAGATAAAAACATTAAGGGCGCGTTGTATCGAACACCTAAACTCGGTTTAATTATAGCTGATGTTTAGACTGATGTAATTGATGAAAATAAATAAATCAATATGCCACAGTCTAAACATCAGTTATAATTAAACTGAGTTTAGGTGTTCGATACAACTCGCCCTAAGTGTAGTTAATATCAGGACATTTAAAAAAAAAGTACGTTAATCAAGAAAATCGAAAATTGGGTGATTTTGAGTAATGTGACGCCGATGTATTATACGTCTACTAAAATGTCTGATAAAACATACAAAATAATATATGGCTGTTAAACGTGTCTTAGCCATCTATGATGGCGCCTTTTTAAAAGAATCACCATCTTTTTTAATGTTTAATACTGCCACTCAGTATTCATCTGTATAAAATTAACACATATATTTAATAAATCTTGATATACAGACCTAATAATTAATATATATATAAAAAAGTAAATTAGTAAAATTTGTACATATTGCACTTTATTCAATTAATCTAAAATATATTCACTCTTAATAGGAATGAAACTCTATTGTAAAAGCAGGGTAATCGTAACTAATTAGTTTTATTTCAATAAACTCATAAAGTTTTATTTAATAATAACCATACTCCATTGACGATATTTTTACAATCACCACTGATGCTCTATTCGAAATTACCAATTCATTAAATATTCGCATTACAGAGTAGATTAAATTCTAGGAATCTGTTGTTGCCAAAATTGTATTTCTCAAGTATAATCCGTATATTTTTTATGATTTTCGACGACATACCTATTAGTCGCTCGGAATGAATATTTTTTAGCGCATATATTTGTATAGAGAATAAACGAAAATTACCTTTACCTACCTTTATTAAATATCTGTTTGGAAATTTATCAAGAAATATTTCTCAACTTTCCTCAAAGAATAATATCCTATCAGTTAACTTTAATAAAAATTCCAATGTACAATTCTGTTCACCGATCTTGGAGTGCACCTGAAATAATCTACTACCAACTTTTCAATACCAATCTCCCTCCGATACAAAGGCAAGTAATTCACTAGTACGAAGCGCGATTGTTATGCTAAAGTGCATTGAACAAATTAAAATAACATTAAAACATTTATGTCCCGTTACGTTTGTCGGTGATTACAGATAACTAACAGTGATGTGCGCGAGTTAGAAAACGAGTAGTCAAGTCCATTTAATGCAAGGATTATTATGTATTTTTATGTATTCCTCACATAAATGTAAAGGTTGGGATACTATTTAGCTATGGTCGGTTAAAAAGTGATCAGATCTGTATAAGAAATATATGGAATGGACAAGATATTGAATGATAACATTTAGATGCTTTGATCACTTTTGGTAAAACACAATAAGAATTAACATAACCTAACCATTGGTTTATGTTCATTAAAAAACAGTGCTACCTATAGCACAATAACAACACTTTTAGCCTCAAGTATAGCACACGTTAATTAATAGTTGATTAAAAACGCTCAAATATGTTCTCCACCTGTATATGTAATTTCGCTAATTAGACTCCATAAAGTAAACACGAAATTGTTAGCGATCTCTGGAAATTATTTTATTGTAAATATTCCTTTGAAATAACCCGAATTAACTAACAAATTTTATAAGTTATAATACTATTTGGAAACAATGCAACTAACTGTCATGTGACGTAGTTGCAAAAATATCGTCAATCACCTTTACTTCCCTGCTTGGACATAAGAGATTATATAACAGAACTCAATTATAAATCTGTATGTTCAACAAAGTGACTAAAATCAGTATTACCACAATATATACATTATTATACAAGGACTTTTTAAGAGATCGTTACACTAATATAATTTAAAAACTAATGTACAAATTTGGGAAAAATCGTTCTAAGGTTTTTTTTAAATTATCTAAAATAGTTTCAACATACTTAGCGCGTTTTAAATCAGATTTACACATCATTCAAATTTTAAAATTTATAAAGAACAAATTAGTGATAATCGATTAATTGCCTAAACTTTTGAGTCATACCCATTTTCTTATTTAAACCATCCACAGTACATACGTTGTGTACCTCTTTATCAGTAGTATTAGAGTGAAGGTCTGCATAATTACCACATAAATGTATCTATTGTGTACAAGATAAACAATCTAAATATTTTGACAAATTTCTGGGGTGGGTTAAATTTTTTTTAACTTTGAATCATCACCATCGAATACCTTCAGAACGTGTAAAACATTACAAAGGAATTTTAAAAGGTTATTATGAGTCAATTCATGTATTTAGAACTAATTGCTTGCACTTGTGCATGGGTTATTGGATAGTTTTTATCCCAATAAGTGATCCAAAATATTTTTTGTCGTAAATTGAAGGATTTTACGTTCCAAATGTTTCTGATAGATGGCGATGAGTTATGTAGTACCACACTTACACACTCTTTGTTATCTAAGCTGTGTAAGTATTCAATAGTTTCAAACCTCGGTGCTAAAATTGATTCTACGTTACACGTGATCCACAAATATACGATATAAACAAGGCGTATCATAATTTTAATTTTATTTCAATTGTATTTTCACCTGGTTTGTTTTTTGATTTTAATTATTGTTATGTATCGTTTTGCATATTCATTTTAATTTTTAGTAAAATACCGCGACAAAAATTCATTGCAGTAACGCGTGGCCGGTTTTTGGGACGGAAGAATAAAATCTATCTACCTGATAATGTTGCCACAATTGTGGATTTTACACATACCTTCACTTCCTCAATGTTCAGCTAGAAGTTAAACAAAATTATTCAACAGTGATGTTCTAAATACCAATTAATATGAACACGAAGAAAGTGTGCCGATAAAAACTGGTAAATAATTACACTTAGATGTGGAAAAAATGTATAGCCTTAACGAGTTAAGAGAAAATAAGTTAGAAGAAAATGGTACAGCGATATGTTCACATTCATAAATAAAATATGACCTAAAAAATTTTTATTTTTAATATCACTTAAGAGCGACATGAAAATCTGAAGGTGTACTTATGCATTGCTTATATACCTTCTAATTTGATAAAACGAGCAGAATAGGGTCCTAAATAAACACTACCCTATTTTAAAAAAAATTTCAAGACGACCAAAAAATCATTCGATAATCGTATCATTTTATTTGGACAAGGTTTGGTGTTCACTACAAATCGCATTATTTTAAGAACTCATTGCTAAGCTTTGCATAGGTGTAAGTTGCTCCAAAATAGACGAGATTTAGACAAATATTTGAAGGTAAAATATGTTTCCAAACTATCAGTGCCATTACCTTTCTATCTATAAAGAATCTAAGTGGGCAAATATTTAAAATAGTTTCATAGATTCAACCAATATATGATTAATGTAATAACTATTTTTCTGTTGTAAATATGGAAAATTTAGTAAACTGTATTCTTATATTTATTTCTGTTTATATTTTCATAATAAAATTCTCTATAACGGCTAATTTTTCCCACATAATTGTTTTGAGTTACATAGGGTTTATAAACTGTTATTTTTTGACGATTATTATTATTATGGTAACCGCTAGTTTTGGTACATATTAAAACTCAACATATTTACAAATTCAATTGGAGAACAATTACATGCAAAACCAGTTTGTAGTGTCATCCAAAAAAAACTGACATGATTATCAGATTCTACTGAAATTTTTGTTTTTCGTGGTGAAAATTTTAGTAGAGTAGTGTAACTTAAAGCGTACATTATTTTTTAGGAATTTTTCTCCCAAATCATTATAATTTCACTGAGAAAATAACTGGCATACATAAAAATTCATTTACAGTATTATATACAGCCTATTCCATAAAATACAAAATAGTGTTAACATAACACTGATAAAATATAAATCAATTCACTAAATAAGCCCAATTCTATCGCTTTGGAACATCATTTAAAATCAAGTAATAAAAAATTAGTATCATCTGTTTAAATCTGTGAGTAACTACTTTATTTTTTATCTCACTCTAACTGTCGCAATCAAAACTATGTTTCGTATTATTAAGCACAGATATATAGATCGCATAGTTTCCAAAAATGTTATATTATATTATATGGAACAGTTTGTTATCGTTGTATGTAACGATTTCTTAGCAGGGGATTTCAAACGAAATCAATATAATTACTGTAACAGAACATAATATATAACCTTATTGTCAATTACGTAAAAAAAATCTAGGATGCAAACAAACAATAAAAGAAAATTGCAGAAAGCATTTGGCAATTGATTAGTAAGGTTTGTCATTTGAAAAAGTGCGGTTTTTAAGAAAATTGGCAATTTCATAATACCTATATTATTTTGTAAATTCAATTTTTCTCATTAATTTATTTTTTACAATTATTGTCTGAAATGAAAACATTTTAAACGGAATTTGTAAATTAAAGGCACTAATTGTTATTTTTCGTATCAAAACCATATAACAAAAAATACTGAAAGAATGGTAAAAACCGCATCACAGAAATTGTGAATAATAATTCTAGATTAATGAAAATAAGGAACAGTGAATAAAAACAAATAATATATATATACGATTCTAATGCAAGACAGTAATTTTCATATAATATTTGGTATTTGGTTTTGTACCTTCCGTTCATAGTAAATCAATAATAATTTATATTTTTGCTGTATACTACATTGATTTTTATAAAAAAAATTATATTTTTTCATTCCCAGAAAACTTTTGCATAACTTTGGTTCTACTAATAATTTTTTCACATAAGATTGCCAAAAATATACAATATGAAAATTGAAACAACCTTTACCATAGTTCATTTACAACTTCTTAAAAAAAGGATATCTTCAAATAACAAACTATGCTAGTTTTACCTATGTTGAAGAAGTATTTACATTATGTTTTATTTGACAATGAGGTTATTTAACTCTTCTAAGCATGAAGTTGATGTTATCTTAAACATTTACAAAACATGTTGCAGCGATAGCACGACGTTATATTTCATTCATTAATTAATTTAGTTTACCAAGAAAAAATTTGGTTAACAGTACAGACCTTTTAAAATTATTTTTGTATTAAATTTAACAATCCATGCAGTCTTTTACTATTCTTACACCTAAGACAGATAAACATTTACGAAAAAATCTACAGTTAGCACGATGGCAGTCCAAAAAATTTGGCAGTGTCAAATGTACAGGATGGGATACAAAATCTAATCTTTTTAACATTTTATTTCATTAAAAGCATAGTAAGTTTCTGTATGATATTCGACTGACACATTTATATTGAAGTTAATAAATAAGGCAATCTGATAGTACACTATTAATGCAACAAATTTCATGTGGATTTCTTTTGCAACTGGTTCTTATTTGTGGTGGTAATATTTTAAAGGATCCACAATTATTGCTGTACCATTATATTTTATTTATTTTGAACTAGAACATCTTGCAAATTGTTAGAGCTATTTGAAAATAGTTTAATTTTCTTGTGTTGATAAAACACTATCTAATACACTTATATAATAAATAACTATTGTTCTTTTGCCTAGACTCATAATACCATCGGAATAACAGTAATTATTTTTTGTTAAATTTATGGAAATACCTACAAAAGCCAACAAATATTAATCCAACATATTAAACAGTATATGTTCATGGTATTATCATTTGAATACAGAACTGGAGTAAGAATCAAAATACAAAACAAAATTCAGTATGTTTTACAGGTTTCGAATAATCGGGTCTGATTTGACAAAATTATATGACATAAATCATTTGGTCAAGATTAAAGTTTGGACAAGAATTTTTCAGATGATAAAGATAGAGCTACTGAATAAGTTTCATCAAGGCCATACATAAGGCACAATCTATGCAGTCTAGTGATTCTCAAACATACTTGGGTTAAAATCTAATTCTCAAGGAGATATATACAATTTTTTCAACACATAATAATAAGATTATACTATGACTAACTGCATCAGAAGACTTCTGGCTGTACTATGTTACATCACTAAAAATAGAAAAAACAGCTACGTTCCGTTTTATAGTCAATCAAATGATAGCTAGGAAAATTATAATTTCTCCAATTTTATAAGTGTATTTTGCTATAAACACATGGTTTAGAAGTTATAAGTAGAAAACTGAAAGATCTCAAAAAGTTCTAGGGTTTTTTACTTCCACCAAAGTAGCACAGGTCGAAAACTTGGATTCTACTCTACATACTATCCACAAACAACTTACCAAAATATCATTAATTTTGGAATGCTTCTCAGGTACCTCATTTTTATTACCTGCCTGATAAACTTCAAATGACACGATACAATAAAAAGAGAAACTGTTTAAATATTCCGAAGTTTTACATCTAGCAAATACTAAAAATAGGAAGCATTCTTCTCAGGTGAACTCGATACATGGACACCCCACCAGTAAATTTCAAGTAAATTTAACATCACAGTTCAAAGTTTTTAGCAGAGGTTGGGTAGCTAATTAATAACGGTGCACTTCCGTTTTTTAAGTTTCATCCTAAGTAAGTTACAAATTTAACCTATTAAAACACGGGCAATGAAGAAATATGAATTTAGAGTAATACGTTTTGATTTAATTATTTTCCTGGGTTGGATTTTACTACCACTCGAACCATAGAACAATTTTATCAATTCTTACTACCCATAAAGAAAAATATTCATCACAGTACTTATATATTATCTCCTTTTACATTGCAAGCCTCTTTTAATGAACCACCAAGTTGGATTTTAAAGATAAAATAAAATTTACAAAAGAAACCACACACTTCAAAAGTATAACAGAAAAAGAAATTCGTAGTATTCTACAAAATTATAGCAAATGGAGATAATTATTATTGAACAGATATGTGGAGAATATGAGAAGTTCCACGATATAAAATACGATATCTTTATTAATTTCTTCTACTATAAAAGTCCGTTAGGACATTCTTGGGTCTACAAGTGATTCAATTGATTCAAAATAAGATCACTTAACTGGAAATATTGAATGATTGTAATATGAATATGGAATTATATGTTTTTATTATTTCATGTCGTCCGTGAAAAATGAGATATTGATAATTATTATTGCTTTAATCTTCATTATATGGACAGAACACATTATGGTATAGGTTAATACACAACTTTGGAGTAAATATGCTTTAAATGAAATAAAATAGGTCACTTAAATTACATTTCGTTTTTTTTATGCTAACAATAATGGAATAAATATTTTTATAAAAAAACCGATTTTGTATTCTCCAGCCTGTTATCGATATTGAAAATTTGTGCCGAGTATAGTCATACAAAGACTTTTTCACTTAAGTTATATGGTTTATCATTTACAAAAAGTCTTTGATTCAACTTTTTATTACAGACTGCACGGATTTGTGTAGGAATCTTTAACAATAATTGAACATTAAACAAACTATTGCCTTTTAAATATAATATATTAATCAATTTTTTTCATAGTCCGTTTTTTCATGTTAATAATTTCTGGACTTAAAACGTTATTTTAACATGAATACAGTACCTACTCCTACTACCTATTAAATTACGGCGTTTACTGAATGAATGTAAAATATACGTTTCTGTAGGTATAGGTATAGAAGAAAACATGAAATACAGCTAAGAAAATAAAATCTGTTATCATTGTTTTTCGATCGCGTTTCAGTAAAAAGCACTTTCTGATAAGCTCTCACTCGTTAAATCAAGTACTTTTCAACTTTATTTTGTCAGTCCTGACAATATAAATACGTTCATGGAATCAATAATGTAGATTTAATATTATATTCTAAAATTTTATAATATTTTCGTTTTTATTTATATCAAATATTAATATTTTTGTTTTTCAAGTCCAAAATTTTTGTTCAATGCTCTATTTTGCCAAATATATTGGTAAAACAGAGCTGCAATTGCATAGTTAGTTAAATGTCAATGATTCTAAAAGAAACCTGCAGGTGAACATCAAGTGAAACACTAGGTATCATGATGATGAAACATGAGTGGTGAGACAGAGTCACTGCTGGCAGTGAATTTAAATCATCGAATTGATCATCTTACGAAAATGTAACTTATAAATATATTATAAATAGATTTCATTTTAAAAACAAATTGAATGATTTGTATTTTCTAAAATGAAAATTAGTGAAGACATACCATATTTTCTTTTTCAAAGAATCTTTTTAACGGAATAGTCACTATTACAGTGTGTTGCCAATTACTTAAACACCACGATTACATTCGTTATATTCTATTTCAAACGTCAGGATACTTGAAGTATTTTGAAAATGGCCATTAGGCATTAATAGAACCAAGAAGTAATTGTGTTAATGCTTCTTCTAAGGAACAAATTAATATCGTTTATCTTTGTATGTATTAGCAGCATCAAGTTGAAATTAGTTTATTGATTTAATCAAGATTAAGCTGTAACCGAGATTCATATAAAATTGAAAAGAGGCCGATCATTCATTTTCAACTGTTTATTGGTGGATTTTAGTCCAAACGTAGTGATACTAACATCTATAAAGTGCTACTATTGTAATAGTGATTATGTTATAAGGCAATTTTCTCAAAAACTGTGTTGTTTTCAAAGCCAAATTCGTCAAAAAAAGGCAAATTTGTCAAAATCTACCTTTTATGCCAATCTTTTGGATTTTTACTCAAATCAGTACAACTTCTTTAGATCATTTGAGAAAATAGATCTGATTTGAACAAAACACATAAAAATCATCCTTCATCATAATTATGTTCACTAAATAATTTAACACATTTTTTAAAAAAGCTGTAAAAGTTTATGTTTTAGGTTTATTGCGGCTACAAATTCAGGATACTAAACACATTTTAGATAATATAAGTGATTACTATAAATATACTACATTACAGCATAAATATAATTAACGTTTCAATTTATATTTAATATGAACTTAAAAAATCCAACATACATATTTTAAAATAATTAATTTTTCTTTTTCAAATCATTCGATTTAGATTTTTTTAAAAGCTACATTTTTGAAAGATGATGTGACTCAAAACTATAGACTAAAGGAGTCAACCGACTGCTAATGACGTAACAATTTTCTTTTTTTGTTCCTGAAATCTTTGTACCATAATTATTTTGTACACTTACTGGTTAAACATTAAATACAGAGCAAATCTCTATCTAATATAAATACTCTGCAGACATCTCTCTTCTTGGACAATAAATAAAATATTTCTCGAACAATTTTTTAAACCAACAACTTTCTATAGTGGAAAGGCTATCCATATATTTATTAGATTCATATCATAATCTAAACGTTTATATTATGTAAAATTATAGGCAACTCTTCCTATACAGTATATAAATATTGCCGATATCATTTTTAGTAACCTGATCAAATAAGGTATGAGGTTGACTCCTGAGTAAATAAATATGTGCATTTTGCAAGTCCAATTTTAAAAATAACATTGCTCTACAGATTTTTAAAAATAATTGTTTCTATAGTAAACATTTTTCTAAATATCCGAAAAATGTCGATTTTTTGGACTAGATCTGGTATTTGAAGTCAAATGACAAATTCACGATTTGTTGCTTTTGATAAGTAAGTACTAGTGAAAATTATAACCTGTCGATTGATCTTAAGGATATTGGTATGTCTACTAGTGAAATTTGACATTTTTTTAAAAACAAAAAAATATTTGCCAACATTTTTTTATCATACCAATATTCTTCAAGAAAAATTAAATTTGAGAACGGCCGATTTACAATAATATTGTTTCAAACACTTTTGTGAAGCATTTTTTTACTTTATTTTTATAAAGAAAGTTAGACCTGATCCAAAAAATTATGATAATCGGATTGAAGGGAAAATTTTACTATAAAAATAATGTTTTGAATTATTTATGGAAATTCTTGTAGAGGAATGTGATAACATTAAAACATATATGTAAATTCAACAGTATATTCTTGCAAATGTAAATAATTTTATTCTTTAGTGCAATAATTACATTTAATTATTATATCTCAATAAAATTGAATATAAATCTTTATTAATGTTTGCTCATCAGCAAGAATATATTTATAAAATTAATTTGGAAATGAATAACAATAAATAGTTCACAAATAAAACAAAATTATATAAAATTAATAAATATATAAAAAAAAATTAAATTGATTTAAGAAATGATATTACTCAAAAAATAACTTGGACTTTAAGGCAATAGATGGCGATGAAAATATGTGTTTAAACAAAATACGTCTGTCTCGTTTTTTTATGAAAATATGTATATCTACATTGATGAAAAATATGTTTATATGCATTTATTAAATGTAATGCTTTTTGCCAAAAACAGTCCAAACGCTAATACCACCATCACAATAATCACTGATAATTTTCCAAACATAAAACGTGGAAAATAAAAGGTTTTTAATGTTATGGTTTCTCTCCGATATATCCGTCCTGATAAACTGACAACTTGAGATGTTTGAGTTACAATGGATTGTTATAACTGAAAACTAGTTGATTCCACTTACTCACGTTAGCTCATTACTTGGTGCTTTGAGACACCATTTTCTTTTCTGACAAAAATGTGGAAATTTGGAATAATAATTGTTGATCCAAGTAAGTTAATTCTAGATAATGAAATGCGAATTTTGAAATAAATTGTGTAAATATCAGAGCAATTCCTTTAATTAATAAAAGCTTCCAGTAATGCTCGAGGGTATTATGTCTTTAGCTCTCGTCAACTGATGAATAAGTTACTGAAATGTATGATTTAAATATGATTTTATATTTTGTTTCACTTGTTTTTGAGTTTTTTAGTGTTATTTTGGATATTTTTGATTCTCTTTATAATGTAGGTTAAAATCAGTCAGTAGGTAGATCCACGTATTATAGGAAAAATAAAATATTATTATTAACCTAAATTGATGTAGGCAAGTTTTATTAGAGAGACTTCTAGTTTTATAGAAACCATAAAAGCAGTCCTTTTAACCTTTCATTTTCGATCGTTGTTGATATTTTCTTTCTTCTATCCCTTACTAAGTTTTTAAAAAGATAACAATGTTATTGATCACTAGTCAAATTAAAGATTTTTCAATTAAAACTAGGCATTTTTTTATATACAATTCAAATAAAAGCAGCCTTGTAAAACCCATAATTTTCATTCCATTGCTTTCAAATATTTTTAGAAATGGAGAGAAGCAAAAGTCTATCATTTCACAAATCACAGGTTATTCTTTAATTTTATACAAGGATCAAGGGGCAAATCTTTTTAATAGGAATTTAATAAGAAAACGAATGCACCGTTGTATTTGTATTGGTTTTAAATTGTTTGAAACTGAATTGTTTTAAATGTATATTTCTATTTAAAAAAAATGGGATTACAATCATATTTTCTACAAATTTTAATGGCGTATATAATGTCATTACTAAAAAAATGGAGCTTTTTCAAAGGTGTCTTGTAATTTGATATTTCAAATGTAAGACAATAGACTTTTTACCTATCCATACCTATGAATATTTGTTTCTAATGGTTTGTGCATATTAGGGTGATTCTATTGTAAATGGTCAAACTCTAGATATAGTTTACTTTATGTGATGCGAGTTATATATCGTTTGGTTTGTTTTTTATTTTAATCAGCTGCGGAAATGTCTAATGGCAGAAACTATATCGTATAAAAAATGAGTAGACTATTAACTACACATTCAGTTTAAACATCAATAGTTCTTCAAGGCAGGATAGTCTATTAAAAAGAGGTTATGTCAATCTTATATTTCAATGCGCACGTGTAAATACAGTGCCTCATCCAATCGAAAAATTTGCGATGGCACACGTCGAAAATAGCACTGTTCATTGTCGCTACATCAGAAATCACTTCACTCTCATTCTTATTCGGACGGCTGCTAAATTTTGTTTTACTTTCTAATATCCACTTTCCCCCTCATTTTGAAGTAATTTCACTCCATTTGCCAAAATACGGTGCTTTCAATCCAAGAATTAAACAATTAAATTGCACATTTTGGAAATTTTGCGATATCCATTCTCTTCTTAAATGCTTCATTGTTTTATTTTTCGTTTTGTTTTGCACCAGCCCTCAGACTTTGTAAATCCGTGTTTAAGCGGAAAGGCACCTTAAATGGTATTTTAGTTCAGTCCTGTCCAGTCTTACCAATTAAGTAAGCATATCGCCAAGAAAGGTTCTTATATAAAAGTTTTCATAGATGCTTAAAAAATCTACGTATAATTTGATTCTTAATAATGAATAAATCGAGTTTTACGTCTTCCTAACAACTGTTTTTTTCTATATATTTCTTCTATAGGTGCCGTCGTGTTAGTTAATAAAAAAGAGTAATATAATATTGTTCACAGCCAGCTTGATGGTGCTAACGTCATACTGTCTAATTTTCTGTCCATTTCTTCTCCTATATACAACGAATAATAATAATAACCGGACAGTTGAAACTTTGTAGCACCACCCTTTCAGGGGTATCCGGGGGGGTCATGTAGACTATGTTTTTAAGTCAACATCCCATATTTCTGCTAAGAATGGGGGTAACTTTTTGTTTTTTAGTTTCAGACTAAAGCACATTTTTGAATTTTGATTACCCAATGTCCTCAGCTCTGTCAACACTGAGAGGAGTTTCGCGAATACCGTTCCAGGCCTTGGTTTTCTTCTATTGTCTACGTAGGCTCGTAGTGCTTCTAAGTAAATCTCTTGAATTTTTTCCACTTTCCAACCCTCGATCAGATCTGGGCGTTCTAAAAAAAATCCTTTCATTATAATCTAGTTAAATGAATTACAGTAATGCAGAGGTGGAAATATACAATTGGTAAATGACAACGAAGATTTAATTATGCACATTATTAACTGTTTAAAAATAAAAAATCTAGGCAGCTATTATAAAGCCTTGAACAATTTCTTTTATATAGTCGCGGTTACATATCAGAGAGAGAGTTAATTTTTTTTACACGAATATTAATAATTTTATATTTGACTGTCGAATTACAAAATATGTTCATGCATTTGTGTGTGGCATATAATATGAAAGCACCCTAAAAAAAGGAAGGATCGATTTTCATTCTCCCCCCTCGAGGGGAGCGGGCCGCTATAGGCTTTCCGGAGCCTCTTCAGCCAACATTGGAAGGAATAAGGATTGTTTTTGGTTCAGGGGATGGGAGTGGAAGGAACAGTGGTAGGTGCCTGAGAGGTGTGTACTGACCCAGCATTCGCCTATTGCTACGAGAAAACCTCTGAAAAAACTCATAGCAGGTCAGGCGGACCTGGGATTTGAACCCCGGTCCTTCCGAATGCAAGTCGAGAGCGTAACCACTCCACCACTTACTCGGTAAAGCACCCTAATGTCTAATGCCCGTATTTATAGTCGAGACTTGAGCCCGAGCTCGAGCTTGAGAACAACTTGAGACGAGAACGTATTTCATAGTTGAATCTCCAGACCCACAGCTTAAGAAAAGCTGCGACTGCGCATATGCGAGCGGGGTCTTGCTCAAGACAGCCACCTGTCTTGAGCTCGACTTGAGACACGGTTTCTGACATTTGTCTTGTTATTTGTGGTTAGATTGTGTTTGTAATAGAATAAAAATTTTAATAGTGATTAGTGAAAATGATTTTTTGGAATTTCTTGATTATGTGGAGGAAAATATGCCAAATGATAGGATTCCAAAAAGATACATACAGGATGCAGAAAATCCTATAGAATTTTATAACGCGGAAGAATTTCGAATACGTTATAGATTTCCAAAAAATATCGTTTATGATATTATTTTTCCTTTCGTTGTCGCAAATTTAGCGGAGGTAAATAATCGTGGGTTACCAATTCCGCCACTAATAAGTCCATAAAAGTCCGAAATTCACACACAAACAATAAAGAAAATACTCAAAATTGCGTTACGGTTAGTATATTATTTATGCTGTATTCGAATCTAGAAGATAATTTTCTCTAATAGTAGAAGCTAATTTTTCATTATCTACTAGAAGGAGAAAAAAATTAAAATTGACAATAGTGACATAAAAAAAATATGCAATTATTACTTTATAACATTTCGATACGTTAACCGTTTCTGTTAATTAAGATTGTCTTAGGGAATATATCTTTGGATATTATGTAATGATCTTTGAGTTTTTCAAGAATTTCTCCTGCTTCCTTGGGAATTTCTGGAGTGCTAGCAATATCTTTATCCCTACTTGCATTTTTGAAATTCGCAGTACAATTGATATAAGGTAACGCCAATTTAATTTATTAATTTTCATTCATTTGTTTTCACAAGCTACTTCTTTTCAATTTAATCCTTTCAAATACAAATGGAATCCAAAACTTATCATTACAAAGATAATTAAACGTTCTAGTAATGGAAAAAGTGGTAGGTATATAAACTATGGTAGAATAGATTTTTCTCAACCTCTACGCTTCACAACTCGGAAAGGTAATAAAGCTCGTCTGAGACAAATCTCTCCTCCATATTGGTGCATACTATACTATTTGACAACTTATTGAATTATTGAGTCTGCTAACATCGAAATTAGTCTAATTATCAATACCTGTAATAGTTGCAATGCAACATGAATCTGACGACAGTTTTCTACTTTTTGCAATGCAAAAGAATATAAATTTGAGCTGGATAAGTATATAGAAATTGAATGTAATATTGTAGGATTGGGTATTTAATATGTGAAAATGTAACGGAGAAGACTACAAAGTAGTGGTAGTTATCTTCAAGACTTTCACCGACGTACCTACAGTTTAATCCATCACGAATTGAACGTAATGCTAAACGTAAAATCCTACAACCACAATCCAAAAAGAGAAAATTCAGAAAATTCAATAAATCTGAAGTATTTGCAATAAGCAATTATCTAAAATTAAGCTTTCCAAATAATAATCACCTTGGTACACCACCTCTCCTCTGCGACAGATGAAGTCTCTTAATGTGGTATTTTTATACACTAACTATTACTCTTCTAAAAGATTACATTGCTACACATTAGCACTGTTAAAGTAAAGCTAATTATTTAGCTCTTTTGGTAGAGTCTTGGAAAAAAATTTCAGACAGTTATTCTAATTTTGATTTGTATCATAAATGAGGTTTCGCGGAAATGAAAAGTAATACAAGACAGTAAATATAAATAAAAACGTAAAACGATATCCACGTTAGTTTCTACGTAAAATAATAGCTACTATATAACTTAGCGGATGAAATGGCGGATATAATCAAAAGTACACAGTCATTCTATTCCAGTGCTTCATCAGATTTTCTGGAATAATGGCCATTACAGAAAATACAGCTTGTTCTGATATAAATGTTATTAAAATCAATAATTACCAGAAAAAATTACAATTGCAGTTAGCAACGCATATTCAGCATTGTCGACTTGCATCGAGTACATCGTCCTACAAAAATGGAGCAGATCTTCAATAGTTTCTCCCATGCCAGCAAGGTTATAGCTATCTCTGGAATACGGTTGGTTATTGACGAACAAAATGGAGTCTGTGTTATAATCATATCGCCTAGCCATCCTGAACATCATTACTTCACTTGAACACGCCTAAACAAAAGGAATATGAATTTTCAATATCAATTAGAATCATTTTCATTTTTTTGTAGTCCTATATTATCGTTTCAGCTCAATATTTTTTTTTATAGAAAAACCTATCAACAACGGCTACAAAATCAAACACTACACATTTAGCGGTTAGTAAACATATTTCGTTAATATAGAATATTTTGTAAGCAGCTTTGTAGGCAAGTGCCTCATCTTAGTGTAAATACTGTTTTGTTTTTGGAATACAGATCTGTTTTAAACTTGTTCTCTGCTGTCAAAAAATTGGACCACTTAGCCTTTTTTGAATCTTTGGATCTGTACTTTGTTCATTAAAAGATGAAAAGCTGTTAGAATTGTTCCAATTACAATTGTTTCAAGAAGCTCATTTGATTCCGTCGTCCAATATTCCATTCTTTTGGTAGCAGATGATAAATTGCTGCTACATATTTTTATTTTTCAAATATATTCGTTTCTGTGCCCATTGCACCACTTTGGTTGACGTTTGGCATGCAAGGATAGCGGATATTTGGCATTGATGAAGAGACATGCTATTTGCAGCAAACGTTTGATGCTAAATTGGAGATTAAGACTTATCATTCTTATTCATAGCTAATCCATATGTATTCCCTGTGGTTAACGGACTCCGTCCAAGGACATCTGTTCACAAAACTAACGCTTGTATCAGATAGTCAGTTGCGGGTGGGTTAATTTGACATCAAAACATTTTAACGTCATCATAATTGCTATCGCTCAACTAAATTTTGTAGAGGTAACTTTTGACAGTTGTTCAGAAATACATTTCACAAACATTGTATTTATTTTTCTGTTGATATGACTTCTATCAGAGAAGGGTGAAGAGGGGTAGATTTACGAATCTAATAAGTTCATGATAAAAAGTAAACTCACCTTTAAAAGTGATATTTGATCTTCTCGTAAAAGTTTATCAAACCCTGGTAACCTTTTTGCAAATTCCACAATAAGCTGTACAGTTAATATTGTAATTTCAGTTATATGTCTAAATCGAACATCACACTGGTCTTCTCCTTCCATTGGAGCATTCTAAAAAAACAAATTATAGATTCAAATTGTATAGTTACATTTTGTTAATGTAGTGTAAGTTACAAAAAGAAGAATACAAATTATAAACTGAAAAACAAGTAAAAGTTATACTGTATACTTGATAAACAAGAAAAAAGAAGAGAAACATAGGTATATTCCGTAAAAAACTGAATATTATGGGTAGGAATTTTTGACAAGATTAAGAAATAAACTACAGAACTTTAAAGAATATACTTACCACAATCCGTTTGACATCTTCTTCTGAAGGGTGTTCATATTCGTTTTGAAAATAAACAAGTCGATGTATAAGTTCTTCTTGCTCAGGAGATATAGCTTTGATAACCCCATTTGTTGTACCCTTTTCCGAATCCGAGAGCTGAAACAAACACAAATAGGACTGCTAAAAATAAATAAATCTTATTCATTAATTAAGTTTGGAACGATTTAAATAAAAATTGCATTAAGTGTGAAACACGAATTTTGAAACATTAAATTTTGTATTTTATTTTGGAGTCGTGTATGTAAATAAATCGAATGTAGCAGTTTTTCTTTCAAATGATTGTATCTCCTTTGGTGCAATAGTTTAGAATCTACCAAAACATTAGATCTGATCACAATCAAATACTGTTAAAAAATTGATATTAAATTGTAGAAAATATGAAACCGTATTAACTTGCAAGGGTTTAACTTAAAAAAAAAATGAAAAAAAAATGTTTGATTGTGAGGAAAAATAAACATTCTTATCTTTCTAGGCGCTGTCCACATACCAGGAGCAATTCAATCTTGATTACGAAACTGTTTAGTTGGATAAGGATTAATAACAACACGAATCACATTCATCAGTTCAGTAACATACTAATCCTTCTTTTTAATATTAGTATTGATAAAGCAATTGTCAAACTTAGAAAAATAGTAATTCCCTCTATTTAAAATCCATTATTTTAGTCACCTATGGTTGTTTCATTTCACTTGTTTGGTTTTTAACGTTGTAAGTAATATTACACTCGAACACAGCTGTCCACTCTAAGTGTAGTGTAAGGTAAATTTAAATTATATATTTAATTTATTTAGGTTTTCTATGTTTGTTTTCGTTCAGGCTCTGAGAGGTGATCTATGGTTCTAAGAGCGTTCGCGGTATATGTTATTAAAATTATTTACTGGTCCGGAACTAGGCATGCGGTCTAGACAATTCTGAATTAATTCCGAAGTGGTTCGGATTGTAACCCGCGGACATAGCTATTATATTATTATAACGGCGATAGTAATCTCGGTCGGCCAAAATTTTGCACCTGATTTAAGGTACCTATGTAAACTCGGCCGCCTCAGTTCCAGGAAAGTGAAAGTTCTCATGACACTTTATTTGAGGAATTTCACTTGCCCCAAGTATTATGTTCCTTGCCCTCACAATTAATGTATTAACTTGTTCTTGACAAGTTTTTTACGTTTTTTGTCTTGTTGAAATAAAATATATTTTTCATTCATATTATGGATATTTTTTATGAAGGAATATCATCTCGAATTTTCCCGAATTTTCTTCAAATTTTCTGGGCAAGCCTTTTATTTGCAAATTTGACCGATTCCTCAAAAGCCGTATAACAGAAGTTCAGTGTGAGCCCAATTGCAGCGCCACCAATCCAAACCATCCAGGTACTCACTCAAATACACACAAACAAAATTTCAACAAAATCGGCCGTTTAAGAGGTGTTGCATTACATACAAACGTAGAGAAGAATTATATAAACATAATTACAATTTTTGGTTTTTGAACCATTTTTACAACCCCTGGGTATCTTAAGCAGGCGTCCCGCGAACAAATAGTTAGTCAAATTTGACTAATCAAACTGTGTTAGTGTCGTCATGAACTTGATAAAATTTTCTTTATTTAGCGGCGCCTGTAAAACAATCAGTCTGATGATATCTGATTGACTATTGGTCAATTTTGACACCAGAGAAATGATAGTTTCATAGTTTTAATGTCAATAATTTGGTCCTTGGTTCTAGTGTTTTCAAGATTTGCTCCAAATTCTCTGTTCTTCTGCATGCTTCCAACTTTGTATGCTAAAACCACTTCTAAGCTCAAGAGCGCAATACCTAATGGTTTTCAACTTGAAATCCACTTTCATAATAAATTTGCATTCGAATAGAAAAATATTAAATTGAATTACTCTTTAACCGTCAAGAAGTTTGAAGCAGCAAAAAGATTGATCGTGTGACTCTCAAGTTTGAGGCTACGTCAAACTGTCATAATTCTACGTTAACAGTTCAGTTTGATTAGTCAAGTTTGACAAACTATTTTATCGTGAGATTTTTGCTTTGGCAACAGACACACCAACAGCCGCTGACCATGTAGTCTGCGATTTGCAAAATATCTCTTCGCACGGCTGCTTCCCACTAGGGGCCTGATTAGTGATAACAAGACGCCACATAGACTGGAATTTTATATGAGTGAAATAAAATTTTTATTAGAAATAAATGATAAATATAATATTAAATTTTATCCAGAGGCTATACTTTTACGGTGAAAATAAACATATCAAAACTTGAGATCCTTACAGCTCCTGGGGCAATGCGAGTTTTACAAGGGGAACACATAAGTTTTGTAATGTAGTTCGAAATAAAACACTATTTATTACATTTTAGGAATGAAAGTTGAACTATAAACATAAAAAAGATTGTGGTTTGATTTCCTAAAATGAAAAACAAAAAGAATAATGAGCATTGCTCAATTTTATTTAACACATATTACTAATTTTTGATATAAGTATTTATTATAATTACATAAGATATTTAAGCAATTCAAGTGAGGTCCAGACGTAACTTGAGCAAATCTCGATGTACGCTTTGGTAGTCAAGTTTCTATTATAAAACAGATAACTATGCTTTAGTCTGACTCAAGTCCGAGAACAAGCGAAGGATCGTTTATAAATAAGGTCGTAAGCCTATTGGGCGCCAAAAGTGAGTGAGACGAAGCTACAGAGATTCGAATTTGACAAGTACTAGAGATACTTTCAAGAGATTGAAGCTACCTTGATTCTAAAGTAGCAATGAGGGATTTTAAAAATAACTGAGGTAATAAATATGAGCAAAATATTTACTTCTGGTTCCGTTTTTATCAGATCTGGTGATCCATTTGTAGTACTGTTTGGTTTGTCTTTTTCCTTTTGAGCTTTCTTTTCTTTTCGCTTGACTGCACATTGTACTTCCGGTACAACACATTCCGGCCTCATTCCAACACTCAAACATTTTTTTAGTCGACATTCTTGACATTTCCGCCTCATGTACATGTCAATTTCACATCGGTTTCCATATTTGCACTGATATACTGCGTTTTTCGTTATACTTCTCCTAAAGAAACCTGTAGCAAAATAAAAAATAACATTAACTGGAAAATGGAAAATTTTACAAAACACATTTTTTTAATAAGTACATATAAATAACATTTTCCTAGTCATAATAAAAAAATATAAACCATAGACAGAGATTATACAATTTTGAGCTTTAACAATAAGTCATAGTCTAACTAACGTATCACAAAAACCATTATATTTTTATTTTTAATCCGGTCATCACAATCCATTTTGTAGAATCTGGCATAATTCATGTAATTATTACTATTATCATAAAAAACTGAATATTTTCTCAACAAAAAATCAACATTTATTCAATTCCATTTTGAATAGAGCTGTTTTTCAAAACTAAACGAAATTAACAGGGGCTATGAAAACAACATCAACATCAGGTGATTATGCACGATTGAAGAAAATGAACAGAGGACAACATTAAGGGCAAACCTGGTGAGATTTTGTATATATACGGATCCAAGACCAAGACGTATTGGAATATACAGTGAGGGAAGAAACTCGCAAATACGGGTCCCTCTAGGAACAAATACTTCTGTATTCCAGGCGAAAATGTACGCTATCTTGCACTGAACGAGAGAAATAAACATACTTAAAGTGCGCTATACATAGATCAAAATATGTACAGACATCCAGACGTCGTTGGAAGCTCTATGAACCCAAAAGTGATATCAAGCATGGTATGCTAAGGTCGATAAGAACTCAATGATCTCTCAGAACACGACAAAATAACTTTAATGACGAAAAAATTGATGAAATTGCTAGCGGGCTCTTCAATTCCATATGTTGGTCCAGAACCTGCACTTGGGGTTACTACGGGATTGGTTCAAAGGAAAACAAACTGGTCACAGTACAATGATAGGATGTGTGCCCAAGTACCCAAGTGGCCAAATAGATGCTGTCATAATGCGATGCATTAGACCGCAAAAGACTGGTACTCTTCGAACTTTTCCATGAATTAAAAACAACAAAAATCACAAACGTACCGTGTAAGTACGGTTTAACCACAAAAGTAAATGTGCTACAAGAGTTCAAGCTCATTTTTCGCGATTTTAACATGGGAATCTCCATAAGGAAATCTAAGCTCAAAAATAGCAAAAATGGTCCCTTCAAGGTCACGCGTCGGAATCCGAGCTGCGGTTAGATAACGCCGAATATTTTATTAGATTATATGGTATATTAAAACAACGTGTCCGAGGAAGGTCGACCAGAGGGAAGAAGAAGAGATAAGCGATAGTATCAGAGGGAAGAAGAAGAGATAAGCGATAGTATTGAAAGTATCATCCGAAGAACGACAATGACCAGAGGGAAAGAAGAAGAGCGACATACAGGTGAGAAGGTATCATCCGAAGAACGAGAAATATGCAAATACAGGGTATATTAAAACAACCTTCGTGTCCTATGTAAACTCTTGATAGCTGACAGATGACACGGAACCTAAGGTATTCATAGCTGTGATCCTTACGATAATTACGTGATCAGGCAGGCGCGCTTTTGAGATATACCGAGGTAAGTTGTCTTAAATTATTTTGTGATATACCAGGGGCAGCTTAAAAGTAGCGATGTATTATTGGTTGTCTGGGAGATTACAAACGTCACGTGTTACGTCAAACGTGCCACATCATGGTTTACATAAAAACGTTTGCTAGATGGCGCTAGTGTCGGGAGGGAATGGATTCAGATATAGATTAAATATTTTGGCGTCATCCGCCACCTGTCATCAGTCACCTGTCTAGCGTTAAATTTAGGCTCCAGAGTGGATTAGGACCCCCAAATTTAGACTATACAAATGCTTGGTGTCATCATCGTAAAATTATTTATAAATTCAAAAACGTATGCGAACCATGGGCCTATGCGACTATTGGTACTCACCAAATCTGTCCATTCGCTTAGATACGTATAAGCTGCGAAGAGAGGTATAAACAATTACCTGAAGCATTCGGGGGGTGTCGTTGTTTGAAGTAAAAAGGGTATTTCTTTGTTATTATTAGTCGGATTGGAGTGGGACAAACGGTAATGGTTATGTAGACTGCATAGTGCGATCCCTCGTTAGGTCTTAGTGTAGTAAGGAAAATATAAACGTACTGTACTTGGCATCTGTCACTTGTCTGGCATCTGGCACCTTGTATAAAGAATGAGGTGGTATTCGGATGGCGTGTATCTCACACCTTCGGGTAGACAGGTTTCGATTATTTATATACAGGGAGAATAAAAATTTTCATTATTAAGTGTTAGATATTTATAATTTAGATTTAACTCCCATACTAAACTACACTACATATTCGAAATTTAGTAGAATCAGTGCTACCAACCTAAAAGTCACTAGGTTGGAATAATCCCGAACGTCACTAATGTCCCATTGGATCTATCGGTGTCATCACAGTTTGAGGAATTTAAGATTAGAGTGCAAAAATATCAGTTCATTTGTATTATATGTATCTAACGCTATTCAGGTCACTTAACCAAATGTCTTTTCGTGATCAATGAACCCATATCTCCAAAACACCTGCGTGAAAACAAACTTTATTGATTTGTGGAACGAACCGATCTATATGAGATGTCAGCTCGTAAAATATTTCTCCGCTTTGACCTTATTTTCATTATAAACATATCGTACACATTCAAATTTTAGTAGAATCAGACCTAAAAGTCACTTGGTTGGAATAATTTCAAAACGTAACTAATGACCCAATGGATCTGATGGTGTCATCGCAGTTTGAGGAATTTGTATTAGACGTATCTAACACTATAATGGTACTTTACCAAATGTCTTTTCGTAATCAATAAAGCTATGCTTCCCTGCGTGAAAACAAAGTCCCAAGTACGTAGGAGGGGAAGCTTCGAGAGATAAAAAATGGAACGACTGGTCTGCTAGTGCAAAAACACTTTATGCATTTAGATCATTAAATGTGCGGGGGAATATTAAAACTACCCAGAGTACATCTAGACGACACTTATGTACATAAGTATCGCATTTTTTAAAAACCAGCCCAACCCTAAACGGTGCATGAGAATAGCTCCAAAAACTGCTAAACGTAGAGGGGAATAATAAATATATTTATACAAAAAAATTTTAAATTAGTCAAACGTTACTGGTCACGTCAACTACGTCACTTGCTATGTCAAACATCACATACAACGTTGAACGTCACGTACCAAGTCAAAATTCACATGACACGTCGAACGTCACATGTAACGTCAAACGTAAAACATAACATCATACGTCACTTGCCAAGTCATACATCACGTACATCGTTGAACGTCACGTACCAAGTCTAAATTCATATGTCACGTCAAACGTCACATGTCACGTTAAACGTCAAACGTCACATGTCAAACGGCACATGCCACGTCAAACGTTATGTGCCACGTCACAACTCTTTTCTCTGACGGTTCGCATACGTTTTTGAATTTATAAATAATTTTACGATGATGACACCAAGCATTTGTATAGTCTAAATTTGGGGGTCCTAATCCACTCTGGAGCCTAAATTTAACGCTAGACAGGTGACTGATGACAGGTGGCGGATGACGCCAAAATATTTAATCTATATCTGAATCCATTCCCTCCCGACACTAGCGCCATCTAGCAAACGTTTTTATGTAAACCATGATGTGGCACGTTTGACGTAACACGTGACGTTTGTAATCTCCCAGACAACCAATAATACATCGCTACTTTTAAGCTGCCCCTGGTATATCACAAAATAATTTAAGACAACTTACCTCGGTATATCTCAAAAGCGCGCCTGCCTGATCACGTAATTATCGTAAGGATCACAGCTATGAATACCTTAGGTTCCGTGTCATCTGTCAGCTATCAAGAGTTTACATAGGACACGAAGGTTGTTTTAATATACCCTGTATTTGCATATTTCTCGTTCTTCGGATGATACTTTCTCACCTGTATGTCGCTCTTCTTCTTTCCCTCTGGTCATTGTCGTTCTTCGGATGATACTTTCAATACTATCGCTTATCTCTTCTTCCTCGGACACGTTGTTTTAATATACCATATAATCTAATAAAATATTCGGCGTTATCTAACCGCAGCTCGGATTCCGACGCGTGACCTTGAAGGGAACCATTTTTGCTATTTTTGAGCATAGATTTCCTTATGGAGATTCCCATGTTAAAATCGCGAAAAATGAGCTTGAACTCTTGTAGCACATTTACTCACAAATAACAAACTAATTTGAATGAAAGTGTGTCTGCTACCCGCTACACCGCGGATATTCTTTTGATGATTACATTTTGATATTTTCAAATGTAATACCACAACTGCTTCAAATTTTATCGATAATTTTTTTGACTTCCAACGAATACTTTTTTATTTGGAAAAAATACGAAAACAAACCGATTGATTTTATCTGGATCAGTTTGTTTGGTAAAATAAAAAAGTTTAAGTATAACAGAAAATTTATAAAAAAAAAATTTGAAGGACGAAATATTTTTATTTTCAACAATTTGTAATAACAAGAACTTAATATTTAATTAAATTCAATAGTTTATCAATATCATCTTCATCAATTTTAATGAATATTTGAGATGTTATAACAATAAATTGTTGACAGCATGTAAACAAAGTTTTAGTTGTTTTGAAGACACGTACAATATTTTTCAACAAGAAATAGAATACACCAATCATCTGTATAAGCATCAAAATGTTCCTTACCTTTACATCCTTCACATGTAAGTGCGTTATAGTGGTACCCGGAAGCTCGGTCGCCGCATACGAGACAAAGTTCTTCTTGTTGTCGTGGTGTTGGTCCTTTCTTTTTCTTAGAATCACAACTGTCCGCACTGTATCCATTTAGACTACTGGGTGGAGATAAATCCTCTCGACCTGAAACAAATTTCATTATAAATTCATCTTATTTATATTAATAACAATAAAAATGTTAAATCATCTTATACATTTTTCCAAATTGAAAAACAATTCGATTCATTTTAATTTTTGTACTACTACTAACAACTGCATTTCAATTTGTAAAGTATCGTCACTGTACTAAATATTTTCTGGTCAATCAAACTTAATACAAATTCGGTTTGAATTATTGATACCTAAGGGGACACCCCGCTTGTTTAGAATCACTGCTTGCAGACATCAATAAAAGGGAATGTTTTCAACTGGTTTACGTATAAACCGGTCTAACTGCATCCTATTACACTAGCCACAGTAAAAAGAAAACAAAAGACACTAGAAAAATGCGCTTAGACACGACGATGGTGAAGTCAAGGACGATCCATACGTAGATTCTGTCACCTAAGATGAATAGTTTTCAGCGCGTTGATCTCCATAGTAAAAATAATAACAATTTACGTTTTTTCATATATAATACCACGAGAGTGAAAATTTTGTCGGCAAAATTTTTCGATTGTCATGAAAGTTTGTTACTTGGCAATTTTGCGAATGACATTTTTAACAAAACCACGAGCCGTCAGGCGAGTGGTTTTGGATTAAATGTCATGAGCAAAATTACCTAAAAGCAACAAACTTGAATACGACAAGAGAAAAATTTTACCTTACAAAGTTTTTAATTGAGTGGTATTCGACATGACGATTTCACGAGAGAAAAACTAAAAAATCACTTGTTTAAACGTTTTATTTATTGATATATTGAACGTCAAAAAATTGCCGCGACAAGACAAAAAATTGCCAGTTCATAACCTTCAAATTTTGTCAGTTATCAATTTACTCTAGTGAAATAGTCGTAGGTAGAAAATCAAAAGTTGTAAATTTAGTGCATACTTAACTGCTACTAGATAAGATTGAAAACAGTATATCAATATATTAATGTAATCTTTATATTTTATTAATTATTGGTTAATATGTTTACTCATCTTACTATAAAAGATATTTCGTATTATTAATTCAAATGATTAGAAACATTAAGTTACCTAATTTGTCGAATAAGATTGGTTTGTTTTCCGAAAGTAACAAACTGTCAAACGCATTTCATGTTGATATACTGAGAACGTTTTTTGTCCTCAAGTGTCATCTACAGAGAATTGCAATTTAATTCATCTATTTATTCAAAGAGTATAATATAAATAGGATGACCAGACGATAACAAAACAGTCATTATCGGAATAAGGATAAACAGGGTGTCACAGGAGCTCGTACCAAATTTTGGGTGATTATAGTGGGGTTAATAATGATGATAGTACTTCATATAAAATTTGTGTCTCATTCCCTTCATTAACTAACTATATGCTTTTAAGTCATAAATAAAAAAAATTACAAAATTTATTGGAGACGAATCAAAATTTAATCGATCATAAACACCATAAATGCACAAATGCTGGTGTTATGAATAGATCTGCACTATCCTTATCAACTCAGGTACGGACCAAGTTCAATGATTGATATGCAATTGTTTTTCATTTTCATTTTTTTTACTTTTTACATGTCACACATGAAATCCTCGAACATATTCTCTGAAAAATATGACCATCCAAGTATACTTGTGCAATAAATTAAAAATAGTTTAATAATGATGCTACTTTTTTTCGGGATTTTTAAGTTCCAATCGAGCGATAGATAGATATCGTGTGTCTATTGTCGTTTAATGGTAAGAGCAGTAATTATACAGGCTGGACCGTCTTTGGAGCGAACTATTCAATATTAAAAATAAAATGCCGCAAATGTGTTGTGTGGACGGTTGTAGGAGTAGAGATGAGGCTCAAATATTTTTCTTCCTCATATACCTAACTTAATCGAATATCGAATAGATAGTAAAACCGCAAATTACGAATTGTGAATTTCCATGGAAATTCATCTCTGCACCTGTAGAACGAGATAATGACAGCATATTGAAATATGAACGAAAATATGAAGAAGAAGCAGAGCTTCATACGATTCTTAGAACGTCCCGACGAAATAATCACAAAACAGTCAAACCTATAGAAGTGAAACTTGAATACAAAAATGGGGTTTCAAACCCATCCACCTGACGCGCTAGTTGCAATCGAGTCGTCGAAATAGGACTGGGAGCTAAGGCATTTAACCCGAAAAGGAGAAAGGATGTTAAAATTGTTAATCTCAATTGTCATCACAAGTTGTCATGTTACATGTCGTTCATCTTTGACATTTTTTAATTTTCATTTAAAATCGTGTGTTTCTATATTACTTGTTACTTTATTTTTTTTGGCCTTCAAGCATTCGTGCATTACCCATCACAGGAACCATTATCATAAGTAAGTTGAAAAAAAAAAAAAATTTATTTTACATAATATTTGATGATAGGTAGGTACTCATAATCAAAATATTGTTTGTTTTGCTGTTAAAAATGATGATTACATTAAGATTTTTATAACAATACAAACCATATTAGGGGTCTACCCAAGGATCCTACGTTTGTGGAAATAAAAATAAATATTGTACTTTTTTGTAAGTACTTAGATAGGTTTAACCAGAAGAACAATTATTTGATTCATTTTAATATTTATACTTTTTCCATTGGTTTTTAGTAGGTATGTTTTTGTATTGTGTTTTTTAGATAATATTTCACTTTATAAAATATTTAAAATTAATAAATTATAATTGATTTCACTTGTGAAAGATTTTTCATTTCATTTTCCTATGATCATTCCTTATATTCTACATTATTTGCAACTAAACAATTCAACACAATACTGTTATTATTATAGTTCAAAGTCGTTCAATTGCAAATATTGTAGAATATTAAGCGTATCCTTAAAGTTAGAAATGAGTTAAAAATCCAAAAAACCGGCATTAATTAGTTCCAAACCCATCCACTGCGATCGCTGAAATTCTTCTTTCATACCTTGCCTGGCCTTAGCTGCCAGGCCTATTTTGACAACGCGATTGCAGCTAGCGCTTCGGATGGATGGGTTTGAAACCTCATTTTTGTATTCCAGGTCATTCTATTGAAGTTTCACTTCTACAGGTTTGACTGTTTTGTGGAAATAATAGTCAAATATGACAACCCTACAGTCTGTGATACATCTGATAGAACAAAAGAAATTAGTTTTAACAAACTTGGGTAATATTAAGTTTATCATCTAACCGGCCACCAATTTTATTTGAAGAGGTATAACAAATTGTGTCTCTTTTTCTAAACTAATCAATGCGATTTAACTATCCATTCGATATTCGATTGAATAGTTTATTATGGTTATGAATTCACTATTTTAATTCAGGTTATTAGTATAAAAGAGAGTGGAACGATTCGAGTAAAAAAGTGCAAGTTGATTAAATATTTTAACGGTAGATAATTATGTTACGTACGTTACAAGTAACACAAACATATTCGTAATCCTGTATATGTTTCCATATTTTCATTTAGAAGTAATAAATATAAATATATTCTCATTAAAATATTTTCGATGAACCAGTAAACTCGATAACTGGTAAAAAAAGAAAGTTGGTTGATTTGTATTAATCGAAATCAGCGAAAGCAGTTTTTCGTGCTTTTAGGTCATGCCAATGAGTTCATGTGTCATAAAATCAATTATTGGCTAATAAATTGCGATATACGGGTATCAAGAAACCGCTATTATTCTTTGTTGGTATATTTTAGTTGAAACGGAGTGGAGATGGAACATTAAATTTATGTCATTAATTAACTGTAGTGCTTATAGTGTTATAGATGTCGAAGAATAATTATTTATAATAACAAACATTTTTGAAAAATAATATTTTTCTAAAACAGTGACCGTTCCACTAAGGAGCAATAACTACTTCTCGTGCAATATGCACGGATATTGAATTACACTCCAAAGTCAAACGGGGTTGGTATATCTACAAGATATTTAAAAACCAACCATTCTGGTTAGAAGTGACAACACCGTTACTGGAAGACATGTATTGATTGTGATTGAAGTGTATTCTTCAGTCCGGGATTAGAGATTCTTGGACGGATAGCACATACCTTGTACTGATGAGGCGCAAATACGATGAAACCGGTCTACAAGTTGTGTTGTCCTTTCTAATCGCAAACCAGAATGGTTGGTTTTTAAATATCTTGTAGATATACCAACCCCGTTTGACTTTGGAGTGTAATTCAATATCCGGCGGTGCACATTCCACGGGAAGTAGTTGTTGCTCCTTAGTTGAACGGTCACTGTTTTTGAAAAATATTATTTTTCAAAAATGTATGAAGTGTAAATATAAATATTCTTCGACATCTGTTGATAAAATACTTTATTAAATACGACAATCTTACAGGAAGCTGTAATAAGCCTTATGGTGATAGTAATATCTATCTATCATGATTTTCGATTACTTTTAATTCACCATTACTCCAGTCACGCTGAAAAAAGAGTTCAACCACGGAATGAGAGATAAGAAGTTAACTTTGTGTATAGACCTTTATTTTGACATTCTAAATGCTGGATTAGTTGCCGAATTTTATTAGAGGAATCCTTGAAATGCATATTTATATTGCACTAAAATTTGAGAAGAATTCAATTCCCCTTTAAGCTTGTCCTAATAAGTCGAGATTTTCACGACTTTAACTTTTCTTTTCTAATTCCTTTCGAATATAACTTTAAGAAGTAAGAGCATTTTTAGGTTTGTAGTTTGCAAATGAACAAGGTTTTTATGTTAATTTTCAGGTAAAAATTGATTAATTAACAATAAAATAATTAATTTAATAAGGTGTCTGGATAGTACCAGAATTTATTTATTCCCTAATATTTATATTTAATTGGTAACCACACATTTATTTTCGAATCGAAGGAAGCGAATCGTGCTGCACTCGCGTAAGTCATACATTCTACGTGAAAATTTCAATTATGAGACCGCTCTTTTTCTCAAATTTCGGATATCTCAAATAGTTTTTGAGATGTTTTCGCTCGGGGTCCCGTTTAAAAAATAAAATAACCATCGCGGACCGCACATTTTATAGAAAAAATAAATATTAAAAAAATGTAATTACGGAAATAATGAATTATTTTTTTACATATCAATGAGAAAAATTACTTTTCTTGTTACGGACTATCTGTCTGAAGTTTTGAGTAAAATTGGTGCAAGCTATTGACATTAAATCCTGGAGATGTAGATCAGTAGGTCGAGATCGAAAATTATTCTTAATGAAGTTCATCTTCGAAAATGCTGCTTCACAAATGTTGAACCAAACAAACCAGTTTCAAAGCTAATTTTTTATTTATTACCACAAACAAATTTCATCCAGAACTCTTCACTGGAAACTTGGTGTTTTTGATAGAGAACTTGAGTAGGAGTTTGCTGAAGTCTGATCACTGTTGAAAATATATGTCTTCAAGTGTTCTAAAGTGCTGAAGAATAGTTCTAAAATGCAGCCTTTGCTTAATCATCTCACATAATTAAGCAACAGTAGATCGTCGTCATATTGTGCATCAACTTCTTCAAGAAATGATTTCGCACGAAGAAAATTTACTTTCCATTACTTCGTTACACGTCAGCAAAGATAATGAGGGGAATACATTTTCATTAAATTACTTACTCTGTAGTGCAAGTTGCTGTGTGAGTTTCGTATATGGAATGATTCTAAATCCGTATGTTTAAAAAGATAATTTGAGAATTTAAAATTTTGATTACAGATAGGTACATATTATTTTGGGACAGAACATAATTTACATTGTGTTTAATGAAACTAACTAATTTGAAAATCAAAATACTTCACTTAAAATACAAAAATAGTTACCTATCTACAGTTTGATGAATAAGATTAACAACTAACAACGCGTTCGTGTGTCGCGATATATACACAAACACAAGGTTGTCGTACCGATTTACGTAGTCGTGTATCACTTGCCTTTAGTTCAATGTTACGAAACTAAGCACGTGCACAAAATGTAGGTAGATAGTACAATGTCATAATTGTATAAACACTTTGCACTTGTAAATTATTGCATAAGAATGTACAATCTACCACGTTTTTTTACTATGATTAATATTTTTTATCAAGGCTATGTTACGATTAGATCTCAAATAAGAAATGATTGTAATCTCCAGTCATTTCATTTCTAATTTATACATAATCAACAATTTAGTTGGTTATCCATCAATAGGGTCAATTCTATAAGAAATGGTTAAAAATTTAAGGCACAGTAAAATAGATATTTGTATGCTTAGGCCGCGAAATACCTTTTTCACGTACCGAAAGAACAGTCATCGCCGAGGCCGCTTGCGGCCGAGGCAAGATAATCTTGAAGTCGTTAAAAAGTTTCGCGGCCATGGCATACACACTATTTTTCGTGCAATCGTTAAAATTATTAAACTAGATAATTGTAAATACATATATATCAGCTCTAAAATCAACAGCAGTTCAATTTATTTAACAATGTCACCGTGTGCTATGGAAATGATATGTTTCAATATATATACAAAATATTTTGACAAATCTTGTTTCAACTTCTGGAGTAAATATAAGTAATAATACAAACTGTACAATTAATGTTAATATTCATCCTAAATATTATAAGTACTTATGTATTTGTTGGTAAATTGGTATTCAATAAAAAATAATCCTTGTCTTTGTGGTATTTTAGGAATGTCAAATTTGGAAGTGACGTTTGGTTTCGCAGCCGTTGCTATGGGTAACGACCGCGAAATTAAATTTCGCGGATTGTGCTGACAGCGCGAAATACTGACTTCGCGTGCGATTGCACGAAAAATGTGTTTTTAACATTCCGTTAATTGAATATAATCCAATTCCAATTCTGTAACGTCAATATTTGAAAGATCCTTTAAGATCATCAATTTTAAATCGATTCGAATATATTTAACGAAGTTTTCGCTATTTAAAATATTTTAATCGATAGTCAAGAGTAGGGTTTACATTTTTATTTCATACTGTGCTGTAATAAGCTATTTTCCGGACTCTTTTAAGTCCGGGAAATTTTTTACTTCCTGGACTGCTTTAAAAAATCGCAATATTCACATTTTGAAATGTATTTTTTGTAATTAATTGACATTCAGTATATCATTCAAGATGCACATTGTTCAATTCAAAACTACTGAAAAGGTTAAACTTGTTTATCTTAATCAAAAGATAATCTTCTGAGGCTTCCTCCATGAATCTATTAACTTCTCTTGTCAGAACTTTTGATTTGTTTGCCCGAAAACGATTTGCCTTTTTAAGAAAGCCGACTTGAGCATCGAATATTGCCCACATTCATCTTTTTGGAGATATCCAAGAAGTACGCCAAAACGATATTCTCATTCATGCCGTTTTCCATTTTATAGGTTTTTTTCCACTCGTTGAAGGGCTGGTATTTCTTCTCATACCGAGCAGAACGTGAACTCTGTAACAGAGTAGAAAGGAAATTTCTTTCTATGTTAATAACACAAAACAGTCTAACCCACAAAACAGTCCAACCTTTATTCTGTTTTGTGGGTTAGACTGTTTTGTGTTCCTAGCATAGAAAGAAATTTCCTTTCTATTCTGTTACAGAGTTCACGTGCAGAAGACTTCGTAGGTACCAATTTGCCCGTTGCCTCAGCACATTTTAGCTCGATAACTTCCATGTTTTACGAAAATTGTCACAAACTACGCACGGGATGACAAACTGTCAAATTTGTTATTTTTTGGTTTTACATCACGTTTTTGCATCACTAAGCAACTAAACACCTATATACGGTAGGTAATGTACTGAAAGACCCTGAAGAATTTGTATTTTTGTAGTAATTGATTGAAACTTGATAGGTGTTAGCTCAATGTATAAAATTGTTTAAGCAGAAATGGAAATTATTTTAAGAATAGCTTCAAATTAAAAAAATAAATGATTTTTTCTCCAAAGACATTTTTCTTCCTTATTATTTGAGTTAGTAAGTTCAAAATTTCATGGTTTCAAAGAACCATTACAGCGAAGAGACGAAGCGTTTTTCCTTGAAAAAAAAATTCTATGCTGTGTAATCGATAATAAATTTGGTTAATATTTTATCTTTGCAATTATAAACATACATCGTCTCTGAAACTATTCACTAGTAATACAGTCTCAAAACTTGAAATCAATGATATCCAATTAAGGAGAAAAATGCCATTGAAGGTGCAAGTAAATTTGAAGTAAAAAGGTGCTCCAAAAGCATTCAACATTTGAAGTGATACTTTTGATTCGATACCAAATCAAAAAGTGGACGAAAATTTTCAGCGAAATTTTAAGAAAACGTCATTTTTATGCACAGTTCGTGCTGGTATCATCGATATGTTTCGCTATTTTTTCATATTACTGTTTATGTAGCTATGCTTTATGGACGTATAAAAGCAAATATAATTTATTTTATTTTATTAAAATTTAATTAACCAAACGTTTATAAAATCGCAAAAATCAAATACACTTCAAATCCATCTTGAAATTACGATTTCTCGTAAATATAATCATCTAAATACAAAAGAAAGTAAATTTAGATTTCTGGTGTCACGACTGAAAGATATACTCCTTTATAGATATATCTAAGATAAATTTGATACAATCAGGTGTTATATGAAATACGTTTATTTCAAATTCTACAAAATACCATACTTCCAACAAGTTATTATTCGGTTTTAGGGGTCACCGTCCTTTACAAAACCGGATAAATTATAGCCTGAAAATACTGACATAAGTGACTCACTCACGCACATGATGTGTAATGATTGTTATTCCTTGTTTTGTCAAAGTAAACCGACCAAATAAAGAGTAAGTGCCAGATTTTCTAAATTCATCTATGGGACTATCTCATCGTATGGTTTGTGTCTAGTCCACAAGCAGATCATAAATTATGGTCAAATGTAACTCAGCTATTTTTACTATTTGTATGACATAATAAGTAAATTTTGACATTACACATAATTTGAAGAATGGAATCGAACAAAAAAATATATTCAAGTGTTATATTTTATTTTTTCAATACCTTGTTTTACAATATAGAAATAAAAATTTGAAATGTTGATATGATTTTTAAAATAAACTCCGAATTATTTGTAGAAAATCACTAGATTGGTCCGCGACGGCCGGATTGCATCCCGCTAAGAGCAGGTAGAATTTTTACCATCCGAGTTGCATCCCACGACCATCCGAATTGCATCCCATTAACCAATTTTATTTTAGCAGCAAAACTAATGTATGTTCTGATAATAACCAACAGCGTTGTCACGTTTACTTAATACTAAATAATACTTAATCAATTGTAACATTCAAAATGTTTATTGACACATAAACAAATGTTTACTTAATACTAAATAATACTTAATCAATTGTAACATTCAAAATGTTTATTGACACATAAACAAACGTTTACTTAATACTAAATAATACTTAATCAATTGTAACATTCAAAATGTTTATTGACGGTTATTGATGGTTGCATTTAAAAAGGGCTGACGCTTATACTTTACCAGTAGTTCAAAATTCTGATTCGTTTCGCAAAGATCGTAGTAACATTTTGTAGTTATATATTGTGTGATTTTGGTGAAAATATGGAGATCAATACGGTTTTAAGTGAAAAGGGTAAAGTTTTAATTGTTATTCAGGGGTATACATTCTGTTTTCAAAAAATGTTAGGTAAAGATACGGTGAAGAGGTGGCAATGTACAAAACGAAATTGTAAAGCTTTTCTTAAAACAAATTGTGTAAGTAATGAATTAATTGAATCGGTGTTAAATCACAACCACGAGAAAGTGCCAGCGGAAATTTTAAACAGACAAAACATTAGTAACTCTGTTAAATGTGCTGCTGTAAGTGACATGTGTGAAAAGCCAATGAAATTAATTCGGAATGAAATAAAAAATAGGGAGATAGATTCTATAACAACTAAGGATGTAGAACGAATTCGTAAAAACATTCATAGTGCAAGATCGTCAAATGGTTTAATACAGGTTCCAAAAAGCGTAACAGAATTTCACAATTCAATTGAAGTAGTCCCCATCGTGACCAATAAAAATGAAAATTTCTTGTTGAGAAACGATAAAGAAAATAACATCATTCTATTTTCTTGTCAAACCAACCTTAATTTATTGTCTTCTTCTTCAGATCTTTACGTGGATGGTACGTTTCAGTATTGTCCAAAATATTTTCTACAATTGTTTACCATTCATGCTTTAAAAGATAATACCTATATTCCCCTAGTTTTCTGTTTACTTCCTAACAAACTCTCTTTCACATATTCTCTTGTTTTTCAATACTTAAAAGAAGAGTGCTTAAATCTAAATATTCCTTTAGCCCCTAAAACCATAACCGCAGATTTTGAAATTGCAATTCATAAAGCAATTTCAGAAACTTTTCCTTTGGCATCTATCCGTGGCTGTAAATTTCATTTGGGACAATCCTGGTATAGAAAAATTCAAGCGGTTGGCTTATCAGTTCCGTATCAAAATAAGTCAGGCCAATATGACGAAATTTCGAAGTACTTGACATACATCTTTGGTTTATCTTTTCTTGACCCTAAAGATGTTGGAGAAGTTTACGCTTTTGACTTGGCTGCAATCCAGCCAGAAAATGACAAACTAAGTGAATTTTGCGACTATAGAAGACAACGCGACATTTCCGCCACATATTTGGGCTGAACATTCAGAAACTCTTCAACGAACAACAAATGCTTGTGAATCTTTTCACTCCAGGTATAATAAATCCTTTTACTGTGCTCATCCAAACATAAATGTATTTTTAGATGTACTTTTGCAGTTTCAGATCGACACATACATAAAAATTAATAGTGTACACCTTATACCAAAAGTTCACACCAATGTATTAAAAAAACGAGATTTTATTAAAATGAAAATTAAAGAGCTAGAAGAAAATATAATTACAAAGTTTGAGTTTGTTAAAACAGTTTCGTATAGGTGTAAACCTAAGGTTTAGGGTATTTTTAGTTATTATTGTACCTTTATGTATGTTATGAAAGATTGAACCTCTTAACCTATAATCTACATAAAAAAATGTTAAGTGCAAAAGTTTATTTTATTTATGTTAACTAGATATTTTACGTTTAATACATTTTTATCCTTTTTATGTGTATCTTTTTATTTAAATTGATTTATTTCCAAATATATAAAATACAAATAATTACCTAAACTTTTAATCGGTACATTGATTTTTAAACTATATTTCAAGAATTTTAGCACAAATTGGCAACGTTGCGGCGCAGTTTACCTGAAATGGTGTTATTAATTAGTAAATACCTTTTTTCGAGGTGGGATGCAATTCGGATGTGACCTTTTCTTGGCCAGGTAAAAGTTGAATTTTTGGGATGCAATTCGGATCTCGCCGATTGGTCATTGGATTGGATTCGCAGAAATGACGACCAGTAGCTAATTTGGTATCATTTTAGTCATGTCTTGTCTGCATAATTATTAAGGTAAGTCTTTGCAGCATATTTTCAACAAAATTCGTTTTTCATGGCATTTATCTCATTTTACCATATCATTAATGCACTTTTCAATAAATATAAAAAATAATCTAATACCCGTTAGCACTTTTCGCTTCTTGCATCGCTGCAGCTTAAGCAGTACTTAGCGAAGATCTTCTTAACGCTTTGCGTACATGGCAACACTGTGAAAATCTGGAAAGTTATTGGTGACTTTTCGGTTTTAGTTTTATATTAAGCAACTAAGTTGGCTTTTGCCCGCGTAATATGTGAACAGTTAACCTATCAATAAGAAGGAAGCAAGCATCGTGTGTCGAGTATTCAGTACCTTCTCATCACCGTCAACTGTTTTCCATTCAAAATTTTTGATAATATGCAAATGCCTTTGTGTCGTGAAAATGATCAGATCGAGTGTACAGAATTCTCGGGAATCCCAAGTCTATCATTTCGAGGATATCTATATCAGCTTAGAAAATGTCGTCGATTGGCATCTCCATTTTATTGAATTTATTATAACACTTCCAACTAAACGCAACACGTAAGCACAATGCGAAGTCAAACAATAGTTTTTTAAGTAAAATCAGCTGCCAGTGATTCCCATCGAGAACTTGGTATTAAGTGCTTCTTAACTGATGTAATAATACTTAGTGAACGGTGCAGCACCAACTAGTATTTTTAAAATTAGTTTATTAAAACCATCTTAAATAGCAAGCTGCTTTATCGGACTAGAAACCGTCATTGGCATCCCATCAATTTTCGTCAGGCTAACAATAAACTCCTGTTTTGGAAAAGTCTAAGACTTCTGATAAGATCTACTAGTAATGGTCAATCTAATCATTCAAACGAAGTCTCGTCATCAAACAATTCTTAGATTATAGCAGGGATGAACTACACAATTCCACACGCATGGTCTTCGACATTAACTAAGTTGCAAAACTATAGTCGAATCGTTTTTAATACAATTTATTTTGTCCAGTTTACTTTGATTTGTGACTTGGGGTATTTCAACTAGTTTGTATATTTATATTACCCCAGTTAAAAAATAATAACCCAGAACTTAATCAGTCGCCTTGGTAAAAACCAGTTTATTTGAAAAAAAATTAATAAATAATTCAGGTCTTATCCGTTTACCAATTAAAATACCTCTCAACTTGTCAATGCGACCATGTAAGTACATATTGTTAAACCACCAACAACTGACGTATAGTCCGTAAGTTAATGGGGGCGTGTATTAAAAAAAATACAAACAATGACAATTACTGAAAAGTGGTAGTAATTAAAGGACCCGACAAACATTGCCCTGTCCTTAACCTTATATTACGAATAACATTATACAAATTTGAATTATTTTCATTCTTATTATTATTATTATTATTTATTTTTTGATAGAAGGAATATTTACCATGGAAATCTCAACTTTCCTGAAATTTCTCCTTTTTAATGTTCTAAATTTAGCAAAATAATCAATTTTTTAAAAACTTTTCACGTAATAGACTGATCATAAAAACAAACCATTTTGCATTTTACTACTCTCAGTTAGTGAATAAAATTTAATAAATTTAACTTTCTATATCTAGGTTTCAGTTTTTGTATAATTGGAATAGTAGGCTGTCGTACCAAACCAAATGAAGAAATATCTTTGTAGAATCTTAAAGATTTCCATTTTATCAACGCCTACGTTTTACTTACAAATCCCATCTTCAAATTAGATACTTCTATCGAACATGTTGACCATGAAACCACGGTACATACTATTTCTAATATAATATAATAATTACTTACTGATGGTTGTTATATTATGTAACAAATTACAGTACCTAATTGACATTTCTTATTTCGTAATATTTACGTGTGATTTATCCTACAAAACCAACCATCACAGCTGATTTGTCAAGGTCACTAATTAAACTGATTTAATTTGTTCTTTCATATTATTTATCGATTCAAGCGAAGCGAGTTTTTGTTCAAATTCACTGACGTATGCGGAAACAGGAAATGGTCAGTGAAATGAATAACACAAGGGATGTGCACCATTCTCCTCTGTGAAAATGATGGTGCGAAGTTCATAGGGATTTAGTTTTTGACATTGAACTATTAAAATTTGAACGAACAGGCTATAATGCAGTTGACAATAAAATCTCGAGTTTCTAAATTTGGTGGATAAAAAACCGTTAAACTTCAAGGACCATTTGTATAAGTTGTACATGGTTACCATTTGATCAAATTAGACCGATTAGGTATGTTTTAGTCAATGCGAAAATGACACTGAACACTGTTTACACTACCACTACACCAACAAACACTTTTTACATTCAGTCTCTGAAAAATATAGCTTGGTTATCGAAACGCGCGAAAGATAGTGTAAACTGTTAGTGTTGGTGTGGTGGTAGTGTAAACAGTCTTCAGAGTCAAGCGTGCATTGGTTATTAAATAGCCTATTGAAACATGAAATAACAGGCAATGCTCCTCATTTTTTGCTCCTTGACTATAGCCATTGTTACTAGTTTCCTCATGTCGAAAAGGCGTAGCCTGGTCAGATCTTCGCAGCAGCACAGTGTTGGATACATCAAAAATTTTAATCGCAATAATTTGAATATACTGTTGGGCAAACCTGTAGCAAACGCGACGAATTCCTTGATATTCTATGTTAGTATGCGAACAAGTAACTTTTTATTAATTATTAGCACCAAGGTTTGAACAGCTACCTTCCAATGCTGGTATTGTACAACCATTATACATATACTAATGGGATGGCCTATCCTCACAAACCTATCATTACACAAATATCGTTTTTACGTCACCAACGACACTCAGTTGATTCCTCCACAATAATTTACATATTTAAAACTCACCGCTTGCCGTAATACTATGCCGGCCGATCATCAGGGTAGAAGTTAGGGCTGGTACTTTTTTGTCTAACAAATCGATGCAAGATTAATTAAAATGATGAACAGAGTGTTGATTTAATATTATTAGTATATCACACCCTATTAACCCTCAACCAACAATGCGTAGCTGCGCAGTGTGAGTTGCCGACTCTTGCCTTGAAAAATGACGAGTTCCGGTGGTTCTACACATGGTGAGAGCTGTCGTCACATCCGTTGAGTTGGGGTGGTGGAAAGCATGAAGCTTCACGAGGTTGGAAAAATAACATGGTGGACGAGGTAGGTGAACTGCAACAGGTATTGTGAATTTTTATCGGTAAAAAATGTATTATAACTCTCTCATCGGTGATACTTCTGCCCGCAATCGACCTAATAGTAAGAGATGTATTCTCAACTGTAAAGCCAATTAACGTTCATGTAGTGCCAAAAAAGCGAATAAAATACCAAAGAAGACACGTGGTTTTCTTTTCGCCTTCCCTATGATTTTTGGGGAACTCAAACAAGGTGGGAAAAACTATCCCATCCGTGTTCAGGTACTATTCTCATTTTCCGATGAAGGTTGAATGGAATTCCAGAAGAAAAGCACAGAAAATTTTGCGTCTTTTAACAATTATCAATCAAAGCATTGTTGAATCAAGTAGATTAAACTCATGGGAATCATGCGCCTAAGAAGGAAAAATGCCTCATACTAATTGATATTGGGAACATTTATTTTTTATATGTATGACTAATGGTAATGTATTATAACACTCATAGTATCTTATCTTTAGTACCTACTTTACTTTTTTCATTATTGTTCACTGGACCGTGAGGACAAGACCCGTTTGCTGTCAATGTCGCTTTTGTAGTAATTATATTTCTTTTGTGTTGAATAACGAATTTTGATTGTCAAAGATCTGACTTTTGATATCGAACATTATGTTATAAAAATGATACGGACAATTATTAGTGTAAGTAACGGTCGTTTTTTTTGTTAATTCATCCTTTACGCATCATTAATATCATATTTTTGATTTAACAAACCCTATTAAATTAATTGTAGAGATGTTCTAGAACTATTCAGGTGGTAAATATGCAGGTCATTAATGAATGTTTCTAAATATAAGCACAGTTTCATTTGAAAACTCAATGAAAAATATTCATACAATGTGTCCATAAATTAATGCATAAATTCATTATTACCTAAATAAATAGAAATATGAAATAATCCCGATACAGATCTGATGGATGGTATTTTGATTTTTTTAAGGATATTATTTTTTAAAATATTTGATACTGCAGAATTACCAAATTTCAAACCCTTGGATAATCCCCGCACAATTTAAAAAAAAAAACACAGTGTGGATTGTCTTCCACCGACAAAATAATATCTTGTTAAAAATGTGCATAAGTGTAGGTCTGCCTTGCTTGGGTACATCCCTAACGTGTCCTAATTATCCGTATATTCTTTCCATTTTGCTTACCGTAGATTGAGAGATACATTCACGATCTGGATGCATTTCATTAAATAATGTGCTTATCTCATGTTAAGTCCTATCGCCAATATTCATAATCATTAACATTTTAATTCCTTGTTAAACATGATGCATTAGATTTACAATACGGAATTTAATAATAGATTATTCTTTTAAAAAATAGTAAATTAAAATAAAAAATCGACCTGTTGAGGGGATTTTTTCATATTAGGTACTGTATATTTTACTAATTATGAATTCATGCGTTATTTTATGGACGCACAATCAGTGTTATAGTGTACAAATAAATTAACAATAAATTTCAATATATATATTAAAGTTGATATACTGTCTTACATCTGCTTTATTTTTCTTTGTTTATTATGTACCATGGGATAGACTTCTGCAGTTTCGAACATTTGTGATATCTCTAAAATAATTTATTGTCTCTGCATGCTGTATGCATTTAATTAAAAAGGTTTATGAAAGTAATGTTCAAGTAATCTTTTGCCAATAAAATGAACTATATAATTTACTCACAAAAGGAATGAAACTACTCTATTCTGAGTAGTTCTAGACAGATATATGTTAATTGCAAGGAGTTGGCCCATTATTCAGAACCTGCGGTGTCACTTGACGAAACTGAACAATCCACTCTTAATTTTCGTTATAATGGTAGAATTAATGTCGTGTATGAACGATGACTGAGAGTAAGGTTGAAGGTCGTTATCGTAATTAAAACGAGATAGAAATAATCAGGACATTGGCGTGTACGTAGAACAGGAAGACATTTTTTAGCAGAAACAAATTTTTTGTGTGTGGATTGACATGGTTAGGATCACATTTTATGGGATTCTATTATCATGATTCGAAATAATTTGATAAAAGGCCGGTTCGTCGAGCAAACAAATAGAAATTAAAATTGAGGGACAACCACTTGAACAGTTAGTTTGTTTTTGGAATGAGAAATTGGCATTATAGAATTTATAGAATGTAAAATTAAAAATTATTTTTATATAAAAAGTGTTATTTAGGTACTACCAAACGTTGTATGGTTCTTGATACACAAAAAGGTATTCTTAACCCAAAACTGTTCATAACTTATTGCCAAGATTAACAGAATTATAGTTATGTGATTCATATGAATAATATAAATGATAAAGTTTAATGAAAAAATAGTATCCTTGTCTTAACACTAAATTTGTTATATTAAATTTCTCCTACACGTTCAAAGGCATTCCACAACTAATGTAGGAGATATTTTTAAATAATTTCCCATTAAATAAATGGTCAGCAGAGTCTTTGACAAAATCTTGGCCAAAAATATTTGATTTATTTTCAGGTCTACATTTTAAATGACCCAACTATATTTTTAACATCGAATAAAAACAAACCTAAATTTGCCAACACACTTTCCAACACAATCATTGCACCGAATTACATAAATTTCAAACAAATTTTTATCTTCTGGGGCTCTTAATAACTGTTTTGGTATAACTATATTTTAAATAATTAACAAATATATTCTCTATTAAAAATGTTTTAATCCTTTTCTTGAAAAGTTTAACCTTAAAACAATAGTATCAGAAAATAGTATATTATACACCAAGGTGTAGTGAAGACTATTATTATTGACAGATATATTATATATATGCTATTAAGATTAAGAAGTTTAATAAATAAAATTTTTAAAATGTTATTAAATATTGAATAACATGGTATACATTTTGAAATTATGACACATAGTACAACAATCTAATAATTATAAAGCTGCTAATAAGTAGATACATCAGAGTTCTTTGTTCCCTACTGTAAACATAAACAATAATAGAATTTTTAATAGCAAATTAATGTAAATATTAGCAATAATTATACTTCTACTTAAAAATGTAAATGTATTCGACGCATAATACCTATCTACCTTTTACATTTTCCATTATTTATTATAGTAGCACTGTACCAACTATATAGCTTGTTGGCAACTTGACAAAAAAAAACTTCTGAATACAGTTTGTCCGAAAAATGTTCTACAATAGAAATATTAATTATAAAAAGTGCTACTCAACTTGTAAATCCACAACCAGGAAACAAATTTGTAAAATGTTGGGTGGTGTTAAGGAAAAAAAAAATTTGACTGATACTTTTATTTCATAATATTATGTCTATACCGTGAAATAAATTATTCGGAAATGTGAATAAAAATTAATAATTATTTGGCAGATTTAAAGAAACATTTTTCTAAATGATTGAAAACTCTTAGGATTGAATTCGCGAGATTAAATAGCCCTTTAAAAGTAGTAGTTATATGTTATACATATTATACACATAATAATAATAACAATTTATTGCTTCAGAAACACGAGTTTACAGCAAGGGTGTGTAATGTGTATGTTATATAGGTACATTACATTCATGTATGATACGTTTTCTTTTTCTTTACATTCTTCTCGTAAGTATTGTTTTCATCTAAGCCACTAAAAAGTAAAGTATTTGCTTTATATAATAATTTTTGTGTGTGAAAAATTGAAATGTTCAAATAAAAGAAACCTAAGGAAAACAACACGAAGAAGTTAAGAAGACATCTTAAAGGAATTAATTTTAAACTTAACTCTATTAGGGTTCCAATATAACCACTACTTTACCTGACGGCAAAAAACGGATTTAGTTTGTTGTATATTGTTTTATAACCCCATTTTCTTTCCCAAAATTTCAATTGTTTTATTTCTGTTTATGAGGTTGCCTTTTCATTATCTATGAAGTTGCCAATTTATAGGACATATTATTATATAAACCAAATCTAACGTCTATAAAAATAATTTTGTTACTTAAAATTCCGTGAATTTATTCACTTCTTTGCCAAGTTTTGAAATGTATAATTTCCTTCTTGGGACAAGCTCAGTTCCTATCTTCGTTATAAAATAAGCACCTTGGACCCCTTTTAGGAGGAAATGCGTGAAAACTCAACTGATTGTTTATTTTTAGCACAAGAATGGAACTGAGGAACACAACCATAGTGATTGTGCACAGACAATGCATTGTGTGAGCACAATAACTTTCGTATCGAACTTCAAAACTTCAAATTTTTGTATAAATTTGAGGTCTTATTGAAAATTAGATTATACGCTGCCATTTACATGCTGATGCTTTGACAAATTTCCTTAACAAATCCAATCAACAATATTTATAGAACAACGAATTTAATAAAAAAAATGAAAAAAAGCCAAAGGAAACGTCTAAACTATAATTAAACAATCTTATTACAACGAAAGTGAGGTTAAAAAACAATGTTTATACAAGCCTAATCTTAGTCAGTCTCTAAATAATAATTTATTTTAGCAAATATGGGGATATTCAATTCTTAGATAAGTGAAACTTACTTAAATCCAAACACTAGTTATTTTACCCTAACAATGACTTTCCTACTACCACAGATTTTTCGAATAAATAAGAGAAATTATAAATAATTTGACGAAATTCAACCATACGAGTTTTCATACTATCGACATTCGTAGACATTGCAAACCATTTAGAATGAACGAAATTAGGTCATTAGTCCAGGTGAGTTACTTCAAAGAAATAGTGATTAGAAATACTTGGATGACAAATTCCGGTGGACGTGGAAAATATTGGAAAATTGTTTTTTTTTAAAATTTTACTACTTTTATACGATAGGGCCAAAATCATTTGTTCTTATGAAAATGAATTCACAAAGTAGAAAACTTTACTAAAATCAGTCTTAAATAACAATTATTACCCAACACGAAAATTAGAAATATATAGAAAGTCTCATTGTTAATACCCAATAATAATAAATACAATAATATTAATAGTTCTGCTAACATAATTTTTGAAAACTTCACAACACCGTATGTTAAGGGTTTATCAGAAAGAGTTAAAAAAATTGTTAATCAATTCAATATTCGAACTAGCTTTAAATCTATACTAACAAAAACTAAACCAAAAAATGAAGAACAATCTTTAAAAAACTGCATATATCAGATATCCTGTGAATGCGATAAATTTCATTTAGGTGAAACATCTAGACCATTGAAAATCCGAATAAATGAACACAAAAAATATATTAAAGATAGGGGGATCTTCAAGTCCGGTGTTTGCAAAAATACTTGGGAAGAGGGGCATCAAATTTAATGGGAGCACATAATATTAAAAGACGAAAAATCAAACAAAGTGCATTAATATCTAAAACAAAATGCGGATAAATGTGTAGCTCGTATTTCAGCAGAATGTAGTCAAATTTGGTTAAGTACCAATGTTACCAATAATCAATTGAGCCAGAAATAGGTCACGGCATTTGTCACCCAAGTACACTCTACCATTTCTCGATGAGTTTAGCCTAAATTAAGTCATAAAAAATTAATTCGCCTAGCCTACATTTCGTTCATGATATTAACTTTGTAATGTTTACGAATAAAGGAAATATAATTTCTATTGACCCTTTGAATTTTTGGCTGGTTCGTTAATTAGTTTAGTGTCAAGATGTGATTTATTTAACCTGCTTCAAAAAATGTTTAAAACAGTTTTTATGTTGGCGATTGTTTCTCTATAATTAACGTCGACCTAACTATCTATTTGTCATCCAGGGGTACAAATCTACGTACTTGATAATACTCTGTGTTATGTACGTAACAAACATAACAATTGTTGAAAATGTAATTCCGCTATTTCGGATTCGAAGAGCTATTGTATATTTTATAATAAAGAAATTTCACTACACAAAAAATTATTTAGATTCGTTGTTATATTTAATATAACTTACAACCGCTACCTATTTTGTCAGTTTCATCTATTCTGTAAAATTCCACCCTATACGCAACGAAACCCTAATATTAATTCACCCTTTTATATAACCAAGGCCGTAAGTCCCAACAGGATGTTTAGAAACGGATTGGACCTTTTAACCCAGTTATTCGATCCCCTATGGCACAAATACAAAACAACTGTTCTCACTCACTGCATCCCCTATTTAAATAAAACATGCTTGAATGAAAAAAAATTGCAATTGCACAGATGACGTTGCAGCAATTTCAGAAGAATGGTGTCAGAATTAAATGACGACATCACAACCAAGCGTGAACAAAACAGATTAGTCAATATTGGGCAAATGTTGGTGACAAGATAAAAAAATTAAAAAATGTCCGCTTTTGTTATTAACCTGCTAACGAAACCGACAAATAGTAGCCATGAGACAATTTATTTTCTAAAACTGATAACCTATTGAAATTTCTTTAAGCACCATAATCTCGGAAAAAGTCAGATCTACGAAGTTGCTAAGCAAAACATGATATTAAAATGATTATAGCGCAGCGTAGTGGTAATCTATTATGTCTTCAACTATTTGTGTGTAGATATAATCGAGTGTATTAAAGCAAGAGAGAGAGAGAGGGAGAGCAAGAGAGGTATCGTGGCAGGCGGTGCAGTTGCATTTTGCAAATGCCGATCTGGTTGGCCATGACCATGACATTGTGCGACCTCTGCTACATTGCATGAAAGAGTTATTGAGAAGGCAGGTGTAGTTTATTTAGTTTTGTTAGAGAACTGCGGTTAACGTAAAATATTATTAAATGATACAAAATGTGCAGGTGCTTTTACAGAAATGCCAAATAAATAATGCAATATTTAAAAAAGTATTCTGTAGAACCCTAATTAGTTTTCATCACAAAATTATAAATAAAATGCTAACCACCGAGTTGGTTTGTCGCTAATCAAAGGAAATGACACATAAAATAAAAGTATTCTACATAGGTAACTTAACAACTTTTGGTACAAAAAATACAAATTAAAATGCTATAGGTACTGTTTATAACATAATGTGAAATTTTTTTCTTGTCATTATTTCCATTTGGAAAATAAATATAGGTATTCATCATGATATGGAAGCAACTACTAGATGGAACTAGTTGCAGCCTGACATATTTTATTTATTAATAGCTAAAATGTGAAAAAACTTACGTTTAAATCCAAATTTCTTTTATAAAAGAGATATTAGAAATTCAATTTGCATTATGTATTGAGGTTGCCTATACTGCTGTAATACATGTATACGAAAGTAATAAACTGGGTGTATAACTGACAACACCGTTATACACACGTGTATGAAAATTATAAAATAATTTTAATTACGGAATGAAAATTTTGAAATATTATTTTTTTCCTTGTTCGTTAAATGATGTTATCAGATACCAAGACAGCACGCCATACAACTTTCAGTTGGATTGGGATATTTTAATTAATGATGATATTTAAATAAAATCACCTTATACTACAGCTCCGGATTAACCATATGGCAAAATGGACAAATGCCCCGGGGCCCAAGAAAAAATACATAAATATAATTTAATTTTTCCTGATGATTTGGATAGTGAGTTTGTTGAAGAGATTGTACATTGCCAGGGTTTTGTAAAAGCTCTCAAATTAGAGAATAGCTGTTCCAGAGAATATGTGAAATTAATCAGAAATCGTTCTTCTACATTTCCCAATATGGATATAATTTTAAGGATATATTTATGTCTTTTTGTTTCTAATGCATCTGGTGAACGTTTATTTTCTGTTCTAAAACCCATAAAAAATTATTTAAGAAATGAACTTTGAGACGAAAGTTTATCGAACTATGCTTCATTTTTTATAAATAATGATGTATTGGATAATTTAAGTATTGATAAATTGATAGACGAATTTGTAGTTGCCAAAACACGCAAAGGAAATATTTTAAGTTTATACTGTTATTCGTTTGCAAATGTTTGAAATATAAAAAAATTTTAATTTTGAAAAATGTGCATATTTTTTGATAAATTTTGATAGAAAAATTTGGGGGGGGGAGAGGGCCTATTATGTATTCTGCCACGGGACAAATGAAGGCTTAATCCGGCGCTAGTTATACAGTTCTTTCAATTATCTTTAAAACCCTTGAATTTTGAAATTTGTGTAGGGTAACCATACGTCCGGATTTACCTGGTATGTACGGATTTTTAAGGCGTCCGTGGAAGTCCGGTCGGAATTTCAGAAAATGAGCGGGAAACCTGGAGACCATAAAACTAATTTTCTGAATATTTCAATCCCAACGACAAGACGCCACATCTCCACTAATATCCTCGCATGTTCGAACGTATAACGTACCCCATCTTTATATAATTGTTATCACCATTGTTATTATTACTTTAATAATAAGCATCTATTTATTTGTTTGCGTTAAAATGTTTTTTCATTAAAATAAATAACTTTCTAACTGTTTCCTTTCCTTTTAAAGTTCATAAATAAATTTTTGACCGCCAAAGTCCGGATTTCAGAGTTCACTTGTCCTGTAGTTCAAAAAACCGTTATGGACACCCTAAATTTGTGTTAATACTTAGAATTAACATTTCAAACTCTAATTTAGGTAATGACCTGTTTTTCCGAAATTTCTATGACATAAAGTTGAGGTTCGTCATTTTAAAAATTAATTTTTAATAGCAAATTTTTTGAGTTTTGGTATAAATGCTTTTAACCGAAAGGTTATACTTTTAACGGTTCTTCAGATATCCCCGAGGCGTTGGTCGCTACTTAATGATATATTTGTCAATCCATGGTGCCGAGTTAGTGAGTTAGGATTTTTTTTAGTTCTGGGATCAAGTTTAGGATTTTGGTGCTCGTAAATTATTCGGTGAAATTTCATATAAAGGCGCGTCCACATTATGTCGCTGTTTGCCAATTGGCAAAGCCGAGTTAATGTAGACGCGACCGTTGGCACGTGCCAATAAGCCAGTCGTATGCCAATGAAAATCGCTGGTGTCGGTCTCCTTCAAAGGAACCCAATGAAAACGGAGAGTGCGGACGTGCCAACCACTGGCCTCTCGCGGCTTTAGTTGTGATTCAGACTGTCTACCAGTTATCACTTGCTTTCAAATGGAGCGGACGAACGGAAAAGTTATTAATTTGACAAATCTATACCGGGATCGTCCTGTTCTGTGAACATTGGGCGACTAACCTAAATGAATGCCAACACATATGTAGACGTTTTACAGTTTCTAGCATTGCCAACGACCAATCGCGGCATAGTGTAGACGCGCCTTAACATTGTAGTTTTCATTGTTGTTCTATTTAAAGACAAATCCACCGAGAAATACCACAACATTTCTTTTAATAAATAAATTTACTAATTTGCTTGTGTTGTGATGGTGTTCATTTAAAACATTTTCAAATCATACATTTAATATAAACTATTTTAAGGGACCCTGAATTTTACTACCTTTTTGGTGTGAAGTCACTATCATCTTTTTTACATAGAGTAGCATTAAATTAACCATAGAACACGTAACAGAATATACATTATTATCAATAACATTAACATTTTACTAAATTAATACCTCATGTTTATAACACATTATTTTGATACGTGTTATATGACAGTGTTGTTTTTTATTTATCTATATACTTTTCATTTGTTTTTATATTATTACAACACTGTCAGGTTAATAAATAAAATATAAATATGCCTTGACTAGCAATAAACGAATTTACATATTATAACTTTCACAACTGAAAAATAATTACCTACCTCACTAAGTATTCCTTACGAGAAGTTTGTACAATGACAACAATATTTAAATTTAGCTCAAAATAGTATAGCACACACAAACTAATCATAAAAACGTCGAATAAAAATTAGGTTGACATTTTCCTTTGTAGGGAAATCTAGGAACAAAACCCCGAACGGCGGCCTCGAATTGCGGACCGATTACCTGATTCCAATAATTCCGTACTCGAACTGCGGACCAAACCAAGAAGACCCCTCTTTTAAAAACCATGAATTGCGGACTAAGCTTAAGTTTATACAACTAGGGTAAAGGTAAGGTGTAAAAACAAAGGTTAACAAGACATTCAGAAAGGGCGCCATCGAGTATCTCCGGTGGCGCTCGGCTTTCATGCGAAGCGCGCACGGCTTTTAACCTTCTATCGATATCGTTAACGTGTGCAGAGATTAGCCCAGCGTAAGTGTGCTGGGCTCCTAACACAGAGGTACCAGGTTCGAGTCGTGTCCGAGTCAAGATATTTTTATTTTTATTTTTATTTTCTTATTGTTTTTTTCAAAAATTGACTAAAAATACGAAGAATTTTTCGATTCGGATTAGGGTAGGGGGTAAGGTAGGGTGGTTTTAGTTAGGTTATTATTGAAAATTATTATAATAATCTGTCAATTACACAATTCAATTTTTCGATTCGGATAAGGGTAGGGGGTTAGGTAGGGTGGTTTTAGTTAGGTTATTATTGAAAATTATTATAATAATCTGTCAATTACACAATTCAATTTTTCGATTAGGGAAAATGTATCTATGCATTCGTGATAAATATCATTATTAAAATATTTTTACTTTCCAAAACACAAACGTTTTAGTTTAGGACTACACTTGGCAACGTTGGTAAGAGCTACATTTAAACGCTCCTGATTTCAGGTGGCCCTTTCGACTTGGTCCGCAATTCATGGGTCATTAAAAACACATGACAAATTTTAAAAATCATTTATGGTTTTTGGTCCGCAGTTCATGTACGCCCCCCCGAAGAGTTCCCACCTAATCACAGTCATTTTGTATTTTGCGCTAGATCGTACATTGCGCTAGTTTTCTCAAGTTTCTCGTAGCTTGCCATTTGCTAATATATGAAGTGTGAACAACTGCAAAAAATTATCACAGTAGATGAATGTCGTCGACACATAATTTGTCACTTTTGCAACAGTAACGTTTGTTAGACATGTAAATACGATAATTTCTTTAATACCGTCAGTAATGAACACAAAGTTTTCTTCTTTTAATGCTGTAATAGTCATTGTTTTTATACATTCAATAACATCTACTCTATGTTTTGGTAAAAATTGTAGTTTTTCGTCTGTTTTAATTTGTAATATAGATTGTTGCGTATGCAATGAATGTCTTTCGACAGTTATCGTATTTAATTGGTCAGCTTTTTTTACAGCTAAATGTATTATTTTAGAAGGCTTCTAATATTATATGTCATTGGTCGCTTTCCGTTTAACACTAGCACTAATTATCTGCCTGTTTATAAGAGACGCAGACTTATTATAACCCATATAGGCAGTGAAACCGGATTTTTGGATCAAGTATTATTGGAATTTCAATCTAATTCAAGCAAAGACTACCACGAAGAAATGACGGCTGACGTTTTTGAGGAATATTTCCAACACATTATCGAATACATTCCCCAGAATTCAATTATTGTAATGAATAACGCCAGCTATCATTCTCGATTAGTAGAGAAGCTTCCCACAAGTTCATGGAAAAAAGCTGCGATAATTGAGTGGTTGCAGTGTAAAGCCTTAAATTTCGATGATACAATTGTGAAAAAAGAACTTTTGCAAATTGTTAGACAGCGTAATGAAAAGTTTAAAAAATTTGCAATCGATGAGATGGCAAAAGGTAGAGGTATTATTGTACATCGCTTACCCCTTCACCATTGTGAGTTGAACCCAATAGAGCCATATATGGGCACAAGTCAAAGGTTATGTTGCCAGGAACAACAAAACTTTTAAAATTCAAGAAGTACGGCAACTTTTGATGGATTCATTGGAGAATGTGACTGCCGAAAACTGGCAAAGCGCCATAAAACATGTTATAGCTGAGGAGGGGAAAATGTGGGATCTTGACGACTTAATCGACGAAAGTACAGAGATCGAAACGTTAATTATGAACTTAGGACAAGACGATTCTTCAGATTTTTCTGATGAAGAATTTAGTTAATAATGCTGTATATATTATAGTTAAAGTAATCTTCACCTGCAATAATTTGTTACAATTTTTTCATTTTTTACAAGAATATGTGTGTATATAAATCTTAGTGCACAATTACTTTGTATTTTCATAATAATATTAATTATAATAAACGTTAAGAAAAAATCATAAATAACCCTGTTCTACGACTATGGACCGTTTGGTTCACTGTTTATGCTTCATTTGCATTTTATTACTTATTGTTATTTGACCGATTGCCGGGTGGCCTGGTCATAATTTCTTTCTTCCTAGTTTAGATACATTGTAAAACATAAATAAGAGATAAAAATTTTTGAGACACCCGACCTCCGTTTTCCGTTTATTATATGCGCTCTATGCTATCAACTCATTTGAAACGAACTTTAGTCTGTGTAATGATCGAAGGGCAGAATATTATAAAGGTCGACTTATAGTTACATCTATCTCCGCCTAAAACTTAATAGTTGTAGTTAAAATGACTGTTGCCGTCTGAATTAGGTTGCACATTGTATAACAATCATATGGATAAGTAATAGATTTCAATTGGAAGTTGACAGCTGTTGAATAAGTTTAGCCGCATAAAAAAATCTCGTCAAACAATATTTCTCTTTTAATAATAATTGTAGACTTCCTTAAAATAGCCCATTTATGCAAATTTGGGATTCTTTGTTTATTCTCTCTTTTTATGCAGGTATGCCAACCATCTGCCGTCGATTTATGTTAGGATATTAACCGATGTTTTTTTGCTACGTTCAAGGTTACTAATTCTAGTCGAAAATCAGATGGCATTTCAGACATTTCACGCACCTGGTCAACTTCCGGAAAATTCAGATTTTTATGAGAATTATTCAATTAATTCAGGGTATTATACAAATAAAGCTGCTGATATGTTGAACAAAACTCGATAACTAAATGTGTAGTAGACTAAAAGCGAGAGCGATGCCAGGTTCGATTCAGCCCGTTGTAAAAGATGCAGTTGCATGCATAAAACTTTTTGAAAATTTTTTCTTCTTAAAAACTGATAAAAAAAATTAATAGTCACAATCCTAGATATTTTCTATCAAGATTAACATTTTTGAGGAAAAAAAAACATAAGAACCACAAAATTATGGTTTGAGGTACTAGTATCACCTCAATTATAACAAAACTTCTTCGAAAACACAACACTTGTTCTTTAAGAGTTATAAGGGCAAGTGAATCTTACCAGAACATTCAAAATTTCCAATAATTCCGTGTTATTCTAAGTAGTCTGTGAGTTTATCATACAATTTACAAATTGTTTTTGACGACTCTTATAATCTGAGCTGCTTGAAACTGTTAACGCATACAGAGGGCAATACGATAAATATAAGATTGAGGAAATAGCTACAAAATAAGTGGTTATTGTTGTACGTTTACCACCGTATCATTGTGAGCTTAACCCTATGGAAATAGTATGGAACAAGAGGATAAACACTTACATGGACAAACCAAGTTTTTAATTTCTTCCAAACGAATAGATGGCGCGAAATAAGATCTTGTAACTATGCAATGTCTTATACACTTTGCCGTGAATTGTTGCCTATAATGTTATAAATTTTGATAGCATTCATAACATTCAACCTTTTTTATTTCTAGATTTTTGAATTCATTTTATGTTATTTTATTGTATTTTGATGGTAAGTATTTTTACAGATTCTTAAATATGATATTAATAATTTTGTGGTAAATATGCTTCGAATTTGTTTCTTTGAAATATGTAAAGCACTCAAATTATTAAATATATATTGGATCGTTTTGCCAATAACAAACAGATTTTTCATAAGATTGTTTAAATTCTGAGGGATAAGATGAATTTTACAAATTGTGAACACAATGAAACCTTCAAACAAGTACCTAATATGTGACAACAGTTGGCAGTACAATTCCGAATTAGTTTCATCGCTTGCTATGACACATATACACACATTCTAATTTTAATATAGTAGGTACCTATATAAAGTTATAAGTTGTGAATGTCACTCCAGTATATTATAGGTACATACTAGTTTCTTTCACATTTCTATTGTATTACAAGCCATTGTAATTAAAGAAACATATATATTTATTAAAACTATATAATATTATACTAGTTTTAATTTGTAATAACTCCAAATTTATATCAATTTTTTTGCTTTTAACATGCAATACTATTATGTATAAGTGTTTAAAAGAAAGTACACTAAATATCTTTAGAATTAATTGTTGTTAACAGAAGCGGTATGTATATTCAATACCAGATAATAGAGTGTACATTCAAATTTGCCGCTATTTTTTCAAATTACTTAGTTTCTTTCAAGCGATAGATTTCGCTGAAATTCAATTTTAGACTTGGAGAGTCCTACGTTTGTTATCTATAGGTCTGTTCCAACAGCAATCAGAAACGTTCATAGCATAATTCCTATCATAGATTGCAGTGGTCGACTATTCTCTGATCGTTTCTGACAGTTTCTGATTGCTGTTGGAACAGACCTTACACAATAGCTGATTTTATGCGGTGAACCGGTTGTAAATAGTTCAAATCTATCCATTTAAGTAAAATCAAAACAACTCATACGAAATGGTAATATCCACCTGTGTCTTTTGAATGTACCTATCTTCATCAATATTTTCAGACGTACCAGCAACTTTTTAAAAGTATCGATACAAAATATCGAGTATCGGAAGTAAAAGTATCGATACACTTAAATATCGGATCGTATCGCGCATCCCTATTTAACATATCATTCTTGATATACTTTGGAACAAGAACAGTTATTAGACATTACAAGAAGGGATGTCGACATATACTTCAATAAAAGTTCATCCTCTCGAATAATTCTGAGATTAAAACAACCAGACGTTCCATTTTCACTTCTATTCTTCGATCTTTTTCCTTATAGATATATTTACAATTACAACGTTGAACATAACCTCAATCCCACCGACTCAACCAAATCGTTTCCAAACAAATGAATTTAGGCGGATTCCCCATTTAGGTTAAAATTAACAGTTAACATGCATATGGCTAGAACCAAGAAATAACCCAAGGACAACCATGGTTATTACCGGTCCTAAAATCAGCTTATGTTCAACAAACAACTATGATTTCCAGACACCACATGTGCGTTTATTGATAGATGACGCATTTTAGGGACAAAATTGAAAAATAGATTTGGGGCTGCTGATAATCTCCAAGGCAACTTTACGAACTGAAGGGATACGTAATATTGTTTGTCGAAGACTATTTGATAATTTTTACATTTTACGTGTGTTTCTTCAAGTATAATGACGTACATTATGAACCAGTGAATAATAGGTGTGGAGAATGGATAATGAAAAGGTCACATGACAAATAATTATATTGAAGATTATTCATATACAAATGACACAATATATTATATAAAAATTTTCACCGCGGCGTGGATTCGATCCTATGTCTAAAATTCCTCTTTTCACCAAGTCAGAGCCGCAAACCATCAGGCTATGAAGATAGGTATATATGATAGATTATCAAGCTGTTGTATAATGTATATATACGAGTAGATCGTTTTATATGCAGTTTTTTATCTAGTTTGTATGATATATGTCAAAAGCAAAAGTGACGTTTTAAATAATTTATTGTTAATTGCAAGAATTTCAATAACTATACTGTTGTTTAATTTATATTACTAGAATTTTTAATATGGAAAGTGAATCAGACAGTGAATTGAATGTTACCCCGCCAAACATAAGAGAAGCAGCACAAATAGTCTCCTTAAATTTACTGCCAGAAAAATCGAAAAAAAATGTAATAACAAGTAATTAATAGTCGTGGACAAAATATAGTATTCTACTCGCATATAATGGCTATTATTCACTCAGGTGTTTATGTCACTCGCCTGCGGCTCGCGCACCATTCGTGAATAATATACTATTATCGTATCTCGTGTAATCGCCTAATGTTTTTAATGAAGTTGAAAAAATATACTGGTATTCATACAATTTTGATTGAAACATTTTTTTTTTGGAATTGCAATAGTAGCGATGATAAGGGGAGCGGATAATATTAATAAATTATAATGAATTACCCTCTACTTACACAATTTCATCAAAAATAATATTCTTTTATATTTTCTGGTAGGTATACAACTAACACGGGAACTTTACCTATAAAAATTTTGCAATATATTTGTTTCAAAATATTTTTTATAATTTGTTTTATTCTTTGTTTATGCATATAAATTTTGAGTTAAATATAGGTACAGTACTGTAATTTTTTCCACGTACCAAAATGTAATGTGTTTCAAGTACAACCGCAACCTGAATATGATCGATCCTACGCCGGCAACAATATGCTGTATAAAGCACTATTCTGTAATCTAAGTGTTCCATCGACTGTAGCAGGAAGGAGTTACAGTTCTTAAAATGTTTAATTAGCCTTGTAAATACCTTCTTTACTCGACTCGACTCCACTGATTCATATTCACATTTTTTTTTATTGGAGAGAAATGTACTTTTCATAACTTTCACAGTAGAATGTTTACAATACATTTCTTCTCAAGAAAATAAATGGAGGTTCCAATACCATTCTGAATAAATAGCCACCTACTGACGGATTTTAGTATTGAATAAAACAAAATATAAAACGATTCTTAATAATCTGTATATTTAGGATAAAAATCCGTCACTCTTAATTGGAACATCCTTGGGATAAATATTAATATTATAATATTGCTTAACAGACTTACTATAAATTAAAATGATTTCATGACTATGAAAAGAACTGTCAAGCTATTTAATTTCCTCTCATTTTAAATCACAGTTTATAGACTTGATTTCTGAAAAATACGATTTTAAAGTTAAAAAAATATTAATTATAAGTCGCTTTTGATTCTTAGCCATGAATTCATTATAAAACTTGATTTAATTAGATCCTTGTGTGTGTGGATAAACTTCTTCACCTTTCAATACCGTATTAATTTAAAATATGACTACGGCCACAACATTTATTCGTTATTTGATTTCGAAGAAAGAACGGTTTGTAGGGTTAAATAATTAACATAATTATCTAGAAATCGAATAGAATCTCAAAAACAAACACAAACAATGAATACCTAAGTATGATTAGCAAATACATTCACAGGAGAAATAGTAAAAATAATTAGAGGGCTAACTGATACTCTCTAGACAACTCTGTTGCCCCCCTCTCTAATATGTTTTTACAACATGTACAATGTACATATTTTTATTCCTAACTATAAAAGAAAAAAATTTAAATTTTTCAACATAATGGCAAAATTATATTAAATGGTTACATCCAAGATAGGTGAGAATTAATATTATAAAAATGCTCATAAAAGCTTAAAAAAAATTTTCCTCGTATTTTTTTATGTCACTTTCCGGAGATAAAATGGACCGGGTTTAAACTTCTTGATTCATGGTGGATCTAAATTTGTTTTTAATCCTTGACTTTTTAAAAATGACCTCTCAGATGAAACCTACAAGGAATATTTTTAATGTTGTTGCGTTACATATTTTTATTTTTTATATTTTCGGTTAATACAAAAATTGCCCCCCTCCCCAAGCCGTTGCCCTAGGTAGCTGGCTTTCTTGTTAATGGAAAAATTGGCCCTGCTTTGAATGAACGTCGGGTTTTTATACCACTTTCTCTTAGTATTATTTCTTGAACTAGGTTAAAGAGGGTTGTGGATAATGGGTCTCCTTATATATATCCAATATATAAAGTTTATTATTATTTAAAATGAAGATAGCGAAAGTGAGAAAAAAAATAAATTTTTATACCGGGGGTAAAAATGAAAATCGTTACTTAGAGGTAAACTCCAAAAACGAGTTTAACAAACAAACATCTTAAAATAAAACTTTTGCCAACACTTTAGACCACATAATAAGGTTTATAAAGGATGGAACACCGCCACATTTCGCTATAGCTGTGACCCAGAACACTTCCATATGGATAAATCGGAAGAAGGGGAACAGTGGAACGGTTCGCTAGATAAGACGATCTTACCCAACTAGAGTTATTTTTTTGGCGTTATTTGTAACCTACAGACCTGACAATATCCGTGACCTAGTAGCTCGAATAAGGTGGAAATGCAGAATGTAACATCCGCTATACTATATAATGTTGAAGACGAATCGATTGCCAAAATAAGTCATTGTTTAGTGGTCAATGGAGAACAATTTCAACATATACTGAATATTTTCTTTGGTTTGTTTTTGTTAGAGTGTACGTTAATTCTTCATCAATTATTTTGTAAATAATAAATTGTCATAAACTTTTGCATTTTTTCCAACCTGTAGCAATTTAAATCAACTTGTGATATATCTTTGGAATCAGCTGAACAAAGGAAATCCGCAAATTGAAAAAAGGGGGGTTATTAGATTATTCTTTTGAAAAATAGTAAATTAAAATCAAAAATTGACATGTTTCGGAATTTTTCATATTAAAGTTTATTTAGCTAATAATTAATTAATGAACTTTATGGGCGCACTGTATAACCTGTCTCACTTACAATCGTCTACAGAATGATAAATTGATTAGCAAAGCCTGTAAACATTTTAAAAATAATAGTATATAATTCAACGAGCATATAATGATGCCTCAGTTGTTTATGTCACTCGCCTGCGGCTCGCGACATAAACGCACCATTCGTGAATAATAGCCATTATATGCGAGTAGAACACTATATTTTGTCCACGACTATTAATTACATACTTGTTATTACATTTTTTTTTCGATTTTTCTGGCAGTAAATTTAAGGAGACTATTTGTGCTGCTTCCCTTATGTTTGGCGGGGTAACATTCAATTATTCACTGTCTGATTCACTTTCCATATTAAATTTTCTAGTAATATCAATTAAACCACAGTATATTATAGTTATTGAAATTCTTGTAATTAGCAATAAATTATTTTAAACGTCACTTTTGCTTTTGACATAATATATATCAAACACACTAGATAAAAAACTGCATCTAAAACGATCTACTCGTATATAGGATACAACAGCTTGATAAAGCATTATAATAATCTTAATAGCCTGATGGTTTAAGGCTCTGACTTGGGGTAATGAGGTATTTTAGACATAGGACCGAATCCCCGCCAATGTGAACATTTTTAAAAAATAGAAAGCGTCATTTGTATATGAATAATCTTCAAATGTGTCATGTGACCTTTTCATTATCCACACCTATTATTCACTGGTGCATAATGTAAATCATTATACTTACTTGAAGAAACACACGTAAAATGTAAGAATTGTCAAATAGTCGTGGACAAATTTATTATTCCTACCTGAACAAAAAAAAGGTTATGTGGAATTTAAAAAGTATTACGTAGTCATATCAACAAAACTGAATTTACTGTTTCAACCCTTACTTTGTGGAATCTACTCATATAAGTTTCTAATTAATTCCACGTTAATAATAAAAAATACATGAAAACTATAAATTAAATTGATGATTATTTCGATATATAAAATATAATATATGTAACTTCTGTCATTCGGACGATGATATTTTATATATCGAAATAATTACCTATCAATTTAATTTAGAGTTTTCATATATTTTTTTTTATTAAAGTGGAGTTAATTAGAAACTTTTAGTTTCATTTAAAATAGAAATCAACCAAGCTTCTACATTTAACGAAACAACCAGATTGCGTGTAGATGAATAACGACCGATAACGCATCTCTTTTAGCAAGAAAATACCAATACACAAATTTACAAATTAATATTATTTTAATTTGTGAAAGAATATATAAAAAGTAATGAAATTAGATTCTTAAGGGTAATATTTTAGATCAAGAATATAAGAATTCACGTGTGACATAGCGAACTCTTGGCTATTTGAAAAAAAATCCGGTAATTCCGTCTCTGTAGGATGTCCTAGTTTCATGCACGTATCGGTGTCGCTTTCGAGTCAAGATCGCCAGCCAGGTTTACAAATAGTAACAGTACTAGAGATGTACGGTGATTTCACTATCAACGATAACAATGTTACTTTTCATTTACACGTCGACTATTGCTAACGTAACATGTATTTAAAAAACAAGGTAAAAGTAAATTTTGAAAATCGTGAACAATAATAACAACCAAACACTGTTACGCATATTTTAAAATAAATAATTGATATATTTCTTAAGATGATAATTCCTATTTTTGTCAATTTACACCACCAAATTGTTCCAAAATAGGATGTGTTTGCATTTAAATCACATAATCCCGTTTTGATACGAGTGATTCTGTTAGGTATAGGAGCTTAAGAAAATTATTAAATTGTATCCTTATCTTAACCAGTACCAAGCAGCGCCGATAAAATCCTTGATAATACTTCCATACTTTAATTTTATTATTAGATATGCAGGAACTGTACTTCAATATCCATTCAGTTACAGATTTTTCATTAAGATACAAATTTAAATCCCATAGACCTTTCCAGAGCACCTGACTTTGACAGGTGGGTCATATTGTGCTGGGTCCACCGACCAGTTGGAGTTGCAGTTTGTGTGTTTTGGCCTGTGATGTAAGTCAATTGGTTGTTAGACAGACTTTGTAGAACAATGTTAATGTAATATATTTATTTAATGTTTAAGTAAGTCGGCTTTGATCAATTTAGCTCGCTGTACCGTGATCTAAGCAAAGCTTATATCCACGAAATTTTAAGCGCAGCTTTGTACATTCAAGTGATTACATACGGTATGGTATGTAAACGTGGTTTTACTAAGCAAACTATGGTGCAAAGAAAGACTGGAATTATCAGTAAGCTGCTCTTTGTTAAGCCTTACATTTAAGATAAGTGGTGCAATGGGGCATAAATAATAAAAAATCCTTACAAATAACATAAAATGTCAGACCTTGAAAAAAGCAATCAACAGGAGTTATGTGATTCCATCGAAAGTCAAGAGCAACATATTCAGGTGCACAGACAGATCAATTAAATCATTTGGTTGAAACAGCCGGAAATCGAAAAAAAATATGCCTTATCTCTTCCTCTCCGCATTGCACACAACAATACAATAAGATGGCATTTTAGATAATTTCACGAACTAATTGTGAATTGTTTAACTATCATCCGTTTTTTAACAGTAAACAATGAAAACGAAATAGAATAATACGACATGTGGACCCAGAACAATATGTCAGTGACGTAATTCTGGAATTATCTATAGGAATGCAATATAACATACGACTACCTGTCTCACAGATCTAAAATTAATTATTTGACAGTTCCCTTCTATTTACTATACAGCAACTTCTTAAAATTTGTTCATGTTAATGAAAAAATTTAAAGTATGAGAGTAGAAAAAATTGTGTACCAATTAAATTCGCGTTAATAGTTATTTAACCAACAAGAGTATTAATAAGGACTATTAACAATTATTGAGATTGTTAATCGCCCTTTTAATTCTCGTGTTAGTTACAAAGCTTTTCCGTCGACTGTATATACAACTTGAATCATTTTTTTCAATATTTAACAACTAAAATATTTATTTGTTTCATAGGTTAGTAATGTCAATAGTAAATGATATTGAAATGTTTGTTAAAATCAGTCACTAAAACGAATTTAAGTGCGGAAAAATTCAAATTATTCCAGTCGTCAGACAGTATAATCTCAGTACATCGCCCAGGCCATGAGGAAAGTAACCCTTTGAAATCCCATTATTATATTATTATTATAGGCAGACTTGGGTATTTTAGTTTTAAAAAGTTATTTGATATACAACATGCATATGGTCCGTATATCTTTGGTTACTTTGGTTAGTAACTGGTCGGTCCGTATATATTAAATTCATGATTTCATCTGTTCCTGAAACTTTGGTGTATTAACTACCTCCGATTTGTCATTTCGGTTTATTGTAAATTAAAATAATCTGAAAAGCAAAAAATGAAAAAGTATATATCCAAATGTCTTTGGGGGCTATAAAACGCCAGAAACAGAGATAAACTAATATTGACAAATGACAAGTGGTCCGTATATACGAAACCTTTTTTAGCCACAAAAATCTTCTCCGAAAACAAGACAATAAAAATTATTAACGAATAAACTTCTTACAAACCCCAAATGCAAAAAATTTAGAATAACTGCATTGGAAGATAATGTTCTGAATCACAATAATGCTAGAACGAGGTAGTTTCGGTATGATCAAGTTGGATGTGAAGAAGTTTTCTGAAACTGTTCTCTATCAATTCAGGTTATAAATTACTTCTATTCCTTTGTTTGCTTTGCCATTACTGAAGTAACCACGGTCAAATTTTTAAAGAGTAGAATAAGTTTTTGGTGATAATTTGTTTATAATTTTTGTTAAAAACGAAAATTGCTCAAAATCATGGAGTACTATAAGAAGAACTTAATATTCTATCTATAACAACAAATCACAAAACATCAAAACAAAATAAATATAGTTATTGCTTATTTTGTTAACGTTGGGACAAGAAAATCAATAAGTTTGTGCCGAAATACTTGTTTTATTTTGATGTATTGTGATTTGATATTTAGGAATATTCAGTTCTTGTTACAATACTGTATAATTTTGTGCGGTGTTAACAAAAAATAAAAATAACTTTGCACCAAAAACTTTAAAAACCATTTTAGTATTGAACAAAATTGACCGTGGTTAACACAATAGTTGTGTAATTTGTAATATTACAGTATTTTTAAATAAACCGTCGTATACAGGATGTTGTCTATTTATCGTTTTATAAAAGTTTTTTTGTATTCCCCATTAAAAAAAAATGAGTGAAATAAATGGAGCCTCATGACTTTAAATAGTACTTCCAGACACTTTGAAAATAGGGGTACTTTACTCTTGTCTCAAAATAAAATTATTGAAGGTTCCTCGTATATCACGTGTGTTTTACTATTTTTTGGTGTATGTTTAGTTTTAGGAGATTCACAAACTTTTACCATCAATATTTAGCTTATTCTACCCGAATATTGTATTATAACAAAAATATGCCATTGCGATTTGAATGAAGTTACCAACAAACCCACCTTTAAGTCGTTCTCGTTCTCCGTTGCACAACTCTCGATTGGTTCTTACATGACCAGAAATATCCATAGTACTTTCTCGAAGCTGTGAGTCGATATAATTGCCACACTTTCGGACTAAATTACGATCGGATAAATATTTTTATCAAGGACATCCTGAGATTGGTTTTATTATTTTTGGCGAATAAGATTTCTAAAACTGTACTCTTAACTTGACAGGGTACAACTTTTATATATTTCTAACATTTGTTTTCACAAATATAACCCTAATATCTACATCTTCAATTGGTGATAAAATTATATTTAAGGCGACCTTACATTATGCTATTTAGGTGCAATGCCAAATACAAAATGGGGAAACAGTAAGTTATCTTGTTTTATCTGGTATAAAATAGATGTAATAATTAATTTTTATTTTAGCAAACATGTTTGGAGTACCTTTTCTTTTTTCTTCTGCAAACCACTAAAACTGCTGCTGTTGTAATTAACTGAAACAGTACAAGAATTTGTCGTTTTCTCTTATTCATTTTTGTTTATAATTTTTTCTGATCTTAAGTACCAGAAAATTGTGAGAAAATTTAGTTTCAAAATTATTTAACATAAGCTAAAAATATTTTCAAGTTTGCCACACTGTATTGCATTATACAAAATAAACCAAACTATCTCGAAAATAGCTTAGTGTAAAACGAAATCATAAATTGCTTAAAAATAGCGTGGTTTTAAAATTGCACCTAAATAGCATAATGTAAGGTCGCCTTTAGAACGATTTATAATAAATTAATATAATTTTTCTACGTTCATGCAAAAAACAACTCTATTTAGTGGAAAAACTAGTTCTTCATTGCTCTAGTACAGTAAAAACTTAATTGCATTCATCTTTCATTTTACTACAGCGTTTTGTCGTGCAATAAACACTTACTTTATCCAGATTTTGCACGTGGGGATTATTAATTCGATGCCAAGTCGATAGAATCAGGAGGTCGTACTCGAAATAAACACACCACAATAGGCATCATGACTGATTTTGAAAAATGGCTCCATGATATTTGTACGCATAAGCTTTATGCAAACTGAATGTTGTTTCTTGAAAAAATCAAGGTTTTAAAGAAAAAATGTTCGTTTGTAAAATACAATTCAAATTTCATACCAAAACGCCTCTATGACATCACACATATGTAAATACCGAGGTAAATACTTCACAGTTTCCAATTTATGTTTTTTTATTACTAATTTGAATTATTTTTTGTGATAACCATAAATAGGCATGATGACTGTCACTAAGAATTACTAAAATAACCATTTGAAATAATGGTATTGATTACAAAGATTCTGAAATTTGTTATTTTCTTTATTTTTACATTAGAGCTGTGATTATATTCATTTTAATAAAAATATAAATACAAAATATGACAATCCGCCATCTTAACTAAACCAACGATTACAAATGTGTGACGTCACCCTTTTGCATATCGTTCGAACTTTTATTGTATTTTCTGGTTTTGCATCGTTTAAATGATATTTACTCCTTATAGATTTCATGACCTCACACGTTACGTTTTGGTACGAAATTTGAATTGTATTTTAAAAACGTAAATTTCTCCTATAAAAACCTTCATTTTTTCAAGAAACTTATGGATAAAGCTTATGTGTACCAACATCGTGGAGCAATTTTTAAAAATCAGTCATCATGCCTATTCTATAATGAGTGAATATCATTTAAACGAAGCAAAACCAGAAAATACGATGAAAGTTCGAAAGATTTACAAAAGATTGGCGTCACACATTTGTGATCGGTGTTTTAGCTAAGATGGCGGATTATCATATTTTGTATTTATATTTTTACTAAAATAAATATGTTACAATAGTTGTAATGTAAAAATAAGCGATTGTTTTAGAATCTATAAAATTACCTCAAATGATTATTTCACTTATTCTTAGTGACTGCCATTATACCTATTGATTCTTTTCCAAAATTTCAATGTTTTTATTAGATTTCTAAGTTGTTTTTTTACTTAAAAACAATGAATCTTCATTTATGACCGAGAAAATAATAATAATAAGATACCAAAATGTTCTTAAAGAACATTTTGACCTCAGTTGACCCCACCTATTGTAGTTGCTGCATCCTATAGGGAGTTTCAAATTTAAATTGACATCAATATTTCAACCATGTAATATTCTACAAAAGAATTGACACTGACCTACAATTCACAAAAAAAATAATGGGTAGTTCAAGAGATAATAATTTTTAAAAATATGTCAAATTTTTGGTGTCATTTTAATACCAGGTCAATGTAATCTAATCTAATATTATATAGATTAAAATTTGTGTTTGTTTATAATGGATAAACTCAAAAACTCCTGATTTATTGTTGAAATTAGTCAATCAAAACAAACAATCATGATATCAATCCTTATATTCCTTTTTAAAATCTTAGAATCGGACCAGTTGTCGAAGTTTTCCGTAGTGTCAGATAGGGACCAGAATTTTATGAAAAAGTTAATTATTCTTGATAACGGTAGCTGAAACGCTACCGAAAGGTTGAAATAAAAAACATAAAAAAAATTGGTTTAATTTCCCAAAAAATTAACAAAAAGAAAAATGAATACACCACAAGAAACATACAGATATTTCGTTTAGAAGTTAGAACTTTCGCGGTGGGAGCGCACAGTACTGCACCTTATATTTTTTGTAAACTAGAAAGAATGGAATGGATTATCTTTTAATCCTTTTGGTGCTGATAAGCGGTCGGTGCCCAATTCGAGAGGTTAAACAGGTAGATAGAATGTGTCTCTAATTTGTAGATTTAAAAAGTGCCCAATTCATGCACGCTCAAATATTCACAGTCCATAAGCGTACGACAAAATTTCCAAAAATTATTAATTTGTTTTTGTTTTAACATCTGTCGTCAGTCACCTTAACTGCATTTTTTGACAATTTATTGCTGTCAAAATAGACTTCCCTTGAATTTGTTTTCTAATACTACAGGGGTGTGTTCAGAGGCTGAAATACAGCAATGTGTATGTTGGCTTAATTTTTAAATTAGCTTATCCATTATTTTTCTAGAATTGATGAAAAAGTTTTATTTACCAAAAAAATCTGTTCACAAATTATCCCAAAAACCCTCCAATCTAACTTTCCGTTGCTTTCCAATTCAGGACCAACTATTAAAACTCTCGCAGCTATGAATATTACGTTTATTAAATATTAAATTATTTCACCTACCTGACATAGAGCTAGTATCACTTTTCGCCAAAGTATGTCCAGCAATAGCAATTCCGTATCCATTCGGTAAAATCAAATTCCTGTGTCCTTGATGATTCAAATCCAAATCGAAAAATTCCAGATCAACATCTCCGATATCCGTCGATGCCAAAGAATTCGCAGGGGACATTATTAAAGTGGAAGACGTAACTTCGGAGCTGCTATCCTCCGATGATGGTACTCGTATGGCTTGCAAACCGGACCATCTGCGTTTCATAGTTAAAGAATCACTTTGCACGATCGCGGGATGTCCCTTTTTAAAACCGAACACCACTACAGAATCTGTTTTTGGTGTAGAAGGAAGACTATTAGGATATATAGTAAGAGACATTTGTAACTAACATCATCGTCTACATATAACGAATAATAAGTCACTAAAGTATTAAAGTTGTTTGTTCACACACAAACATTTCATAAATGTCACTTTATTGAAAACGTTCACCGTAATAAATAATTTGGGAACCTAAGAAAAAATCCAGAATTATTTTATTGCAAATATGATTACTGTCCACTTTGGTAATAATAACATTATCATAATTGTTATTCAGAAAACGTTTAGCTCAGAATATAACATCTACACTTAATTGCAATAAACAACAAATTTGGAGATGCTTCAAACTTGATTGAAAATGTTTGTTTCCATCATTTTCTAAAACTGCCTGTTTGTAATGTACACAGAACTGTTTAAGAGTTAAATGGAATGGAATGAAGCAAAAATGGTACATAGCCATTTCTTACAATGTAAACAATGAACTCGTGAGAAGAGGTTCAGCAACGTTATATGTGGACCAGAACCACTCCTTGGGACTACAAAGAAATTGGTCCAAGGACAGATACAAAAATAGCTATATACAAGCAGGAGGAACACTCCAAAGCAGATACACAGTAAGGCCTTTATAGGTGATGCATGTGTTAAACGGGTCGAAGAACGAAAAACTACTAAATATTATTAGGAATCAGCTTATTTTATGAGTCATGCCCCCTGCATAAAATGGGGATGTATAGCGGTGATCCCAGCTGCAGATTTTGTGTCATGCACCCATATCTTATTTGACTTTGAGGCACAGGACTCAAGGAGACAAACAATTTTCGGGGAAGTCAATGTGCCACCTGAAACATATGGCACACATACATCGTCTACTTGAAGGAACGGATGTAACTGAAAATGGAATAGAGAACAAAAAGAAAAAAAAGTTCGATACTCGAAATTCACGAACGTCACCAAAAGTGAGTTTTGTGTTTACATATTATTTCTTTTGCAAATATCACTACTTAGCTCAATATCTACTTTACAGATTACTTTAACTAAATCAAAAGTCACATAACCTTCAATACTTCCTAAAACGAACGAAAATGAAGTCAAGAAAAAATAGGGCGTTCCATTTGAAATAAATTAAATAATCCTCGAATACAAATATTTTTGTCTCTAAAATTCCTTGGTCTTGAGAAAAGTGAGACCCTATGTAACAAATCTTTAACATTGTACTTGGATCCTCGTGATGTGATATGAAAATATTCATATTAGAATTTGAAAAAAATGTATTAGCAAACACAATACTATAATAGAAAATAGTAAGAAATATTAGAAGTCCGATAATAGCATTAATAAAAGTTTATGATAGCGAATTTGCAGTCTTAACAAATAACTTAACCGTTAAGCAGTTCTGCGAGTGTGAACTTTTATTTATACGCATTTTTCACAAAGGAACTAAGGTTTCATGAACGTCTCAATTGATGCTATTACCACAGTGGAAATAATGCACTTGCTATACAGTGGTGTTCCCATGAAAGTTAATGTAAAAAATATGGTTATTAATTAGTATCTGGTAATATCTAAATTTTCTTTCCACGACTTATTTAAGGAAAACGATCTTTTTCTCAAGGGTATGCACAAATTATAAAGTATAACGCAGAGGAGGTAATGCCTACATTAATTTCTTTCGATCTAGCAGCGCTCGCGCAAGCCTTGATAAATTATAATTACAAAATCCGATTATTCATTGTTATTGCTCACCAAAAAAATAATAAAACGTCACATTTATCAATCGTACCGTAATTTGAAATTTTCACTTTATTATTAAACAAAAATCTCAGATTTTAAAGTTTAACAGTATAAATTTGAATATAATAGAAAACCTGACACAAAGGCCACTCTTTTCTAAGATAACCCTAGATTTTGGAATACAATTATTGATATAGTTCATTCATTCACCATCGACGATTTCGCATTATAAATTAGTTTTTTTAAATTTTGTTAACAATATTAATTTCACTTAGAAACATTAAAATGTTATTCTAAGAACAGCTTGGTCTAATGATGTAGGAATCTTGTGTTTTGCTCTTTCCGTGTTGAATATGGGGCCTCTGTTACTGAACCTTCTTGTTCGTACCTTGCTTAACACCTCTATAACTGATCCTTCCAAGTTTTTATTTAAATGGTGAATTCGAAGACAAATGTTTCCATGCTTATATATGCCAATGGTGTGCATGTGGTTCCTTAGAGTAGGTACAGTATCTAATTGGTAAGTAATCCTGTCAGTTTCTTTATTTGATTTCTACTTGGTTTAATATTTCGTTTGCCCGAGGGTGTTTTAAGAGCTGTCTGAACCTGTAGCCTGACTTGAAAGCACAAGTGACATTTTTCAGTACAACTCACTACACTTGTAGTAACTGTATGTATTTTTTTTCATAGAAATATTAACTATAAAAAATAAAATGAAAATCGTCTATTAATCAAGTAACCCATCACTTTTTGTTACTTGTTACAGGTTTAGAGAGCCATTTTAGACCGGGAATTCTATTCTTGTTAAGACGCTGTCTCAGTAGGTCTGACCCCTTCTTTACAAATAAATTACGATACACACTTTCATACAACCCATTCATCACTACTGAACAGAATACCTATAGTATCTACTTTATATGAAGAATTCATTGAACAAATAGGTACCTACTCTAGTTTTGATTTGTTTATTTTTCTTTATGAAACTGTTTGTTGATAATTTTACAACATTAGCTAAAAAGTGGGTTTATGTTTAACAGGTTATCAAATGTAGCAAAGGAAACCCCTCATTATCAATTTCTTCTCTATAGGTACATAAGATGTGATACGTTTAAAAAATGGTCATTGTACAGATCGGGTACTTCTCGATTTTGACAAAAAATTGTATACCTCCACATTCCTTACAATGCCAATATTAATAGATACTATTTTTGTTTGTCGCTGACCTTCAAATTTTATACAATGCGCTTCCAAAGTTGCAGTTTTTCAATTTACGCGGCCATTTTTTCAACACTGCATACCCTCCTCAATCAATTGCCCTTCTCGATAAATTAACCAATGATCTGTTTTGAAATTGCGATGTTGTCAAATTGTCAGGATAATCTTATTTCTAATACTTTTATTTCTTTGTATTTTGTTGTAACACTACTTTTTTTTTTCTGATATTCACTTTGATCTGTGTCAGTTGGTCGGGAAGCGGTATGTATTGATATGTATACATTTTTCGTAGAATAGCATTCTGACAAATTTTACTTTATACACATTAATTATACCTAAAAGCTGATGATGAAAAAAAAGTATACTAATAAAAATGTCCGCTAAAAAAGGAAACAGTTGGTCGTATTACAAAAATGCAACCAAATGTAACTAACATAAAATTCATGAAAATAAAGAAAATAATTTTGTTTATTTTAATTAAATAAAGACAAAGTTATACTTGAAATTTTGGTAATTATATTGTCTAGATGATAAGAGCGTTCCCACATAAAATTCTAATGTATTAAAAAAACATAATTTGGCGATTGCTGTATCACTGATAACATTGCACCATATTTTTACTATCTCATTTTCTTCAATTTTAAAAGCAATTGCCCTACAATACTAGGCATTGACACACTTAACAGTGTGGATTTGTGCAAAATTTTGTCAACATATTAAAACTGATTATACAATTAGTTTTAACTTTCAATAAGTAATAAAAAATTTAGATGATTTGACATGTAATTAATATATCATATAATTAGTAACCATAATTTAAATTTATAAGCAAAATTAGCAATAATGTTCACGGGAAAACAACTGTCAAATTTATTTATAAAGGCGTTTATTTATTTTATCAACTTAAATGAAATATACTGTCACTTTTTTCCTATCTTAGTAGTAAGTATGTCAAAATAGAAATGAATACATTTACCTTCATTGAACATAACCAATGAATATATTCCAGCTTCCAATATATATCCAGAAAATAATAAGTAAATATTTTTATTATACTGAAAATATTAAAATAAATTGTTTTCATTTCTAATGCAGTAATCAAGTTAGTAAATTTGCTCAATACTATTTAAAATTAAGTTTTTGTGTCATTATTAATAAAAATAGAAATGCCTTAATAAATAAACAATTTCAATACCACCCTGTAGCATTGCTCACCGGTCACTTCAATTCCTCAAAATTAAATTAATAACAACACTGGGTTTATATTTCAACCAATCGTCGATATCTCCGCGAGAAAATATAGATATTATCAGGGAACCGCACAACACAAACTTTTAATCGATACGTTGAAAAGGGTAACGCCACAATAAAAAGTGAACCACGTAACCACGTGCACGTAAAACTAGGTCTCCAACTTCACTCTCCATACACAACACTAGCACTAATGTCGGTGTATCGGACGAAAATAACGGTGGTGGGGGAAACTTCACTGGCCGTGACGTCATAACAGGTTGTTACCTCGTTCCCTTCCCTACGTCCCAACCTCCCTCCTCCTAGAAATTCCAAGAGGTATGTATACCTGGCCGTCAGCAAGCTCTCGATTCTCGACGTTTGTTCCACTGTCACGGCCATCTTAGCGTTTTCTCTGTTTTTTGATTATACTCTCTGATTTTTTTGTGGTATCAGTAGCGTACCAACAGTTCGGGAAATAATTTAAAAAATGATTCATTGAGTTAACATATTTTTGATTACATTTTCACTGAATATTTTTTATAGTTGTTTGAAATGCACAAAAAACCTTTTTGTTGTTTAATAAGCGTTTGTGAATTATTACGCCGGTTTTATTAAAAAATTACGAGAGAGGTAATTAGGTATTAATTCCCTAGTGCCCATAAAATATTCCGTATACAAATCAACAAAATTCATACATATGGTCCTGGAGAAAATGCTCAAAAAACAATATCGTTAAACATAAATAAAAAAAAGTTTTCATTTGACGGTTTGACGTATACTTTTATATTTTAACAACCATCTTAACCACTTTAATCTTCCTAGTTCACAATTCACTCTAGTTTTCGTAACCTCTCCTCATGTTATGTTCTGTTAAATCAAGCGTTGGTTTACTAGTACCTCTACCAGATATACTTGTTTCCTATTTTTGAAATATGAATTTGTTTTTGAATAGAGTAAAGTTATTTTTTAGGGACTTCTCATTACGATCTTGAGTGAGTGAGTAAATTTGTTGAATGGGTGGTAGTAGTAAAATGTAGGATTTTGTACTATTATAAAAATGAATGATGAAAGTACCTATAGACAGAAACTACTACCTAATAGTACAAATTCTTAAGATGTACTAACATTTTATTAAAAGTTTAAAAAGTCGCTATTGCTTCGCTTTACTAGGACTAAGGAATTAATTTGAAAAAAAAATCAGAGACGCTTATGACACAGTCACTTCTTCATGATAATCACGATCATGACTATCACTTGTTAGAATAGTTTTATTTTTAACCTGTTTTTGAATACCTACTACTTCACATAGTTGAAATAAATGATGCTTGTAATTTAATGCTGGTATTTTTTCAGATATTTTGTTATTACACAACTTTTTTTCTGCTTCTACTTATACCTCAAAATGTATCCTTTACCGAAATCATCATTTTTAAAAACAAAAAGTTCAACAAGGAAAAATAATTATTTTTTTAAACTTTGAAATTATTGACAAATATTTCATCGAGTACTTTTCTTGGAACGTATACTCTGAAAATCCTTCGACACCACTGCAACATTTAACGATTGACATAAATTGGCCCGTTAATTTACGTTCTGTGAACTTGAATGAAATGTCAAGATAAAATATTACCCGCAAAAATCGTCATTGTTGTTAAATTGTAAATAAAGTAACTTTGTTGATGAATATGTCACAGCCAGAATCGAGCATCACTAATTTAATGGAAAAAATCTCTGTGTATTTATTGATTTGAAAATGGGTTTAAATGTCTCACAATTTAAATATATTTGTTTATTGCCATGATAAGGATTGCTTTTAATATCTTCTGTGATTTCTAAATCTTCCAACAAACTGAATTTTAAATCAAAAGGATAGTTGGTGTAACATTCATGAATTATTTCAGAATCGATAATAGTTCAATGCGTGAGAGAAAACAACAGAAGAGCTGGCGCGGCGAGGTCAAGCAGATCCCCATCATGTCAGACAGCTAGGCGGCACCCAAGGCAATTTCGAGGCAGAAAGAGGCAGAATGAGATTGCATCGGAGAACTAAAAACATCAACCGAACAGAATAACAAATAGCCGACTAGGATACCAGATCACCAGAATATCGAGGAGAATGAAAAACCATAGGCCAAACAAGGGCAGATTCTTGTTATACCAAAAACTGGATCTGGGTGAAAAATGAAATTTCAGGGTAAACAACCCAAGCTGAGAATTATAACAAGTTTCATTACTGGTCATGGACTTCATATTAAAACTAAATAACGGAGACCTTACATGAAGATTATGTGGAAAGGAAATGGAGGAGTGACAGATTTACTGTGTACATGACAGAAACTTGATCGTAAAAGACAGTAACTAACCAGTAACTATTCGGCCAACCGTAAGATGACGCAGACCTGTTAAGAACTTGAACAAACTGGTGCAAAAGTACATTTGTTTATACTACCAGCTTTTTCCAAACCCAATCTGATGAGACATTTTTTTTTTCAATTTTTCGCCAGTTGTAAAATTTGTTAAAATTTAAAACCTTTTTTTTACTTCTTTAACTTTAAATTTCAATTACAAAAGCGAGACCGGGCAAAAGTGGAGACAAATAGACCTTGTAATAGTTGAAAATATTTTTAGCGCATGCCTCGAATTCCGCCATGTTTTTCGTGCACTTTGCGAATAAAAATATAGTACACACTACGTTTATATAGAATTTAAAATAAAAAAAGAAGACACCAACACTTATCTGTTAGAAATAGTAAAATTTAGATGAATGTACACTCATTACTAACATATTGAACAGGTATTTTTATTGAAATAAAAAATGTTACCATTAAAAAAGGGTGCAAAAAAACATTGTTGTTATGGAGTATGCCGTAGTGATACACGAAGTAAATCCTTTTTAGAAAATCAATATTTTTTTGTTTCCCAAAGCCTTGTTTGGAATACTGGGACAACGTTGCGAATAGCATTCTTAAGCCTAACAAAATTATTTTTATTGTTCTGAATTTTTGTAATAGGGAACTTGCCCATTTTTTTTTATTCTACTAAAATGTGTGTTTATATATGAAAACACATTATACCAAATATCAGTCCTTAAATCGCAATACTTATTTCACAATAAATAATTAAAGTTGGAATCGCCACCGGGTGTATTCAAACGAAGAAAAATGCGCGGCAGCGGCTGTGACGTCACACCGCACCTCGCGCATCGGTAACCGCAGAAACAGCCATTTGAAGCATTATTGATTTTTTATCGAATTCGAATCGTTAGCGTCAGTTTCTCAGTCTTTAAGTGTTGTTTGAATTGTCGGTTCACAATCGCCTGACTCGAAAAGTGCGGACTGACGTCACAACCAATGGCAGCGCGTTTTAAGAGCAGTTCAAATTATTCAAATTTTAACCCTTTATTTCTCAGGTAATTTAATCGTTATTGGAATTTTTCTTTTTCTATGAAGTTCCTTATGATAATATCTTACGATTTTAATTGTTTCAGTCTGAATACCTATTTTCACAATCGTATGAGAAATAATTAAATTACTTTGTAATTAACGTCTTTGTATCACGGCTAGAAACTGCAAAGAAACTAAATTTGCCGCCAACTTAAGCAGCACTTCCTATGAAATACTGCTAAAAACTGAATTATCCGAATCCGACAGAATTAACAAATATTTGAATCTTCTCGCCGCGCATTGAGGCGAAGCGTCAAGAGAAACGTGTACTAGTTGGTCCGAAGAGAATTCGTGCGTCCACCGACGCGTCTCTTCGCTTCGCGCCGCCATAGTGCGCGAGCTGCCATATAACTTACTCGGGCGAAAAATCTACAATTTTCTTCGCGCCGCTTCCGTTCGCAACTCTTCGGCTAAGTGCGCGTGAACCTTAAGGAGACAAGGAGACCCATTATCTACAACCCTCTTCAACCTAGTTCAAGAAATCATACTAAGAGAAAGTGGTATAAAAACCCGAGGTTTAATTTATGGGAATAAACATCAATGTCTATCATATGCGGATGTCATAGTACTCCTGGCAACATCCAGGAAAGAACTTCTAAGCGTATTTAAGCTACTGGAAGAGAAGGCAAGAGAACATGGTCTAGTGATCAACGAGAAAAAACAAAATACATGGTAATAAAGGACAATGAAAAAACCGATATTATTATAAATTGTAATGGAAATAATAGAACAGAATAGAAAAAGTGGAGCGAATCGAATATTTGGGAGTCACTATAACAAATAAAGAAGACGAAGAAAGGGAAATAGAAAAAAGGTTAACAAAATGTAGTAAAGCAGCAGGAATGGTATCAAGGACGTTAAACTCAAAAGACATATCACGAACAGCTAAAATAAGAATGTACCAAACAACAATAAGACCGTCAGTTACCTACGCTTGTGAAACCTGGACAATGAAAAAAAAGAGCAAAATAAACTAGAGATATGGGAATGTAAACTGCTCGGAAAGATTTATGGTGGAATTAAAGAAGAAAAGATCAAAAAGAGAACTATCAGAATATTATAAACACACAAGTATAACCCATACAATTAAAGCACATTTATCGAGATGGTTGGTACATATAGGTAGAATGACAGAAGATGGATTGGTAAAACGAGTGCTAAAAGGTGGTAAAAAGAAAAGAGGGGGACCAAGGAAAAAATGGTTGGAGGAAGTTAGGAGAAATCTGAGAACAGTGGGAGTAAGGGACTGGCAAAACGGGGCGAGGAACAGATAAAAATGGAAAGAGAGAGTGAAAGATCTCGAAGAGAAGGGCTAGACAGGCCTGTAGAGCTGATATACAGATTGCGAAAGGGCTTTTCGAAACGTACGATTTACACAAGCATGACAAGGAAAATATGGGAAAAACAGCTTGAAAGAGAGAGAAAGAACTGTGCGTGGCCAGCGAGGGCGTGTATTTAGTTCCAGAGGCCGGCCGAATGTCCACTGCCCCCCCCCCCATTTCAACCGCTGTTGCCAGAAGCGCAGACTAATGTGTACAAATGATATTTTACACTTCCATCCGGCAACAGTGTCATTTTCAAATACAATGGCATGCGCTTCCAACGTGATCAACGTTTGTAGCGAAAAGACCTAGGAATAGCAATTTAAATGTGAATTCTCTCTGTAAAGGACACTGTTGCCGGATGGAGGTGTTTGGTTTTGCCTAATAGTGCATGAGCTCGAAAAGGAGTCAACGATGACGAGACAAAAATATCATTTGTACAAATTAGTCTACGTTTGAAATGGGGGGGGGGCAGTGGACATTCGGCCGGCCTCTGGAACTAAGTACAAGCCCTCGCTGGCCACGCACAGTTGTTCTTTCTCTCTTTTTCAAGCTGATTTTCTCATATTTTCCTTGTCGTGCTTGTGTAAATCGTACGGTTCGAAAAGCCCTTTCGCAATCTGTATCTATACATTGTTTCAATAAATTATTTTTTGAGTTTTTTAAACACTTTATTCTTTCTACTATAAGTTGCGTTGGTAGCAGTGTTGCAATCAAAGAGCATTGCATGATGTCAAACAGCAATAGGGAACTTGCCCATTTTTTTTTTATTCTACTAAAATGTGTGTTTATATATGAAAACACATTATACCAAATATCAGTCCTTAAATCGCAATACTTATTTCACAATAAATAATTAAAGTTGGAATCGCCACCGGGTGTATTCAAACGAAGAAAAATGCGCGGCAGCGGCTGTGACGTCACACCGCACCTCGCGCATCGGTAACCGCAGAAACAGCCATTTGAAGCATTATTGATTTTTTATCGAATTCGAATCGTTAGCGTCAGTTTCTCAGTCTTTAAGTGTTGTTTGAATTGTCGGTTCACAATCGCCTGACTCGAAAAGTGCGGACTGACGTCACAACCAATGGCAGCGCGTTTTAAGAGCAGTTCAAATTATTCAAATTTTAACCCTTTATTTCTCAGGTAATTTAATCGTTATTGGAATTTTTTTTTTCTATGAAGTTCCTTATGATAATATCTTACGATTTTAATTGTTTTTAAATGATTTTATTTTTTTGGCAAGTTCCCTATTGCTGCAATTTCTTGCACGTTGTATTGCACCATGTCAAGCGGCCTTAATACTATGCTATTCGATAAGAGAAATCTGATGAATTTGGATATCTGCAAATACCTTTTAAACAAAAAGACGACTTTCCATACCATGCTACTGTAGTAAGATTTAAGATTAATTAAAATACTAAATGGTAGTATACGATGTCAGGGTTCAATAGAGTGGCATCCTAGAGATAGTGATAAAACGATGTTACATTTGATGATACATTTTTGTGGAGTATGTTAAGCGGCATTGAGGTAATGAGGTAGGTATATAATTATTGAAGAATGTAGGTTAATTTCCGTGATTATTTTTCCAGTGATTTTGCATCAACAGCACACTTATAACGAGTTAAATATTTGGTTAAATAGTAGACCACTGAATTAGACAAATCAAAAATGGTATTTGATATCGTTACAGTCATTGTTTTAATTCAATTCTGACTGTCAACATGTCGTGATCTTAAACAGGCCAGACTTGTGCGTCATTTTTTAATGCTTATGAATGAATAAGTTTATTTCGTTTTTTGTTAAAAAATGTCAATAATTCAAAGTTAAGTTGAGCATATTTTCAAAATATCTACAATGGAGGTGGGCAAACAACTAACACATCAATATCTAACAAGATTTATAGAGAAAAAATTGGAATTATAACCATCAGGAGCTATACAGAGTGATTCAGACGACGTAAAAGTAAGGGTAAAATCAAACCACTAAGAGATATCCATAAGCCTCACACAAGTTACTTTCGCCGGTATACATTGAACAGGTTAACTAATCATATCATTTGGGTTGAATCTACATATTATAATGTTGACAACTTCCCATGTGAGGCGCAGCGAAAAGCATTTTTGGACGTGTAATAAACGACTCGACTTATTTATTATACCCTTAGAACTTAACGCTATTCGTACATTAAATTCCCTTTTGAATCATGTAATTATTCCATAATTTTTTTTTAAATCATAGTTTATTTATATATTTTTAGTTTTAAAACAATCTGAATCTTTATTATTATATATCCGTGATTATTTAAGTCATGGTCAAGTTCAACAACAACTAGGTCCATCTTGGAGAAATCCTTCCTTGGACTGTAGTTTTCCAGGAATGTGTTTGATTAAATTAGCCCTACTAGTGAATTGATAGTTTCAACCCTTACACTGTGAAATTCATACCTATCAATGTTTAAAAATACTAATTATTTTTATTTCACAATATTTTTTTATAAGTTATTTAATTTCACTATATATATTACTATCCTACCCTAAAAGTATTCCTTCCATTTTCTTAGTTACTTAATAAACAATGTTTTCATTCCACCCCTTGAAAATGATGTATAAACATCGAAACCGGTCGGGTCTAAGTTTTTTGTAAAACTTATAAAAAAATATGGTGAAATAAAAATAATGAGTATTTTTAAACATTGATAGCCCTACTAGATCTTTCCAATGGTCAGATCACTTTTTTTTTCGTATTTGTTAAACAGGAGTTTACCATCTAGGGTTAGACCTCATATCATTCAACCTCACTTCCATAAAGTTCAACGATTTTGAGGCTAGGTTAGGTAGTTTTCTTTTCTGACTGAGGAGGTTCATTAAGATGGGGTTGATCTAACTTTAATAGATCTCATATTAGTTTCTGTCTATGTATGTATGTTGGTAGGGCATAATACCTAGATCTTTTAGTTCTCAGTGAATATCACCCCATGTATGTTAGTATATTGGATTGAAGTTAGTTACATATTTTGTCGTGGAACAAAATAATCATAAGAGAGGGTAGTTACCCAAATTTAATAAGAAAAGAAGTTTACATTTAAACTGCATTATAAGTTGCATAATTTTGGTAAATTTTTGTTTTTACTTTTTTCTGTTAATCTAGAGACTAAATTTAAAATAATTTTATTTTTGAATATCCCATTTGTCACTTATTAATATTACCTAATAATATATCATGGGGTCAAAATTTTAAGTTGAACACTCTATTGTCTATGTGTTATCGGTAAAACAATCTAAAAATTAACAATCATCTCAAGTGGACAAACTGTATTATTATGTAAAGTTTATAATTATTTATTGATCACGAAATCTAGGCATTGTGCCACTTATCTGTACTGGGCTCGGCAGTAGGTATTGCGATAAGTACTTACTTCCGTTTTGCATAGCCTTCATATACCCTATGTCTCAGTCAAGGGCATTTCTCACGTGTTATCTGTTACTATTGTTCCAGAAAACTTATTTTTTTTTTATCTCGAGATAAAGATTTCACTGGATGAATTCATTCTGCGTCGTCTACAAACATATTAATCTTTCTTTCGTTAACATAAATTTACAATATTTACAGTTAAAATGCCTGATTTGATAACGTTTATTGTCATCAATGAGATTATTGAAGATAGACCAGCCTTCATAGATTACTACTTATACAATGTTTTTGTAGCAGCATTATTTAAAGCGAGAACAACGCATAGTTTCGTAACAGTTTGGAAGAGTTCGTTTAAATTATTTTATGAACTTATTAAATGTTGGTACTATAGACTAATAGACGATAGTAAGAAAAATGTAAGATGGTTCAATGATATCCTGGAAAAACATTTCAAATTTTTTATAAAAAGCGACAGAAAATTAACGTTAATTTTGGATAACGAAAAATAACTATAAAATAACTAAAATATTCCTAACATTTCCCTGTACCTAAGTCTGGCGGTTTACAAGATTTGTTTAGTTCTGGCTGCAATGTTTTGACACCCCACGATTGAATGAAAGATTTTATCCACAATCACATTATAATTGGAGTTTTATTTGCACTTATGAACCATATGAAGTACCACTTTATCCACTAGTGGAATAATGAAAAATACAAACTTTATTATTAATATTATAGTACATTATTAAACGAGCTATTTATGAAGATATGATAATTATGCGGAAATCATTCTGTCACCATTGAAGTTCGTCGTTATTGTCATTACTTTAAATAGGTAAAGTTCATTTACATTTATTGTGATATTTTTCGACAAAATGCCTGGTAAACGTTTGGATGAAAGTAAATGTGAGTGTATTAGAAAATTACATGAGTATTTTCTAAAGTAATTGGCTAATGGCGGACCATTTCTGCCGTTAAATGCCCTTCAAGAGGTAAGTTTTGTAACAATTTATTTGTAGAATTTCAAATTGTATTCTAACTATGATATGTTAAATTTGATTTTCATTTATTTCCTGTCATAATTAGATCACTAGAAATACATGCTGAACCATCTAACAATGATGCGCCGCTGGTGAAAACTGTCTTATTGATTTGATTCGGATGCTTATGAGTTATGACGTAACGAGAAAGATTCGTGACTTTTACTATATTGACCTACTTTTCGGAAAAACATGAAAAAACATCATCACCTTGGCAGCATTGACATTATCAAGTGAGTAGAATAAAGAGAGCGCCACATTAATCACCCCTAATAGTAACCTATTTTTCTAGCTTATACCTACTTTCAACACGTGTCGCTAGATCGCACCACAATCGATCCACCGCAGAGGATATTATTTTAATCAGATATTAAAAAACTGAAAAACTTGTCAATAGACATATCGTCCGTGTGGGATAAAAACTGCTAGTGAGATCAAATATCAATAAAAAAAAACATACAGCTTTGAGTGTAGACGAGATGAGAGATCGTAAAAAAATTTAGTTTAAATATTACGTATGGTACGGGAATTTCAATAGTTAGAAACAGTCTTTTTACAGTTCTCAGTAATACTATGTAAATCAATACAAAGTAAAGAAAGTTTCACAATCTTTCGTTGACTCGGCATCTGGCCTTAAGGATTTGGTAATAAAAGATTATACATTTTTTTTCTCTGTTTACTGCCAGCTTTTTTGTTTTATTTAAAGTCATGGTTTGGGAGCTGCATGGGTGTCATAATATATCATGTCTAGTAATCATGACGTCACTTTCGTAGACTATATTATGAGTCCATTATCGCTTGCCTCTTATTGATGGTAAAATATTTAAACCCCATTTGAGAAATAGCTCTTGACGAACTTGTACGGCTACAAACAATTCCCATTTCGTCTTTAATTAACCCCTTCTTTTATTGTTGATATTGGGGTTTTGGTCAATTACATGTGTCTTATGCTGCATCGGTTATACTATAACCTCGATGTTTCAATGATTCAAACACATTCTTCACAATTCTCTTCCCATCCGGCGATAAATGCACTTTTTTGCCCTAGATTAGATTACTTTCGTAGTGAAATATTTATTACAAACTAAAATTTCCTAGACAATATTGAAAATGATTATCTGGAAATCCTCATTTTCCAACTTATCTATGAATATTATATTTAAATATAAAAAAAACATTGGAAATGAAGTAAATAGGTGCAGTACAGGCCAGACAAAGGGAAACAAGCAATGAAAGCTCTTTTTCTATTTACATCAGATTAAAATAAAGAATTCTGAAATATATCTTTCGAAGCACAAATAAATAATAGAATAGTTAAATAAATTAAAAAAATTACTTAATCTAAAATATTATTTTAACAGACAAATATTTAAGTTGTGAAATAATCATACTATTAGGCATTATCTTTTCGCTTTTCGAATAAACGAGTACGATACTGTGCTATTGCTATTGGATTAACGACTACCTGCTGTTTTGGTCTTAAATCAATCATGTTGGCATAAGTAAAAACAAAATATTTTGGAACGAAGTATAATACTAATTATATTTGGTAGCGCAAGGGCGTATTTTAAGGTAAATATTTAATATTCATTATAATAAAAAATGAACAAAGAAAAATAAGAATTGTTGATAGCAGTATGATTTCAAACAAACAAAATTGAATTAAAAAGTTAATAATGTATGTATATGGTAAACAGTTGAATCAGATACGACATGCTATCTATGTAAGATTGGCGATGAGCTTATAGAGATGCAAGAAATAATCATAAAATTGCATGTATAATTGATCAATTAGCAAAATTGCTGACCAGGCTGGTCGTTTTATGTAGAATCCAAAAAGTTCATAATATACAGGGTGTTACTTTTAAAATAACAAAGTCGGTATAACCATCTAAGCCAATTTTTAAAGAAACCTAGTGGGTAGTCACCAGTATATAGATAGTGTAAGCTGGTCGTGAAACAACCTGTTAATATTCTTCAACTCCAAGAGCTCATCCATATCTCAAATGTAGTTTTACGAATCCAAACAAACCCTCTTGTTTGTATATTCTTTATTTACTATAAATGTACTTGCAGGTAATCTGTCATAGCTGGACTATGTTGCCAAACAGTTAAAATAGTACGAGAATCTAGTAAACGTGAAAGAAAGCATATCGAATATTCTTCTTTTTATTTGGATAAAGCTAGTTATACCACAAATAATTTCAAAAAATGAGAAAGAAGAAGAAACCACAGATAACTTAAGAATAGGTTATGTGTGATAGAAACAGAACTCATTTCAGCTAGCAATAAGTTTTGATAACACTTTTTCTGCTCCATTGAAAATACCATCCTCATTTCCAGCTTGAAGTACAATATATCTATAAAAAATAATTTTGCATACTAACATTTTCACATAAGTATTATGTGGGTACGGATACAATTTTATTAAACTAAGAGGCATTCTACATTGAATAATAATTGTTTTTCCTTGAACTGAACTAACATGATTATCTGTAAATACATTTTCAGATATAATTTCTAAGCATTATAAACCGTATAACAGAATATCCTTAATAAAAATTGTTGAATAGGTATAACAAAGTGGATAATAAAATTAATATTAGTCGTATACTTACTTGCTTCATGCCTGCTGTAAATAGAATAATGAATAAATGCATCAACTATTGCAGTATTCTTAACAGTTTTATTTATACGTTTTTTGGAGGCACCCTTAACTTTGTTAACTCATCACGGCCTCTGAAATATTATTCACAGTTCTTTGCAGTTTTTTAGTAACTCACAAATTGAAGAATCGAAACATTAAATAACAAATTGAAATTCTCAAAACAAAACCTCAAATCAAGAGTAGTCGTCAAATTAAGCCTGATAAACCAACTTTATCGCGGCAACAGCGCGCATTTTAGCCAACATATAAAATTTTTAGCACGACTGACGTTAGTTTGAATTTGATATTTAATTATTCAACGCGATGTATTTGGTATGACATTAAATACAAAACGTTTCTTTGGATAAATAATTATATTTTTTAATAACATGCGACCTACAAATTTCAATATTTACCAAGTTTACAGTAGATAACAAAACATATTGATTATCAGCAGCAAACGAATGAACTGAGTCAAACGAACAACGTGATTTCTTCACTTTGGTGACGTGCAAGTACATTTATATTAAATAAAGTATAATATATATACATAAATAAGAAATTGCAAGCAACCTTAGAGGCGGGTCCAAAGAGGAAATTACTATATCTTAATTTGGCATCCTGAGTCATACCAAGACATTCCGCACTATAAATGGAACTTTCACGCCATTCATTTCCATACAGGATATTTTCATATTTTATTAGTGAAATTGATCTGAACCGTATAGCTTATGCTCATGAAAACAAAGTTATTTGATGATTATGATGATGGAAAATAGATGTATCGTACGAATATGAACAATATCAAATAATAAGGAAAACATTCTAAAAATCTCAAACCCTTTCATATTAATCAAAATTCAGTGCATGTATAGAATGAAATAACTAACACCATTCACCAGAATATGAAGTCAAAATTAAATAAGATCAGTGAGCAAACATTAAAATAAAAACAGCGCGATTAAATCAGAAACATAACCTCTAAAGGTTATTGAATGCACAGACCTTGAAATCAACAATTTTTTCATTATCAAGTATAATAGTCACTCACGTTTTCATTTTATAGACATTAGTTGATACAGGTTAATCTGTTATGTAACAATGAATTAGACAAACAAATATTTTTAAGAATCATTATTCTCAACAACGAGTTAGCAAAAGTGCATATTCTTTGCGGGAAAAACATTAATCCTGAACGTTCATGATGCTCTTGTGCACCAAAACCACATAAGTTCTGTTCGAAACATAAATGCGAACTATGCCAATATGAAAGGGGTAGGAGAATCAACGATTTATAGATTTTTACATGAGAGAAAATGCCGGAACCTCGGTGAACCTATTCCTCATCCGGAAAAGAAATCATTAGAAATTGACGACGATACTAAAAACAGTGTTCGTAGAATAGTGCATGGTATGTATTTCGCAAAAGAAATACCAACATTGGACAAGATTGTGCAAGCCACCCAGAATGACGAAAACCTGCCACAATTATCAAGAACTAGAGTATGGAGAATTCTTCATGGAATGAACTTTCGGCGGGAAAAACAGAACAGAAAATCTTTTCTTATTGATAGGCCGGATATTGTATGCTGGAGACGAGAATACTTAAGGTCAATCCTAAAATATTGAAACGACTGTAAGAGTATTTTCTATTTGGATGAAACCTGGCTAAATGAAGGACACACCGTATCGAAAGTCTGACAAGATAAACATATAATGAATTCCCGACAAGCTGTCATGGAGGGTTGGTTCCCTCTGGAAAGAGACGCAGACTTATTATAACCCATATAGGCATTGAAAACGGATTTTTGGATCAAGGATTATTGGAATTTCAATCTAATTCAATCAAAGACTACCACGAAGAAATGACGGCTGACGTTTTTGATGAATATTTCCAACAAATGATCGAATACATTCCCCAGAATTCAGTTATTGTAATGGATAACGACAGCTATAATTATCGATTAGTAGAGAATCTTCCCACAAGTTCATGGAAAAAAGCGGCGATAATGGAGTGGTTTCAGTGTAAAGCCTTAAACTTTAATGGTACAATGGTGAAAAAAGAACTTTTGCAAATTGTTAGACAGCGTAAGGAAAAGTTTAAAAAATGTGTAATCGATGAGATGGTAAAAGGTAGAGGTATTATTGTACATCGCTTACACCTTTACCATTGTGAGTTGAGCCCAATAGATCCTTATATGCGCATAAGTTAAAGGTTATGTTGCCAGGAACAACAAAACTTTTAAACTTCAAGAAGTACGACAACTTTTGATGGATTCATTGGAGAATGTGACTGTCGCAAACTGGCAAAGCGCCATAAAACACGTTATAGCTGAGGAGGGGAAAATGTGATATCTTGACGACTTAATCGACGAAAGTACAGAGATCGAACCGTTAATTATGAACTTAGAACAAGACTATTCTTCAGATTTTTCTGATGAAGAATTTAGTTAATAATGCTGTATATATTATAGTTGAAGTAATCTTCACCTGCAATAATTTGTTACAATATGCGACTATGAACCGTTTGGTTCACTGTTTATGCTTCATTTGCATTTTATTACATATTGTTATTTGACCGATTACCGGGTGGCATGGTCACAATTCCTTTCTTTTTAGTCTAGATACATTGTAGAACATAAATAAGAGATACACATTTTTTGACACACCCGACTTGCGTTTTTCGTGTATTATAGGCGCTCTATGCTATCAACTCATTTGAAACAAACTTTAAGCATAAGTATTATATATGTGAATTCAAAAGTGTTTCAATTTTTGGAATCGGTTGAAAATTAAGCCCAAAAAATGTACTGAATGTTTTAGTAGTACCAGATATTATTCGAGAATCCCCTTAATAAAAGGGACTTCCAATTTGTACCGTTGTAGGGTGGAATCAGTGGAATACTATGACGAAATTGTGGACTTTAACCTTCGATTGACATGTATAGAGAACTGCATTGTATAAGTCTGATGTTTGGTGAGTTAAAATTTCTAAATTGACCGTAGGTGTTTGTAAGTTATTTATATACGAATTTGTTGAAAGGTTTAGTTAGTCATACTATTAGTGCTAATAATAAACACTGTATAATAACCAAGAAAATTGATAATCTCTGGTTTAAAAAACTAATGTTTCAAGTCCACATCACGTTCAAATTTTATCAAAAAATATTAACTATGAAAACTAAAAAAATTATCAATTATTCATTGAAGCGTATTCCTCTTATCGGTTAACGCTAATTTTAGCAAAAATAATGTTTTTAATGTAACCATGTAAGGTTTACCATTATCGATTCGAAATGTTGATTTCGAGTAGGTTATAAATACCGAGCCAGGAGTGAACGTTCTTTTAATATAATTCGAATTCGCGCATTCGTAATTGGGCCTCCCAATAATGAAAAGTTGTTGGTTTCAAGGTCTGTGGAGCATTCATTAACCTTTAGAGGTTATATTATTCCTAATTCAAAAACATTCTACGCCTTTCGTTATTTTTTTTGTTGGTCGGATGATGTATTTGATCTTGAAATGTGTTTTTTAATACCGTTGTGGAATTAGTGATTGATTTCACCTAGTGGAAAAGCGTATAATTTACACGATGATAAACTGAATATTTCAACAACTAATTGAGTAATAATAAATAATGTTATTGTTCCGATAGCAATAAAGCGAACTTTATTATACTTTTCTGTTGGACATGATAGAAGTACTGGTTTTATTACTTATTTGATTATAAGTTATTGCCGTAGGATAGGACTGCATAATCTAGTTCAAAACATGACGTGAGATATATGTCAATTGGTTATGTCGAGTGGCAAAAACGTTATAAATTCGATTGTAACTTAATTTTTTTGTTTTATGATAAAATAGGTCGAACGAATCCAACAGATTTTTTTGGCATAGTAAAAGGTTTGATGTCCAATAAGCGAGTTAAAATAATTTATGTGGCAATTAGGTATACATTCAGTCGTAAAAATTTTATAAATTCGTAAATCTCCAGTTTACGAAGATCTGTTACTTTTGTGATTATGAAATCGTAAAAATTGTAATTTTGGAATAATTTCTGTAAACGTCGAATTTACAGTGACGCAAATAAACTACTGTAAACTTCACGCCTATTTCCATACGATAGTATTTAAACTAACATAACATCCACTGGGTTTTTTGTCAAATTTTGTATGTGATTTTTTTTATCAATAAAATAGGGAAAAAGCGATAAAGATGGAAGAAAAAGAATTAAAATTAGACGAGGGAATGATATACTCGATCGAACCGTTTATGAATACTTAATAATATTTCCAGTTGTGAGCGACTAGAACATACCAAATTTCTTTCTGTCTATTGTCTCAAATCCCTACTCTCCACTTTCAGAAATTTCAAAACCTTTGGTAAACAATTTTAACAATGAAATATTCATGTTTTATACATACAACAATCAAACAACTTATTATATTCACTATGACATGAAATCAAGCAAAATAAATAAACTTTGACATTGTTTATGTTGGCATAGAATAATACGCCTGTTTACTCTTCTGTTCAGTTCTTCGAATGGTCGCCAAAAAGCCATAATTTTAATTATTACCAACAAAATAGTTTTAGTCAATAAAACAAAATATGAATCACAGCAACATCGAAGAACACAATATCTCATAAATAACAGAAATTAACTACCCTGGGATGTTAACACTCCATGCGGACTAACAATTCAAGTATATTGCTACATGAAAATCAATTGTTCGCTTGTGGGTAGGTCAAGACTAGAAATGATTTATGGCTTTTTCATCTTTTTGGCTTTTTAATCCTCAAAGAGACCTTGCCGCATACTGTTATTTTATTGAGTTATATTTCGAGGCAATGGAAGGAGATTATGCTTTTCGTAGTAAAACATTTCAATTTTGTTAAAAATATTCCTTATTAATTTTTTCAAAACAAAAAAATAGCTCCGCAAATAAAAATACCATTAAAATATATACATGATTATATGTCAACGAAAAGTTCACAACAATTACTTACCGCACAAAAACTAACTGTAAGACGCATCCATTGCCAAACACCCGATCGGAAATATTTACAATTCTAAAAGGTTTTCTGTTTCTATAAGAAGTGCAGAATTGCAAATTGTCTATAGGATTATATAAAGTTTTTTAAAATATTGTTAAAGAAGTTGGGAAAAAGCTTCTACTGAGTATGTTCAAGTACATAGCATATACATGAACCATGATGAATATATTGTAAAAACGTACAATGAGGCAATTCCCGTAATAAAACCACAAATTTCATATTTTCAAGTTTTTAATTGGGAAAATTTGAGCTCAAATAATTTTTTTTTCGAAACTTCTATACTGAGATAAACTGCTGGTAAAGCATGTAGAGAGTTTTCTTCACGATCTTCACAGAATTTGCCAATTCTGAAATTAAAATTGATTACAGAATGCTGGAATTCTCTCTCTTGAGATTGGAGAAATATTCTGCAACACCTCTGCCCCCATGCAATTTAAATGTACCTATTTACATTCTCTCTCTTGTGATAGAATAATATTCTGATACTGGTTAGCAATAATAACATTAGCCTTGACGCAGTTGATTGTCATCGTACTGGCAAAATTTGAATAAGTGTCAAAATTTCGAGAACTGTACAAATATAACAATAAATACAAAGTAGAATGTTTTTTGAATTATTGAGTGTTTTCCTAATATAATTGTGATTGAGTTCTGTAATATAAATTATCTTTTGTTCATTTCCATTTAAAATCTTTGATTGTGGAGAAAGTATAGCCTGCTACTCGGTAAGAATATACTATTATTTGTACAGATAAGTCATTGAATATTTATGTAAAATACATAGATGACTTAGATTAGGTAAGAGGTTCATACCTATTAAGATTTCACCAAACAATATTAGCTTTTCAGCAAAGTCGATTAGTCGATATTTCATGTCCGAGTGCAAGAGAGAGACCCTCCCAAACATCAAATACCTGATTCGAGCCGCGGCGGCGCAGGCATAAATTATATGCTCTGCTGTTTCACCATCTTCCCGACAAAGACGACAAATCGGATCTTCCGACAGTCCAAGTCTTATGATATGATGATTCAGATGACAGAGGCCTGTTAGACAACGTAGGTCATGCCTGTTATAGTCTAACATTTGTTTGGAGACATTCTTAGAAGGATGTAATATAAAAGCCTTTGAATGAACCAATCCTAGTATGTTATGCCAGAAGTCTAAAGCTCTTCTTGCTGTCCAGGTATTTAGTGTTTGTTTGGCAAAACTTATTGCGATTCCAATTGTAGGTTCTGGTCCGATAAAAACATGTGCGGCACCCTCCCTTGCAAGAGAGTCTGCCTTCTTATTGCCATAAGGAGAGTCTATTTTGGCAGTCTAATACCAATTTCGACCTTACACGGTAAGAGCTAAGTGCTTTCAAAGCCGCTTGGCTGTCCGATACAATTTTTAATGTTCTATGTGTGAGATTGGTTTGCTCCAATCTCTCCACATGAAGCAATAGCGTAATTTTCCGCCTTACTAAACTTTTTGACAGCACATTCACCATGATACCACTATATTCTACCCGAGGGTACTCGGAAGAAATTCTTTTTTTCTGAATCTATAGCACTATTAAAAAATGTCATTAAGGTTTCTTGAAGCACTTAATTTATAGAAAATTTAATGAATGACAAAATATTTTCTTTCAAGTGTGTCGTCTGGTAGATTTTCGAACCTACATCTATAGAGTGAGTTTGGAACGCCTCAATTATCTCGGAAGCGGATCGCACGATTTTTATAGATTTTGGTGTGCAAAGATTTTGTGTTGGACCGATATTATGATGATATCTACATTGTTGTCAGATCTTTCTTTTTTCCGGAATAATAATGAACTTTGTAATTTCAAATGGATCACCCCGTATTTTTTTGCCTTTTGAAATCCTTAAGAAATACTGAATATTTTTCATGTAATGTTCCCTATACCTAAATGCCATAATTTCGGAGTTATAGCTACATTTACATTATGTATGTATGTTAGGTATGTACATGTACTGTACACATTTGAGTAGTAGAGAAATTAAGAGATTTATAAAACATACAGTAAAGGCGATTTCAGGAGATGCTCAACATAGTCTCCGTTTACATCAATAAAACAAGCCATGCGATTTTTAAAATTTTGCAATACATTTTGCAACATCCCTGACTGCTCAATTCTTCTTATCTCTGTGGTAATCGTATCCTGAATATTTGCACGTTTTGTTTTATAAATGATGTTTTTTAAGTGACGCTTCATGCGGGTGATTGTGGGGGCCAAATAACAAAGTTCACTATTATTCCGAAAAAAGGGAAGATCTGACAACAATGTAAATACCTAGCTAGGCCTGCAACCTGATCAGGCAGTAGGTTCACATGTTCCAGGTATGTATGGTGTTGATGAAGACACAATATGAGCTTTAGCAACCCGAGAATATTAGATGCACGAGTGAGCATAGCGAAGCGACGGCAGTTGATAGTTAAGGTCTGCTAAAGCTGTTCCTGCATGTTTGACACACAACTGTTTTCCGCCTACCGAATAAACCAAAAGATAAAAAAAGATAACAAAAACTTAGAGATACACTGACGTTTAATTAATAAATTTACGTGAAACGTCAAAGTACTTAAGTGACAGATGGTAAAAAACTTCAAAAATCATGGCGTTAATAATTTTCCGCCCTTGTGCTGCTAAACAATAGTTTCCGCACTATTTTTGGTGTTCATATGAATTATTTTCCGGTAAAGTAGGCGAAAAATTACTTTGCAATTGCAGATAATGTGTTCCGCCGTCTCATCTGCAGCATCGCAGAATCTGCATGTTCCACTGTCTTATTTGCTTACCTTACAAATAAGGTATCTGAGTGAGCAGTGTCCAGTGACAATTCCTGTGATTACTCTGAGATCAGATTTATGAAGCTCCAAGAGCAATTTGGCAAAAGGTTGTGATAACATTTTCATCTGTCTTTGGTCTGGAGTATTTTTCAATAGGCTGAAGTAAGTTCCTTTTCCCATTTTCGGACTTTTTCACTAGGAGGCAGCTTTTTGGAATACTACAAAATGGTTCGGGTCCGATAAACTCAAAAGTCCTTAAAGTAGCCTGACTATCAGACGCAATAAATATTCTAGCTGAGTTATTTTTTGAGGGATTCTTGAGCACAGATGTTAATATAGTTGCGGAGTGATTAAGATTATTTCTTCTTCCAAAACATTCACATTATCTTTGACGTTTATTCTGTTAAGATGAATTCCATTTAAGCACAACCCTGTATAAATTTAGAAGCATCCGTGTGAACTGTGTACAGAACAACATAATTTGGAAACTTTTTGAGGCTGGACTCTAGAATACCTTGGCTTATCTGTGTATTTCCGTAGTATCGAGATATATATATCAAAACTGGTTTTAATCTATATTTAATATCTACATCACAAATCTGGATAGCCTTGCACAAAGGTGGAGAGTTTTGATGGGTCCTTTATTAAATATTGGTTAAATCGTAGACAACTCTGATTAAATATTTCTATTGTACTGCAGGGTTTTAATTAAGAATTTTTCACTGAGATACTGTATTCTGTACAATAATGGGGGATCGAGACTATATATAAAGATTTAACAAGTGTGGTTTTCATAGCTCCTAAACATACACGAAGTACGTTGCCTAGAATAATATATATTGATAGATATATATAGAGAGAAGGACCTAGAGATACCTCAGATCTCAACCAAGTTTTCATAATGAACCTAAAAAAGTTTGAACCTTTTTGATCTCTAGAAAGGTACGATTCTAACTTCAAAACTGAAACCGCATGCAGTCGAACCAGTGTAGAATGCAGCGTCAGACCAGGTCTGGGACTCTGCACACTATAGAGTTCTACAGATCGTTTTCTACAGTATTATTATTACTATTATTCCAGTCGACAGCAGTCGAAAGTCTCACTCTGTATACCATCTGCATACTGTCGACAAGTCTTCTTTTATTTCTGATTTATTACAATGAAATATATTGAAGTTTTTATTAAGAAATCGTCGACAAAAGACGTGTGAATTGAGTCGTTAGTAGAATTGTATAGTGTGCAGCGTCTCAGTACATTGCTGAGTTCGAAAAGTACACTCGAGCGCGCTAGATTAACTCTAGTCGTTCGAATACTCTACGATGATCAGATGAGCTACTGATAAGTCAAAATCATGACAGTGCCGATAGTTCTGAGGTGAGACGGGATGAGTTTTAGCTGGTAGGCAATCGGTAGGTGGCGGTACTATATCAAGGTTAGAAGCACCCCGATTGAATCCGTACCCTGGGTAAACTTCCCAGATGTCTTTGAAGATTTCCTATCTAAAAAAAAGGAATGATCAGTCGAACGTTACAGTTCGAAAACTACGTTCTCTCATCGCTCGAGCGTCGCTTTTTCCAACCAAGTATTTTCAAAGTTAACATTCACCCGAAATTCGCAGTGTTTTGTTTTTGGTATTGTGGTTATGTTTTTATACTTTATTGTTACCACTCGCTAAGTAAATTTTTCAGGACGAAAACAAAGCTGGCTGCTTAATTTAAAAATGGATATTAATATTTACTTACACACAACATTAAGTCCGTAGGTTAATGTTATGTGCTGTCGCATTAACAGTTCGAAACGGAGTCGGAACGAATCAGACAACCGAATCGCACATCATGGAATCAGAATGATATCTTGGAAAGTACTTTTCGAACTCAGTCCATCGGTTGCAGTCGGTATTTGTCGATTAAGAGAGTGCCAGGATAAGAGTTTTTGAGGAGGAAGATGATGAATTTTTGTTATTTCATAGTAGCTAGCTTACTCATTATTGATAAAAAAAAACATTGAAATGCGGTGGTGCGGTTTGGAGTCGAAGTGGGCGATGACGGCAAGCGATAGTGTCGTCGCGTTCCGAATGTATCAGATACGTGTCGATAACCAATCACAGTTTTTACTTTACCTAACCATGAAACCTATAAATCTACCTTACTCACTAATTTAAAGTTGAAAAGATTACACTACAATGAAAAATTTATCAACAGGAAATAATAGTGTGTAGTGTATGTAGATAGATAAGGTTAAATGTTGGAAAAATAACATTACAAATCAAAAAATTAGCTTGAATCTTATATTTATTCACAAGAAAGCATTTTTATAGTTAGAATTGTCCTAGAAAAATGATAGAGAATAATATGTCGACTGTCATAAAAAAAGTGATAACCTTCATTTGTTACCGTAATACGAGATTGTTTATCTTGTTACATTTGTATTTTAATACAGTTTTTTGTGCTTGCGATGCACACTCTCCGCTGCAGTTTGTATTATAATTATGTAAGAATTGTGGCGTAATTAATTATATTCACAAAAACAAGAGAATTAATTTATTAGACCAATATGAGACATTCGCCAATACCAGTAACAGTTGTGCATCGCACAATAATTTGGGCAATCAATGGTTCGGGGCCAATCATTTTAAAACGATACTACGCTATTGTTGGTGAAGGTAGAGCTTCATCACTAAATAAAATGTTTTGCAAAAAATTCGGACATTCTCCTTGAGCTCAATAGCTAAATAACATTCGTTTTACCTTATAACCTTTTTGTATATTATGTAGAATTTTTGATTTTAATTGTCTCGTTTTGTTTCTTCCAGATATTCTCTCTTTAGAAGGTTGAATACAAACTACATACAAAATACAAAATCGCGGTTATTTGTATTTCTTGTTTATTCATATTAGTTAAAATATGTTTTGTGCCTTTTCAGTTTGTTTGAATAGGTAATTTTATAAATTTCATGAAAACTGAGGCGACAACTGTTTGAAATTAATTCTCCAGATATTCGTAATCATGTTTCTCGGTTAAATTAAATTTGATAAGGTGCAGGCTATTGCTATTTTCCACTGAGATGTTATTAAATCTATTGTGGCCCTATGAGTCTATACGCTGTTCAAATTTCATTTACGCGCCGTCAAAACAATATACTCACAATAGACTTTTCGTGTTCGTCTTGGTAGATTTGTTGCACTCGACACCCAACTATTTTCTTCCCACTGATGATGATGATAATAATAATGACAAAACCAAAGTATTGCAGCCAACGCCTTTTAACTATGAGGCCGGGCAACAGTTGAATGAAGTTAAGTGAGACGACGAAGGATGACTCGCTGCAGATTTCTGCAATAAACACACCTCGATACATTAGCAAGCAGTGTGAGGTAGCAATTTTTGTACGTCTGCGACTCTCCATTAGGCTACATTCGTAATCAATTCGCTGGCCAAGTGACACTTTGGCACGAAAGTCGGCACGAAATTTGCCATTCACAATAACTTCAAAGTCGACTTTAACGCAAGCGCGTTCGTACCCAAATAATTGTCAAGATTCCTTCAACATAATATGGTCGAAGGATGATTCTGTCTGTATTAAGTTCAGTCTGAGGTTAGAGGTTATAATATATAATTTGGATTTATTTTTTATAGCAGTATATACTGGAGTTTAGTAGTGATGAACAACGAAGAATATCAATTCAATGATGATCAATTCGATGAAAATGTCAAACTATCAGACGGATGTTAGATATATCAAAAAGTAATGCGCATGTCCCATAGCCGGCAAGTCGAAGTGAAAGTTTGCAGCTTGCAAGAAATTTCGACAACTTGAATTTCAACTCTGACGCCAAATTGACTTGTGAACGATCACACTGAAATAGATTTGCTTAGCTTGCGTGCCAAAGTGCCACTTGGCCATCGAATTGATTACGAATATAGCCTTACACGTACGGCTGAAAGAACAGAGGAAATAAGGGGCAGGGTGATGTCCGAGATTGAACTAGCCCGTGTAGAACAAATATTTTGACGTGCGTAATGAAGGGAGCGTTTAAAGAAGTGATAGCCATCCTTTGATAAGAAATACGCATGATGATGTGTTGAAATATGCATCAGGCAAACATTATTACTATTAATTCTATAGATTTTTCGCAACTGTAAAGATTTTTGTTTTCATAAAATTTTCTCACGTTATCTAATGCTGTGTTTGAAATCACCTTTTTTAATCATACGTTAATTCTCATACCAAATTTATTTCTAGATTTATTTTAATTCTGACTCCTGACCACCAGGCCGAACTTTTTACATTTTTGAATTATGCCTATAAAGACAGCATGTTAAATCGTGTTTCTGGAAACAAAAATCAAACTTTATAGTGTATGTTTGTAACGTGAATTTTATTGCTGCGTTTTAAATATATAATTAAAAATTCAACAGAACACTTTAAAACATGCAATACAAATTTAAATTTACTTTTAGTTTATACGAGTTCATTTTGTGGTTTGTCAACTACAATGTTTCTGTTACCAATTCAAATATACTTGTATATATTATAGTTTAAATTACATATTACTAATATTTAAATAAATAATCGCATCACGTTTTAGAACGGATGCAGTCTTTTACCGGAAACTTGTATCGAGGACGTGCTGCTGTCTATCGATTGAAATTTTAAGGTAGCAATCTATATTTATAGTTTTCTAATTCGAAAATTTATACATTCAAAAATAAGATTAAAAAAACTGGCATATGCTAGCATATACAGATCAAAGGAAAAGGCAAGGGAGATGAACACGTTCTTAAATTTTTGCAATTTATTTTGGATAATTTACTTGATTACAGTTTCCTGTATCAATTGTCATATTTAAGTAAAGCGTGTTATCAATAGAAGTCAAAATAATAGTGTAAAACTCCGTTTAACTTGGAAGTGTACTTCATTGTATGCGGGGCATATAGTCCGAGAAGTAGATGTTGCTTCCTAGTGAACGGTCTATCCTTTGGAAAGTAATTTTCTAATTTGTAAAGTGTTTTGATAGTTTTACACTATTATTTTGACTTCTATTTTGGATAAACTTGTTATTCAATTGAATAATCGATTTAGCTGTTGGGTGTAAGCACAGTGTATGTCCAGGATGGAGCGTTATGTATCTAGTATGTTTAATGATCTAATATTCCACAGGATTAGAGAAGTTTTTCTGATTATTTTTTGTAACAAAAAAACAAAGGAGATGAAATTAATGGAAATCAAGCTGTACTCATTTACATCAACTTTAAATATTCAGTACCAAATAATATTTTTTAAGAAATAATATTTTTTAAGACAATTTAATCCATAAGTGAGGACAAATGAAAATTTAAAAAAGTGAATAACAAATTTAAGCAAATTTCCGGCATCATCGACCCATAACCGACTCGCTAGTTTTGTTTTTATCATTATTTCTCTCTAACCTTGGATGGTACCCACTGAGTTACGAGTACCACCAAAGTAGAAACCAGTGTTGTCAATTATATTGTTGACTTAAACTGTAAAAAATTATGACTACGGAACGATATTTAATATACTCCTGATAGAATAATTTATTTCGTTCATGGTACGTAGAAGTACGCTTTTCATTAAATTTATCGAAATTTGAAAGAAGCATAAGAATTTTTCATTAGGTTTTTGACATATTTATTAATAAAATGTAACAAACATATTGTTTATTAACTCGGCATGTTGAGACAGATGTGGCATGGTGAGAATATTCCATTTGTTGCGGAAGTGAAATATTTGGAGATAAAAAACCCTAATGGAACGCTCACTTGGAAAGAGATCTCTACAAGGCCGGACTATTATTGTAGAAATGTAGAATCTATGGAAAATCTTGGGGTTTGGGATCCACATAAATCTATTGTAGCTTTTGCCCGCGACATCGTCCACGTAGAAGTCGAAAATGGTTCTAATAGGATTTTTAATTAGTTTTTTACGTTATTATGAATGTTAGTGTTGCATTGCACCAAGCTTTTAAGTGAGTGAATAAAATCGGATCGAGTTTTCAAACCTAACAAAATATAATATAATTTGAATCGAAAGCATTAAAGAGTATTGATATCAAATTCGATGCAAATCACCCCCAAAATAACTTTCTACCCCTTTTTAACCCCGTTAGGCGATGAGTTTCAATAAAATATGAAGCACGTCTTCGATCAATTCTGTCCAAAATTTGAAGTAGATTAGACCAAGAAATCACGTTGTTCCATACAAACTTTGATACCGTTTTTCTCCCCCTTAGGGGTAGAATTTCAGAAAATCCTTCCCTATCCTTTCACTATCCTTTCACTATCCTTTCCCTATCGGATGCCTACGTCATACAAAAAAACACACCATCCAAGTTTCAGGTAGTCTACGATCAGAAGTTTAGGCTGTGCGTTGATTCGTCAGTCAGTCATTCAGGACAAAGCTTTTTATATGTATAGATATATGTACGAGGATGACGCAATATGGAGCTATTGCTTGGTGGTCAATAGCTTTACAGCGAACGGCTCCAACAAAGCTCTCTGATATAAGACAGGCTGGTCTGGCAGTTACAGACACCACATCGTGAACAGCCATGGAAATCTTTCTGGACCTTCATCATCTCCAGATCATTTCAGATTACTAATACATTATCTGAAAGTTGTAAAGTTATCGAGTACTAAAAACAATTTTAGATCGACGATAAAGCATGTTTAAAAGCCATATTCAGTTTATCTTTGTAATAACAAGAAACGTCAGTTAGGACGAAGTTTGAGGTAACAAGAAGAAATGGGATCTTAGCACCAATACTAAAAATGGTAACGATGCCATTCGATTGTGTACATATGGCTCAAAAGCAATAGGAGCGACTGAGATAGGAGTAAATGGGAACCAAACACTCCGCAAACTGGTGGGAAAAACCCCAAGTATCTGTCAAGCGGAAACTCACGTTTGTGTGCACAGTTAAATATTGAAAAAAGATAAAGAAGGTAAACGATAATCATCATGTCGGATAGTCAAGCAGCTCTTAAAGCTTCTTGCGTTATCAGTTCTAAAATAGTATAGGAATGCCTAGAAAAATTAAATGAACTGAGCAAGAATAAGAACGTCCCCTTACTGTGGGTTACAAGATACATTGGAATAAAAAGAAACAAAATACCACATTAACTAGCAAAGAGAGATGCTGTAACATTCTTCTGGGGGCTGGAATTCTTTTGCGATATCAGCTACAATGTAATATTGGAAGAAATAGGCAACGCCAAAAAGAGGAGAAGATCTGACCGTTGGAAATATTTAGGAGGGGTAAGATACTCCTGGAAAACGACAACCAGGTGACAACTAATCAATGCCTAAGCCAAAGTAAAACTGTACTAAGAGTTTTGACAGGGAACTGCCGCCTAAACGGGCACCTCAAAAAGCTCGAACTGGTGAAGCAAGAAGAATGTAGATTCCGCGGAATGGAAGGAGAAAACTCACAGTCACATAAAATGCATAGCAATACAACACGGGAAATAGGTCTAAAGGAACTACTAGTCTCCGAGACTTTACTCAGGAAAAAAGTAGAAGAAAAGGGGCACAAAAGAGTTTTTGATGTTAGTGACCGTTACTCCAGTATAATAAAATACATACATTAGTGAGGGGGAGCAGCAAAAAATGTGCCTATGGTACGAGTTTTCCTTAACTCTGCCCGTACCATACAAGTTTCAATGCAAAGGCAAGACCACAGAATTCCTTTGGCTGATGGAACTGTTAAGAACTCTTCTATAAATCTTACTATAATATTGATAAAGGTAGTTCCGAAACAAGCCCGTTAACATTCCATCAAAAAAATACATAACTAAAGAGTGACAAATAAGATGGGATATTGAATCCTCGCAATATAAACTTAGCCCAATTAATACATTATGTATTTAGACTTCCTTCCTCACTTCAGAATACATTTTAATTCAGTGAAGACAATTAGGCTTAGAATTGGAGAAACCAGCAACTCTCCAAAACCTAATCTCTAAGGAAGCGTCTCATTTGTGTGATCGGTGCCAATGTGTTAAATCAGGTATTACCCGAATTGTCAAACTACCAAGTGTTGTGTAAATACATAAAATTTGAAACAAGGATGAGGCAGATTGAAGGTAGATTTCATAAAAGGAAATAGTAAATAAAGAAATTACAATTATTTTTCAGCTAGACCACAAAAATGCACGAAAAGAACCATGAAAAGCTAGAGTTCAAATAGGGACAGCACAGAATATTTTTAATGCGATGGATTCTTCAAGATATTCGTTTTCCGTGGTACAATCATAAAAAAAAATTCCAGCTCCAGGCATTCCATTTTTTTACAAAATTCATTTCATTGTTTGCACAAATACAAACAAAATGTTTTACAGCCATGCATAAATTTGACAACAGTGTAGTAGTAGAGAATCTAAGACTGTTCCATTTCCGGTTTCTAGGAATTAACTACTTACATACGCCACTCAATTTACTCCTCGTGGAGTTTGATTCGTTTTTGTTAATTTTCATGGTTCGTTTGAGTAGCACTGAAATTGACGACCTCGAATGTACTTTTTTTTGGTATTTGAAACAATGGCTACTTCATTTAGTCAACTGACGTAAACATTCCACTAAAAACTGTTTTAACTATTTAACGAAGAGTAAATAATTGATCTGTTTATTTTTTTAACTAAATGATACAGTATGGTATAGAATCGTAGGCAGAAAAATTTTACAGGATTACAAAACAAACAGATCATAAAACTAATAGTAACTGAATATTGTTGCATTGTTTAAGTACCTATTCTGGTTACTTGGAAAAGTACCTATTGGTGCAAAGACAAAAATTATCTAATAACGCAGCGGTCTCTGAAAAAATAAATGATTGTACAGGTAGAGTTAGTTCTGCTCATCTCATCAATTATTATTCAAATACGTAAGGTAAATATTTATATGATTTATTCTAATGATTTACGATTCACTAAAATATTGCCACAGTTTAGAAATAAAATTGATTCTAACTAAAAATAAGAGTATCGAAATCTAAAAATCTAAAAATTCTCATTTACCATGGGCGTACGATAAAATTGTTTAAGGGGGTTAATTCATCTTGACAAATTTCCTCCCAATATATGCGTAAGATAAAATTTTTGGAGATGGTACAAAAGGTGCTACTTTTAAGTCTTCTCTAATAGTTTAATTTCTTATACGATGTCTTCTAGAGACTCCTTTGACTCTAAGCAGGTATTTCATTTCAGTTGCCCGTACTTTATTTTGTACCAGCTTTGTGAGGACCCAACTATCAATCCGTCCATAATGATTGGACGAAAAATTGTTTTATAAGCATTTAATTTGGTATCGTCTTTCAATATTTCTTTCCTACTCAGAAAGTATCTAGTCAGTGCATAATATACTTTAATGGATGTACTGATCCTTTCATTTACTTCTGCCTTTCATTACTTTGTATTTCTACACCTATGTATTTATAGCTTTTTACTTTATTAATTTCGATTTTAATGTTTTCTTCTTTTTGACTTCAGGACATTCAAACAGTTCAAGAACGTGTTGCTATTGTCACATGCGTCAGTGTGCATACGATTTCAAATATTGAAAAGGAGATGATGCAAATAGAAAATGGGCAATCTTCATCATTTTTTACTCCAAACAAAAAAAGAAAAATATCGAAACCCAAAACAGGCTTGGATAATTGTGATAAAGGTGTTCTAAAAATATATATTTTGAATTATCAAGTGACCCATAAAAGAGTACCAACCTTGCGCAATATACATAGAATATTTCACGATGAATATAGCAACACAGGTTCAAGGGAAAGTTTAAGAAAAATTATGCATAGCATGGGATTTCGGTGGAGGAAAACTAAAACAAATAGAAAACTTTTAATGGAGAAACCTGATATCAGACAAAAAAGATTAAATTTTTTAAGAAATATAGAAAAATTTCGGGAAGAAAATCGGTCTATAATATATATGGATGAAACGTATATTAATTCTTCACATACACATAACAAATCTTGGAGTGATGATACAAACGAAGGACTGCGTCAGCCTGTATCGAAAGGTAAGCGATTAATCATAGTACATGCAGGTAGTGCCAGTGGTTTTGTTCCTAATGCTTGCCTAATTGTTCTAACAGATATTATTAAATATATTATTCAACAGTAATAAATACTATTAATACCTTCATTTACGTCTCCTGAATAATTAAAGAATGTTACTTAATATACTTTGATTATTGACCGTACTAATTCACCAAGCGCATATGGGCATAGGACTTTTCGTCCGCTAAAGCAATAAAAATAAAAGGTCGGAAGGAACTGTTTACCTGACTATGGGACTTTTCGTCCGCTGACTGAAAACAGGTAGATTTCTTAGAAAAGGTTTAACCCATCCAGTCAAGGTATTGAAGGATTCTAAATATTTGAAATAATTTCAATGTTATCGAGATGGAGAATATAGATGTTAAAAGAAGTATTTCCAAAAGGGGCAAAATTCAATTGATGGTGAATAATTTTATATTTACTTTTGCTGACCTAACCTAACCTAACCTAACCTAACCTAACCTAACCTAACCTAACCTAACCTAACCTAACCTAACCTAACCTAACCTAACCTAACCTAACCTAACCTAACCTAACCTAACCTAACCTAACCTAACCTAACCTAACCTAACCTAACCTAACCTAACCTAACCTAACCTAACCTAACCTAACCTAACCTAACCTAACCTAACCTAACCTAACCTAACCTAACCTAACCTAACCTAACCTAACCTAACCTAACCTAACCTAACCTAACCTAACCCATTATTATAGTTTTTAGAAATTGTACATAATAATAACTGTAAATACAATAGTTGCTAATAGTAGTATTATTATATCTAGCATTGGTAAGTATAGTAATAATTTATTAATATATTATTATAGTATATAGTTTAATTATGGTAAATAAATTAAAAATAAATAAATCTTTAAATTTTATTATGGAAAATCTTATTTCATATCTTCTCTATCATAATGTTCCATTTATAACAATTCATGCCGCATCTATCTAAGTTGGGTTTTTTTTACCTGGAAGCCGGCCGGACGAATAGTGCCATTTTCAAAATTTCACATTTGGGTCAGCGGACGAAAGCGACCATTTTAACAACACTTGGAAAGGATTACGGACGAAACACGAATCGCCCCTTTCGTCCGCTGACCCAAATGTGAAATTTTGAAAATGGCACTATTCGTCCGGCCGGCTTCCAGGTAAAAAAAACCCCAACTTAGATAGATGCGGCATGAATTGTTATAAATGGAACATTATGATAGAGAAGATATGAAATAAGATTTTCCATAATAAAATTTAAAGATTTATTTATTTTTAATTTATTTACCATAATTAAACTATATACTATAATAATATATTAATAAATTATTACTATAATTACCAATGCTAGATATAATAATACTACTATTAGCAACTATTGTATTTACAGTTATTATTATGTACAATTTCTAAAAACTATAATAATGGGTTAGGTTAGGTTAGGTTAGGTTAGGTTAGGTCAGCAAAAGTAAATATAAAATTATTCACCATCAATTGAATTTTGCCCCTTTTGGAAATACTTCTTTTAACATCTATATTCTCCATCTCGATATCATTGAAATTATTTCAAATATTTAGAATCCTTCAATACCTTGACTGGATGGGTTAAACCTTTTCTAAAAATGTGTATAGAAAGCGAGTCTGTCAATTACACAATTCAATTTTTCGATTCGGATTAGGGTAGGGTAGGGTAGGGTAGGGTAGGGTGGTTTAGATTAAGAATTAACTTGCTTTCTATACACTTTTTCAAACGATATATTTAAAAAAGTGTATGGAAAGCGAGGAGATGTTCTTTTCATAGATGACCTCGCTTTCTATACACTGTAACGTGCTCTTTTTATTCTTTTACAGTTCCATTATAATTATACGTCTGATAATATTCTATTTCTCAAGTACTCGTAAATAGTGTTGCATACCTTAAGTTCCAAGTCTATTGGTTGCTGTAAATAGTGTCGCATACCTTATTTTGGCAAGATTCGTTCGTTAATGTCTAAGGCATTTTTATTGATGACTGGAGATTGAGTAAGGTGAGGATAACTATCAACACGGGCGAACGCGATTTTTAGTGTTGAATGTAGACTCGCGAATATTCTTGTGGGAAGTCAGTTCCGTGTCATTTTGTGATTTCCGACATTGGAAGAGGTTGTTGGTTTTTGGAGGTGATGTTAACAAGTGAGCTGAACTCCACGGTTTTACTATCATATCTGGCTGTATTTGGGCCATCTTAATTGGATTTTGAAGCAAAACCATTTTATTTTTAACTTGACCATTCTGTCTTACCTCAGTGGTTGATATTTTTGGATTTTGGTGTCAAGTTAGAATTACCGCTTGCGGGATTTATTTGAGGGAAGCCATTGTCGATTAGCAGGTGCCGTTCCATAACCAAACAGTGTTTGACTTAAAACCCTATAACATCTAGGTGAGTCGATTATTTTGTCTATATTTCATGTGTACTATCAACGTAATAGGGAACTTGCCAAAAAAATAAAATCATTTAAAAACAATTAAAATCGTAAGATATTATCATAAGGAACTTCATAGAAAAAGAAAAATTCCAATAACGATTAAATTACCTGAGAAATAAAGGGTTAAAATTTGAATAATTTGAACTGCTCTTAAAACGCGCTGCCATTGGTTGTGACGTCAGTCCGCACTTTTCGAGTCAGGCGATTGTGAACCGACAATTCAAACAACACTTAAAGACTGAGAAACTGACGCTAACGATTCGAATTCGATAAAAAATCAATAATGCTTCAAATGGCTGTTTCTGCGGTTACCGATGCGCGAGGTGCGGTGTGACGTCACAGCCGCTGCCGCGCATTTTTCTTCGTTTGAATACACCCGGTGGCGATTCCAACTTTAATTATTTATTGTGAAATAAGTATTGCGATTTAAGGACTGATATTTGGTATAATGTGTTTTCATATATAAACACACATTTTAGTAGAATAAAAAAAAAATGGGCAAGTTCCCTATTGCTGTTTGACATCATGCAATGCTCTTTGATTGCAACACTGCTACCAACGCAACTTATAGTAGAAAGAATAAAGTGTTTAAAAAACTCAAAAAATAATTTATTGAAACAATGTATAGATACAGATTGCGAAAGGGCTTTTCGAACCGTACGATTTACACAAGCACGACAAGGAAAATATGAGAAAATCAGCTTGAAAAAGAGAGAAAGAACAACTGTGCGTGGCCAGCGAGGGCTTGTACTTAGTTCCAGAGGCCGGCCGAATGTCCACTGCCCCCCCCCCCCATTTCAAACGTAGACTAATTTGTACAAATGATATTTTTGTCTCGTCATCGTTGACTCCTTTTCGAGCTCATGCACTATTAGGCAAAACCAAACACCTCCATCCGGCAACAGTGTCCTTTACAGAGAGAATTCACATTTAAATTGCTATTCCTAGGTCTTTTCGCTACAAACGTTGATCACGTTGGAAGCGCATGCCATTGTATTTGAAAATGACACTGTTGCCGGATGGAAGTGAAAAAATTTCATTTGTACACATTAGTCTGCGCTTCTGGCAACAGCGGTTGAAATGGGGGGGGGGGGGGCAGTGGACATTCGGCCGGCCTCTGGAACTAAATACACGCCCTCGCTGGCCACGCACAGTTCTTTCTCTCTCTTTCAAGCTGTTTTTCCCATATTTTCCTTGTCATGCTTGTGTAAATCGTACGTTTCGAAAAGCCCTTTCGCAATCTGTATATCAGCTCTACAGGCCTGTCTAGCCCTTCTCTTCGAGATCTTTCACTCTCTCTTTCCATTTTTATCTGTTCCTCGCCCCGTTTTGCCAGTCCCTTACTCCCACTGTTCTCAGATTTCTCCTAACTTCCTCCAACCATTTTTTCCTTGGTCCCCCTCTTTTCTTTTTACCACCTTTTAGCACTCGTTTTACCAATCCATCTTCTGTCATTCTACCTATATGTACCAACCATCTCGATAAATGTGCTTTAATTGTATGGGTTATACTTGTGTGTTTATAATATTCTGATAGTTCTCTTTTTGATCTTTTCTTCTTTAATTCCACCATAAATCTTTCCGAGCAGTTTACATTCCCATATCTCTAGTTTATTTTGCTCTTTTTTTTCATTGTCCAGGTTTCACAAGCGTAGGTAACTGACGGTCTTATTGTTGTTTGGTACATTCTTATTTTAGCTGTTCGTGATATGTCTTTTGAGTTTAACGTCCTTGATACCATTCCTGCTGCTTTACTACATTTTGTTAACCTTTTTTCTATTTCCCTTTCTTCGTCTTCTTTATTTGTTATAGTGACTCCCAAATATTCGATTCGCTCCACTTTTTCTATTCTGTTCTATTATTTCCATTACAATTTATAATAATATCGGTTTTTTCATTGTCCTTTATGTCCGTTATTACCATGTATTTTGTTTTTTCTCGTTGATCACTAGACCATGTTCTCTTGCCTTCTCTTCCAGTAGCTTAAATACGCTTAGAAGTTCTTTCCTGGATGTTGCCAGGAGTACTATGACATCCGCATATGATAGACATTGATGTTTATTCCCATAAATTAAACCTCGGGTTTTTATACCACTTTCTCTTAGTATGATTTCTTGAACTAGGTTGAAGAGGGTTGTAGATAATGGGTCTCCTTGTCTCCTTAAGGTTCACGCGCACTTAGCCGAAGAGTTGCGAACGGAAGCGGCGCGAAGAAAATTGTAGATTTTTCGCCCGAGTAAGTTATATGGCAGCTCGCGCACTATGGCGGCGCGAAGCGAAGAGACGCGTCGGTGGACGCACGAATTCTCTTCGGACCAACTAGTACACGTTTCTCTTGACGCTTCGCCTCAATGCGCGGCGAGAAGATTCAAATATTTGTTAATTCTGTCGGATTCGGATAATTCAGTTTTTAGCAGTATTTCATAGGAAGTGCTGCTTAAGTTGGCGGCAAATTTAGTTTCTTTGCAGTTTCTAGCCGTGATACAAAGACGTTAATTACAAAGTAATTTAATTATTTCTCATACGATTGTGAAAATAGGTATTCAGACTGAAACAATTAAAATCGTAAGATATTATCATAAGGAACTTCATAGAAAAAGAAAAATTCCAATAACGATTAAATTACCTGAGAAATAAAGGGTTAAAATTTGAATAATTTGAACTGCTCTTAAAACGCGCTGCCATTGGTTGTGACGTCAGTCCGCACTTTTCGAGTCAGGCGATTGTGAACCGACAATTCAAACAACACTTAAAGACTGAGAAACTGACGCTAACGATTCGAATTCGATAAAAAATCAATAATGCTTCAAATGGCTGTTTCTGCGATTACCGATGCGCGAGGTTCGGTGTGACGTCACAGCCGCTGCCGCGCATTTTTCTTCGTTTGAATACACCCGGTGGCGATTCCAACTTTAATTATTTATTGTGAAATAAGTATTGCGATTTAAGGACTGATATTTGGTATAATGTGTTTTCATATATAAACACACATTTTAGTAGAATAAAAAAAAATGGGCAAGTTCCCTATTGCTGTGAATCAATTAATTTCGATCATTTTAAACTATAAATTCGTGTCTACTATAACTCTCTTTAAATTTTCATTTTTTTTAAGTAAAACGTTAAGTATATTTTATTCTATCAATTTTCACTGTAACTCACTCTTACTTACTTTGAATTGGAGATGTAAGTATTTACTAGTAACTTCCGTAAGCTCTTCAGTTTATAAGTAAAACTTAAGGTACTTTATTTTATTGGAAATTTACAACGTTATTCGCTTTGAACACTGTTATATTACTTTACTGTGATTTGATCTGTATGTAATTTTAGTAGTAACTTCTACTTTGGTATATTATTTTGGTAACTGAATTTTAATTCAATTTTGACTTTTGATTGTTGTTAAAGCCACTTTAAAATAGATATTTTGTAATTTTCCTTTCTAATCAAATTGTGAATTTTAATTTAACTTTGGCTTTTAAGTGTTGTTGAAGTTACTTTCTTATTGATTTTTTTTTGTAATTTTCTCTTCTAATGAAATTGAGTTATCTAGGGTTTTTTTCTTTCCTGGAGGATCCATCCCTGTACTCATCAGGAAGATCTACCTTTTCTTAGTATTGGAGGATCCCAACTTCAACAGTTTCATCTGAAAGTTCAACCATACCACCATACTGAGCATCTAGAACGCGCTCAAAAGAAAAGGAAGAAAAGGTTCACACTCCGAAGTGACTTCAGAATCAGATAAGCTTATCTAAATATTGTTTTATTTATTTCGCGAAAAACTAAATTTAGTGTGATCACACGTACGCTATATACGAATTATTTTTTTTCTTCTATCCTATAGTATTATCTCTTTGTGCGTAATATTGTATTTATGTTGACTTAATTTTGTTTTAAATTTGTTAGACAAGTTCAACTTCACTCGATTAATTTTTTTTGTTAAGTAAAGTAATTTAAAGTATTTCAGTCATAGTTTTATTTATTTGGTTCACCATATATTTTTTATATATATATATTTTTTTTTTTTGGTAACTTATCTTGTGGCTCTGCTAGTGCCTACAAGACCTAGGGGTTTCCGGCTTGAACCGTCTAAGCCGGTGGCGCGGCTCACTTTTTTCTACCCTCTACGGCTGAGCTCGGGCATAATTTGCCAGTAGAGAGACCGCTAGCGGGGTCTAAATAGGGAACTAAAAGAAACGTGGCAACACTATTTTTTAAGGGAAATTTCATAAATTTTTGTGAAGTACATTGAAAGCGAATGAAATCTAACTCAACCTACCTGTTTTCAGTCAGCGGACGAAAAGTCCCATAGTCAGGTAAACAGTTCCTTCCGACCTTTTATTTTTATTGCTTTAGCGGACGAAAAGTCCTATGCCCGACGAAAGCGACCATTTTAACAACACTTGGAAAGGATTACGGACGAAACACGAATCGCCCGCGCATATTACCCTCTTTATCATCCGAATACTTTCTCATTTTAAGTTCGCGCCTCTCGTACGTTTCTCGACATTCACTCCTGTATTTGTCAAACTGTAGGTATACCTAGTCTTATAAAAATATGGGTCAAACGGAGTTTTTTTTTTAAATCAGAGATTGAAACATATAAAATTCAGTAAAATACATACCTAATAATTATAAGTGAATACTTATTGGGTACTGGAAAATAATAGAACAGGGTGCATAGATAGGTACCTATAAGTTAGCTATGAGTGACTGACATATCTTCGTGAATTGAATCTGATATTTAACTTTTAAATTTTTAGGGTAGGTAAAAGTATGTATATTCAACTATTGAACATATTTAGGAAACAATGATATTACTTTAGATTATTTTTTTAGAAAACGGCAAAGACAGGTACATATAATTATAAAGATGGATTCCTCTGACGATCTCTCACAGGTTTATTTCACAAATACACCACCAAACATATTAGACGTAGCAAAGAATGCTTCTAATGATTTATTGCTACAAAAATCTGTTAATATTTACGAAACAAAATACAATTTGTTTAAAGAATGGTGTAGGAAAATAAAATAACGAAATATTCCGAAAATGTCCTAGTGGCTTCTGTATTTTGATAAAATTTTCGGTAATACAAAAATATTGTATGTAATTTGTGTGCAAAGGCCTTTTTTCGACTCATGTGATTCAATATTCACATTCGTCGAAAAAAGGCTACTTTACATACTTGTTACATAAATAACTATTTTTTGTATTACATTCTAACAATACTATAGTCTACCAGGAAAGGGTATTGGCATCCAGTGAAGTGCACACATCAGGACGGTTTTATTGAGGATAGCGCTTTTTTGCTTATTTCGGAAAAGTTAATAAATCGCGTTTGGTATTACTTTTTTTGAGATATAATTATTTTTGTTTTAAAATATATCTAAATCAATTTTGTCAATTTGAAAAATAACGAACAACAAACCTGTAGATTCTTCTTAAAAACACACCGGTTTCATTATCACTGTGGAAAATGTGAAGTTTGGAATAGTGCGCGATGCAACGTTGTGCAACAAAATGTTTCATCGGGAGCGTTTTCAGCTTGTAATTAGTTGCGTATAACATATTTCTCTGACCATAATATAATAGAGAGATATCGCAAGTGCAGCTGGTATTACCGTAAAAAGTTATTTTCTTACATTAATAGCGTATAACGGTGTTGAACTTTACTATTAAAACTAGAGATATTGCATAACAAAAGTTACATTCTTCATTTTAAAAATTTAATGTTTATGAGATTTTGAGTTTTGATTTTCATCACAAACCACTAACCGCCGGCGCCGACAATAAAACTATAGATTGATAGAATAAATACACTGTGGGCCGAAATAAAGGAGTACATTTTTTAATTGAAAATATTTTTTTTGTTTTTTGGGTGATTTATTTTCTTTTTGCAGGGATAATAACCTAACATGTCCTCAACATGACTGTAAATTTGAAAGCAAAAATAATGTACAGGGTCGGACTTATAAAAGAAAGTCTTAGCTAAAATTGTACTAATACGCTTTTTCGGTAGATAAACTATCCAGAACACTTCAGTAAAATGGAAATTTTCCGAAGTGACCGGATTTGCGAAATACCATTTTTTTATTAAATAACATTTCAACAAATAACACATTTATGAAAACAGTTTAGTAAGTTTAAAACTTAAAGTAAAATATTATGAATGTGGCCACCATTATTTAATAAAAAAATGGTATTTCGCGAATCCGGTAATTTCGGAAAATTTCCTTTTTACTGAAGTGTTCTGGATAGTTTATCTACCGAAAAAGCATATTAGAACAATTTTAGCTAAGACAGCTTTCATTTGCAACGAGCTCAAATGCACTGTTATATAATTTTTTTTATAAGTCCGACCATGTACATTGTTTTTGCTTTCAAATTTACCGTCATGTTGAGGACATGTTAGGTTATTAGCCCTGCAAAAAGAAAATATATCGCCCAAAAAACAAAAAAAATATTTTCAATTAAAAAATGTACTCCTTTATTTCGGCCCACAGTGTATATCTTAAACTATAGAAAACATTTAAACAAACTGATTCATTAAAAATCTACTCATAATAATAAATACACTGAAAAATCTACTGATTACAAAGAAGAGAGCATCTGTGGAATAGTTTATATTAATCCAGTTTTCGTGCTCTTGTTTATTCAGCATAATTACTTCTTTTTATAATCAATTTAACCTTTTGTGATTAATTCATGTTTCATACATAACTTCAAAATAGCGTCCACCTAAATAAGGTGCTTTAAATACCGTAACACGCTAAACGTTATTAACGTATGGATGAAAGTGCGCATGCGTATATGCCAAAATAACGTTTTCCCTCATTAGCGATTCCCAAAGAATAGCTTGCAATATTTCTCTAATATATATTTTAAACTTAGCATAATCACTACTTACTAATATTTCTAATACTCAGTCAGCCCTTGTTGAACCGTTAATGCTCACCTGGAAAAGAAAAATACTTATAGTAGACATATTCAACAAATAGCCAGGAACATCAATTTAAAAATAGTCTAATAAAATATACATTAATATCATGTTTACAACGAAAATCAACGGAGCACGTAGAATATTCTTGTTTGTTGTTTTATTAAATACTCGATGAGGTAATTGAATAGTTAACTTTAAAAAATAGCTTATTTTCAACACGTTGTATGTACTTCCAGGCGTCGAAAAAATTTGAAATTTTGCACATCTAGGTATAAGAATTCAATAATTTAATGTCATCAGGAAAAATTTTTCAGCACCAGCAGAAACGCATGGAATTAATAATAGCAGAACGACTAATTCATTGAACAGTTTGTTCCATAAAGGATTGGTCCAGTTCAATCATCTACCTCATGAAATAAAATCTATTAAGAGTTTAAACAGCTTCAAGAGAACCCTCATCAATTACGTAAAACGAAACCTCCTGTAAGTAACCGATTTCATCGTGTTACCTTTTTGATTTTTATTTGTTTATTTTATAATGTTTTTATATGAATCGACGATTTTTCTCTCGATGCATATAGAGTACAGATGTTTAAGGGATGTAATTATTTGACTATAATATTATAATGATTTGTGTATTATCTTTGATAAATAAATGATATTATTAATAATAAACTCGAATATAGGGTACTAGAGGACCCGATAGACTTTGTCCTGTGCTAATTAGACTATTTTTATTTTGATTGTCTCCAAACAATATTACCTAGGGGCTAGGTAATAAATATCTGAAGACCAATCAGGCCAACTAATTGCTGAAAATACCGCCCCTTCCACAACAAAGAGGCTCGTGGTTTTTTCAATGTAGGTGCAAAATAATGAGGTTTTATCTTTATATTTTTTATTGTGACCAACTTTTTCACTGTTAAAGTTTATTAATGTGTAAAATGTATCGACCTGTTTCGATTTTTAAATTTATATATCAAACCATACCATCATTTAATTCCCGCTTGTCGCCTCAATCGCCACTTCAATTCGCCAACCCCGATTGTTAAGACAATTGACATCTGCCAACGGCCGCTTCCATTTTGAGAACGACAGCCTCACCCTTTTTCGCTATCGACCGTCTTGGAAGCAAGGCGTACTTTATTTTTCCTAAAATTTACCTTAATTTGCTGTGGTAAGCGCAGCATCTAGAATACCGCCAAAACCCCTAGGATACACCTTATTTTCAAGTAATCTCTACATTCGTCTAAAAGACATCCCTATCTTCACCTACCGAACCTGCTTAAGTCATCTCTACCTTCGTAAACCAAGATAAATACCAAAAAAGTACTGGCCTAACTTTTTCCTTGTTCCTTCTAAAGGCATAGTAAAGTTGATTTTTTGAATTTCTTTTTTTTTTTTAATTTCTTTTCCTTTAATCTCTGGGGAGATTGTGTCCGGGTTTATGCAAGTTTTTAAATTTTTTTGCTTATTTTCAATCAAATCCTACAAGGTGTTTCTACCTTTTCCACCTTAGTTTATTTTTTTATCTAGATTAATTTGAAACTCATTTTCTTTCGTCGACGTCTAAAAAGGTAGCGGCGCCCTAAAGGTTTTATTGTCTGTTAACCCTCTGGTATACCTAGTGTAACTCTAACATGAAGTCTCTTGCCGGGATCTGGTTCATGTGGGAAAACTAAGGTTACAAATGCTAAGAAATATGAAACTATGAATATGTAAATAAAATGTATTCAAATATAGCAAAATGAAACACATTCTTAGTGAGAGGTATGAAGTTATTTTCATTCACAATTTTTATCCACTCGGGTTCAAGTTGTTCCAATAATAATTAAGAAGTTACTTTAAGTGTTCACCATTCATCCTTGATCTGTATTTGGACTTAACATACCTCATTTTTGAAAATGTTTGTTCACGTAGCAAAAATTGTTTATTTCAATATTTTTATTGGTTCAAGTTTCAAAATGAAAAATGCTTAAACAAAATTGAAAAAAAAATTATTTCCACAATATCAAGGGCAGGTCAGTCCAAGAACTTTGGCGGGCCGTATGCGACCCGCAGGACATAGTTTGGAGACCCCTGATCTAAACCATCCACATCTGACTCAAACAACAACACACTTGAACACACACAAAAAATGTTATCGAAATCGGTACTACCGTTTACGAGGAGTTCAGTCACAGAAGAAATACATAACTACAATTTATATTACACAAAAAGATTTGGTAGTCACTATATCACAGATATTTTTTTGAAAAGTTTTTTGTTTTTGCTCCAAATGCGTTGAATTTCTAACAAATTAATGCTGAGGATGGTTATAAATAAAGCTCGGATTATAGGCAAAATGCCTTTTTTTTTTTGGCTATTCTACATGATTTTTGTATATTTTGCCTTTTTTCGTAAATTCCTCCTTTTTGTGCCTTTTTTAAACTTTTATGCTACCCTACTGATGATGTTATTCATATTCCGTACTTCATTTTATTACTATACTTTTCTGTAATAAAATTTTGGGCTAGTAATAAAATATTAATACTTTGTTTGTTAATGGCCTTCTGAGAAAATTTACCGACCTATTTGCGGATTAAGAAGAGGCTTAACAAATGGGAAATCCCTAATGTTTTGACCTTTATATCAGTTGTACAGACGGTTACTGAATCAGAGTTTAGTTTTGTTGCGTATACCGAAAAGTAAAGAACACACATTTTAAAAAGTTTTAGACGTTTTGTGAGTTTATTTAGAAAGATGTCTTCTAAGTTAAGTGCTTGGATCCGACCATATCCGGAACTATCTCTAGAAGGAGATGGAGCATTTTGTGTAAATCGTGTGACAAATCAGTAAGTTTCATTTTTTCTTTCTCTCAGTCACCGCATAACTACATAGTGTTGAAATTCTAATTAATTATTCTTATTTTTTTAAATTCTCAGATTTCATGTTCATTCTCTATGTACAAATTAATTTTAAATGAAAGAAGACAGAGTTTTAAAACAGAAAATATAGAGAAGCACTTATTTGTAGCTATTAATGATAAAATGTTAAGTGGTTACAATGTTTAATTACTAATTAATAATTGTTTAGTTATATTGTGCAAATATATTTGTATTAAGTTAACGTTAAGTTAATTCACTTTGTATATTAAAATAACTTCTTTATAACTTATTATCAATAATTAGGGAATTAGAAGCATTTGCCTATATGTTAAGATTTCTGCCTTTTTCAATCAAAAACTTTGCCTATATAAGCGCCTTTTTCTTCAGTTTTTGTTGCCTATAAATCCGAGCTTTAGTTATAAACGTTCTGTTGTTAGGTCGCTTTTACTGCAATCTGAATAAAACAACAACAGGAGTAAGAACCTTTTGAAAAATTGTACTTGGGATCTTTCCAATACATCGACATATCGAATAGCCCAGGCAGGACAACAGTGCATGAATGTGTTTACAACTATTGAATTATTAAGCTCAATTCTTGACTCCCATGAATTCATCTTAGATTTACTCATAATGTCAATTACAGCACCAGTAGATTGTTTGATTTTCCTAGTCATTGCCAAGTATTTCTTCAGCGCCAGCTTCCCAGGATCGCCCAGGAAGATCCTGGCAAAACTGCATAACTTGATTGCATCCCATCTCTTTAGGGTTCGGCTAGTTCCGCAATTGCCGAAGTTGTCATGCCTTAGGTGTCGCTGGGTCCTAAACGTCTTAGTCCAGCCGCTTCCCAAGCATTTTGGTAGATCAACTAACCTTTACAAATGTAATATTGTTGATTTAGACCTATCTGTATATAGATGGGACGGCTATTCTTTTCAATCTGGCTATTTAGGAAATAATCATTGGAAAATCTCTATATGAGAGGTCTTTTGATCTGTTATCCAGGTTTTACTGTAATATAATATCTTACAAATTTTTATTCCAGTTACTTTTAATTTGATTAAAATATTTTGATAAATATTAATAGATTCAAATACTTTCCAAATTCTAATATTCTAAATTCTAAAGCTGAACTTGTAAATTTTTTTTAAATTTTATCACTTGCGTTTATGGATTTGGTAAATCATTTTCTATGTTTTGTGTAAACAAATCCTTTCTATACAAAATCTTTTATTTGTAATAAATTTTAGCAATTTTATACTGCAAAACAATGTTAAAATCAACTTTGTCTCGAGAATCAGTAGGTCAATAATCAAGGCGTTACTTCATTGACCGCTGACCTACTTTAATGAAATCCATAACCTGCACCAACTGCATAAATATCCGATTCACCCTAAATTGTGCAAAATTAAACTTCCAAAGAGGACAGGAAGTTGAGCTAGGTCGGGATGCGTCAACGGCCGTTTTTCAACTTGTCACTAACAGATTCCACGCAATTTTACGTGCCATGCGCTCTTTCAACTGGAATAATGAGATAATTTTAAACTCGACTGAATATGAAAAGAAGACAAAAATATAATATTAATCGTATCGTATACACTTACGTTCAAGTTAAAAATATAATGATGGCGGCACTAATACAAATATCATTTCAATAATTTTAACATTAAATAATTTTTTCTAGCATTTATTTAGAAAATGTACTTTTTCTTGTGTTAGATTTATAAAGAAGTACAAATTAAACAAATCTGGTTTTGATATTAATCTTTGCATGACTGTAGATACATTTTGTGATTTTCCACTGACTACATTTGAATACCTATATTTTGGGTGTAAACAGGAGCCGCCTCGGTTCAGACACAAACACAAACATAATCAACAAGTGATAGCTAGAGCGGGAACTAACCGTAAACCTAAAAACAACGATAGTGGTTTTTAGTAGAAATACCAATTGCACAAGGGGCAAAATACTTGGAAGTTTTGCTATATACCAGCGTCGTTGGATCCATGATAAATAGAGCGTGCATGCATTGGGCACTTTTTAAATCTACAAATTAAGGACCTGGTTAATCTCTCGAACTGGGCACCGACGACTTATCAACACCAAAAGGATTAAAAGACTTATAAATTGCAAACCCTATTTTTCGTTTGTCATTTCAATTTATATTGAAATGAATTCTGTACGTGATAGAGAAATCATAATTTTGAATAATAATAAGTTTACTTTTGAGAAAATTTTGAAAAGTCAAGAAACATTTTGGAGATGTTCTGTAAGAAAATGTACCTCAAAAGTGTGGACTATCGGTCCTGAAAAAGTTGTTTCAAGAAGTGATCTTCAACATAATCATAATAACACGAGATTGTTAAACAGGCAAATAGGTATGTAACAATTTAATTCGAATTCAATATTTTCATCTACCTAGAAATAATTTTTCAAAATTTTGTTCTTTCTTAGTCAGTGCTAGCGCGAAGAGGAAAGCAGAAGAAGACCTAACAGAAAAACCGTCCAAAATAATTAATTCCATCGTTAAAAATCATATTGAGGCGATGAACACATTAACTGTAAAAGATATTTATTATATCAGTTACAATATTTATTACAAGAGAAGAACACTACCCCTAATCCCTAATACGCACTACAGTGCCGAATTCATGTAGTTTGAGGTGACGACAGGTAGAAAGTGCCCAATTCGTGGCTACCCGATAAATATCGGTGATAGCTGTCACGTCATTACTACTTTTTCCACAGTCACACCTAATTAAAGGTCCAACAAATAAAATTAGTTCTGCATCGTACATGTGAGCGTCCGTGTTTTATTTTGTTTTTTAGCTGACAGATGAATGTATCCTAGGAGATGTTCAACAAAAACCATGGTCACATTATTACTTTTTTGTATGCACGTTGGTATACTAAAAACTTATTCGGAAAATGTATTTTAGTTTATTCCAAGAATGCCGTTTATTTTACATACACATTTTTCCGATTTCGGTGTTTGTTCGTCCAATAAAATATTTCAAAAATGTTTAATTGCTTTTTATTTATTCACGATTCACGCTACAATCATACGGGTTACAATTGCAAGAGTATCAGCGATTTTCCGACACCCTCGGGTCAGTTCCCGGTTATTTCACTAAATAACAAAAATTAAGAATGGAGGTAATCGACCGTCATTTTTTAAAGTACTTTCAACTTTCAATAAACTGTCACTATAATATGGTTTGTGATATTCACTGAGACCTGAAAGATCTATTCTACTTAGTTCCTGAGGAAAGTCTCAGTGACCAGTAGCTCCTTTAGCCCTATTTTTCTGAGGAATTTTAGGATATCTGCAGACTTTAACTTGGGAAAATGTCCCTCTTCTATCCAATAATCTCCTAGGTGTTGTGCCCTATGATTCTAAATTGCTGTGCAATTCGCAAGTGGATGGAAGTTTCTTCTTCCATGCCACAGAATCTTGCAAATATACCAACCCCGTTTAACTTGGAAGTGTAATCCAATACCCTTCGTGGCATACAGCCAGGGAAGTATTTGTTGCTTTTTAGTAAATGGTCTGCTCTTTGAAAAGTAATTTTCAAATTTGTAATGCTTTATAGTATTAAACTATTATCTTTGAAATCTATTGATTATTATAAACTTCAATTGCCAGGAAAAATTGGTTTGGACTCAGCAGAAACATCTTTAGCATCCCTCTTAGGTCTACATTTGTAATAAATAAATGACACATGTATTCCAAACTACGTAAGAAGCCTACAACTTAATTACTGCTGCCCACATAAAGTATAATATTAAGATGTATTTTAATCTACCACATACACTCTGGTGTCTGGTAGTACCTTCGGTATTCGGAATGATCAAAGGCACACAGAAATCGATTTACAACACGTTTAGATTTATCTACGTAGTATACCCAACGTCAGTTGCGTACTCTTTAAATTATGTATTCAATCATGATTGTTATTAGTATTAACAAATAGTTTTAATTTGGTTCGTACTCTATTTAGATGTTATTTGACATAATTGCTACTGAACACGTTTATGTATCTTTCATTAGTATAGCATAAATTTACACTTCATTTAATATAATTGATTCATTTGGTAACCAGGTACATAACACTGTTATTGATGATTTATTTTTTGTAGCATGGAATTAAAAAACGATAAATTTACAAATTTCAGTAGAGTTAAATCGGGGCTGATGTAAAATAATTTATTAATATAGTACTGTCTATCTTTATGTGTGAGTAATAAATAATAATTATTTATTATGTAAAATTTGGTACGGTCATTTCAATTTATTATTACTATATTATTCAAAATATTTCTTAAAATTTCGTAAAGTTATCGAAGTTGAAACAAATTTCAGGTATTTGTGACAATTTATAACAACAAAAGTCGATGTTCACGAAAACGGTATATACAGTAGAAACGGTGGAGCTTTACCATCACGTGACTGTTACTATATGTATATACGTATACGTATATACGCTACTATACGTAGTATACGTTACTATACGTATACGTATAATAACAGTCACGTGATGGTAAAGCTCCACCGTTTCTACTGTATGTATGTATATTGGGGCGACATTCACTGAGACCTAAAAGATCTATTGTTCCCCCTTAAATTCTACTGAGTTCCTGAGGAGAGTATCAGAGACACTAGTAACTCTGTAGACCTATTTTACTGAGGAATTTTAGCAATGGTATTCAATGATATTTTTTATTATCCTACCTTTTCGTATCAAAAACCCAAATAATTACCCTGTACAAGATAAACTTATTTTATTTATTTTTAACCAAAATAAAATAAAAAGTAACGGTAACACACAGCTATTGTATACTACCTACACCTCGGGGGAAAAATAATATTTGTGACCTCTTTTTGCTGGCTATCGACATAATGTTATACTCTACTATTATTCCCTACAAAAAGATCAATAACCGAGAAAGGTGGTCGAGCCCTTTAACGGCCTTGGCCTAGTGCAGGTGTAGGAGGTAACAACACACAGACCCAAAAGACGGGTGAAACCATCTGTCTTCAATTTTCTCCGTATTTTGTAATTTCATCTGGGTATAGTCCAGGAATTTTAGACGTAATATTAACGAAGATCAAATTATATTAATACACACGTAAAATACTCGTATGTATAAAAAGAGCACTGGTACGAACTTGTAACAGTGAACATGATGAATGATCGACGGGTACGAACATAACAAAATGACCAAGGAAGATTAATAAAAATAGGTTCAAATTTAAACTTCATATTTTAAGTAGAATGAAAATATGTTATAGATGGCAAGTATTCCAAATAGCATGTACTTATCTGACATATTTATGAGCATTTTAACACAAATATCGCATAGTGTATTTTAGAGGTAGTGATCGAAATACATTCCGTTTAGCAAAATTATGTAGATACGAATCTACCAAATATTATTTATATAAGGTTTATTTACGATAAAAAGACGATGTTGTCATTTTTAGTTACTTTCCTGCATATCGGAGTAACTATAAATTTACCAACCGTAAATACAATTTATACTTAATGGCCAGGGCAATTTTCAGCTTACGGGTTGGCAAAACTTCAAGACGTTGTCAATTCATTTAGAAAAATTCAGAAGTTTTGACACAATTGAGGTTATGTTCAGTATGTCATTCCTAGTTAATTGACATCGATCATTCTGGTGCTCCTGAATTAATTATTTCTTCAAAGTTGGGAAAATAGTTATTTTCGTTACTAATTAATTAGTCAAATCTGCAGTGTGTGGTTAAACGCATTAAAATGCACAAGAAATAGAACAGTAAATGCCGAGAGATGGTTATATCCTTATTTTTGAGGAGAAAGCCACAATGGGGCTTGCTTACTGCTGTAAGAGACGTGAGTAATACCATTTACTTTAATTATTATCAATACATATTATAGATTATATTTAAATTTATTCAGTTGGGTGTTTTTAATGATAAGTTAGATTATTAAAACTTGTGATATTCTATTATAAATTGAATTGTATTTAAATTTCAATTTCTTCAAGATGATTTATTTCTTCCAGTGTTCTTGAAGATGGTTCTAGAAGTTGTCCTTCATTATAAATAATCAAATGTTAATTGAGATATAGAATGATTGGTTACTATTTTTTGTATTTTATCCACACCTTTCACAAAAATATATACTCATATTAAATAAATTTAAGAATATTATACAAGCCTTTTATTTATAAATGAATACCTTCAATTTATGCCTTACGAGCTACAGGCGAATCAAAAAGAACTGTCACATTGACTGTTCCAGCTTCCTTTGAATAAAGAAAAAATCTACAATCTGGCAACATTAGAAAATTTTGTTTTGCAACGTCATTGTCTTTTTATCGTAAATAAACCAGAGTTCAGTTTAACATGGTAACGATTGTTCTATGACATTCTTTTCAATTTTGATTTCTCATGTTGGTAGCAGTGATGAATAACTGTAGGTATAACCACATAGTAACCCACTCACACAGAAGCGACATAAACAGCCCCCAATATCAAGTGCTGATACTAATATTTCATTGTTTATGGCTGCTATACGGAAAGTAGATAACCCACGCAACTTTCCAAACGTATCAACTTTGCATAAGTGAATGTGAATATTGGAAATGGAATTAGCCATTTTGGAGATAATCTGTAAAGTTTTCTCACGTCCTTTTCACTATACTTTCGTTTCATTTGTGTAGTGTTTCTGTTTATTTACAACAGAAATGTTTACATACTTTTTAAGTATAGTCATCAATGTCAAATCAAAATCGCTTACCCTAACAACAATTTGTTCTTCTGTGTGAGCAGGTATTCTGTGGTAAAACTAACTGAGGTCCGGTTTATCAATATCCAAAATTATCCATCAGTTGAAGTATCCGTCGGATAAAAGTAACTAGCAGATAAAGTTCCAGTTTGTTTGGAAGCGGTTTATCAACTCGTTTTTATTCTCTATATAGTTTGTTAACTGACAGATAATGAAAGTTGGCAATGCTGACGAATGCAATCTCATTGGTTGTTACAAGAACAAGGTCATGTTACATCAATTGATATTTTTGTTAGGTTATTGGTGAATGTTTATCCAAAGGTTTATGTGTTTTTATTTTTCTTTCTTGAAGAGTTTTTGGTTGTTGATAAATATGAATTTTCTGAATGATTATATTCTGGATAGCGACGAGGACGAGGATATTGTGCAAGTTCTTGAGTACGAAAGAAGGCCTTATACAGTTAGGGAAAGGGTGGACAACTTCGACAAGTGGGATAACCAGGATTTTCATGCAAGATTTAGGATGACAAAAGAGACTGTTCTGTCAATATTAGAACTGATTGAGGATTCACTTGAGTGTCGAACTGATAGGTAGGTGATTTTATTACATTTACATTTATTACATTTATTTACATTTTGAGGAATAACAGTATAAGGCCAATAGACCAGCTTCTTCTCACACTCAGGTTTTATGCAACAGGAAAATTCTTGATATCATCTGGAGACTTCTGTAATGTGAGCAAAAGTTCTGCATCAAAGATAATCGAAAAGGTGTCTTATGCAATTGCATCTTTCCACAAAGGTATATACAAATGACACAAGGAGAACAAATTGCCATAGCCCAGAGGGACTTTTACTCAATAGCAAAACTTCCAAGAATTATTGTAATTTTTAGAAGCAAATTTCTCTCCTCTGCTGTGAAATTGCATCCTCTCTTCTTAGTAGTACTAGTACTTTCCATTTTTTACGTTGCTCAGAAACCAAGTAAATTTGACACAACGAAATCCAAACCAAATAACTCTACCGAATAAAGTGAGGTTATGTAATAGACCTTAACCTCCAGATATCGACCATCCGCCAGTTGAAACTGTCAGATAAATATTTGACATTTTATCTGCCGGATAAAGTTATCCTGTTTTTGATAAACCGACCTTTCCAAAATAACTGGTATTTAGGCATTAACTGACGGATAAATTGCTATTGATAAACCGGGCTTGATAGTATAACATTTTTAAATTCCAATTAGTTCCATAATATTTGAGTATACAGAGCGATCTTAACATTGGTTTTAAATGAAAAAGCCCATTGTCGTTGATTCTTCGTTGAGAAATAATGCAACATATTTTAGATATCACGGATTACTTTCCTACCGAAATTGTTATTTAATTTTGTGTAATCACAAACTGTAAAAAAGTAAGTAATATACTAGGATCTAAAGTTAAATAAACCCTGACAACCCTGTCCTCAAACTATTATTCCATTTAAACATGTTTTGAGAATCAACAACTCTATAGTCAGAAATATTGAATAGTAACAGATTTCTAACTGTCAGTTTGGTAATAAAGCTTAATTCCCCAATTTACAGAGAAGCCATACTGTCATGCCACAATATCGCGTTATGACAGTTGTCAGATTTCGCATATATCTGGGATTATCTGGGATACTAGACAAGTTTTGTTAAATCCTGTTCATACTTGAAGTAAAGCGCCTGAAGCGATAATCCGCCATGAGCATATATTGAAATAATATAATATAGCCAAACTATACCTTGTTTTTAAACTAAGAGGAGCGATTTGAATTTAAGTTGGCATTTCTGCTGCCTAGTGATTGGTCAGATTGCCACCAGTTTCACACAGCTCTTTTGATACCACTAACACTGACATTTGTCAGTTTTGTGTTTATTTATATAAAAATAGTCATTAGTTCAATCATTACTACGACGTTTGTTGTTTATTGTTTATTTTTAACAAAGTATTATATTTTACCCAAGGTATTTGCTATTTTTATTATTTATTCCCTTTCATGAAAAAAATCCATGCTTCTTTTTTCTTGTTAATATTATAAGTTTCACATCAAGTTTTACATACATTGCAGTACTATATTATGGTATTTTTCGATAACAAAACTTCTGTTCAATTTAAGTTTTGCTACACCAAAGCCTCAAATGTTAAAAAAAAATTAATCATACAATTGCATTTCTATATTCTCATTAACCCTCAAATTCTTAAAAAATTTCACATAAACTACTTATTATAACCTTACATCTTTTCACAATAATGTGACATTTGGTTACTACTTTCGCAATGACCTGTGGCCAATCATCATTCAATATTTAGACATGCCTTGATCCCTCATTGGCCACGACAACAGCGAGCAGTACAATACATATTTCACATAATTTTCATTTTGTTCAAAAAGTCTGAACACGACCCTTTCGGAACACACTCCCAATCTAGTAACTTTTAGTGGTGTGGTTGAGGTTTCCTAAAATGCTCCTCCTAGTTTAAAAACAAGGTATAGTTAGTTTTAAGCTTAGTTACTATTGTTATTTGTATTACTTCATGTGATAGTCATAATATGTGCGATTCCAGAGTATCTCAGTAAATCATCCCGTTGAAAGGAAGTAGAATTTGGGTATAGCGACTGTAATATTTACAAAAAATCAGGTAACAGCTAGCTGGGATCGAGGAGAGGCATAATATATAGATATACTACGATCGTGCTGGCGCGTCTTTTTCGGCGGTGTTCTTGGGCGTATTTGACCAATTTCGCATAATTTTATTACAAATCGAAAATATATGTTCTCTTGTTCTACATACAGGGTGCGGCATTAGTGCGAGGATGTCCAATTACTCACTTGTGAGAGATACGAAAAAACTGTATTTAGATAAAAGTTAAGCCATATATAGTACCATATTTTGTGAATATTTTCAAATATACAGGGCCACCTATATTGACAGGATGAGTCTTTTTAATTGGAACACCCTGTATATTTCCACATTTTTTTATTCCCCTCGTTTTTCTTGTTTCTGATATATGAGGTATTGCAATGTTATACGAGGTAATTTAAAAGCACTTTTTTAATAATTTCCTAGTAACATTAACTCTCTGTACCATTGTATAGGTTTTATATCAAGAAATCTATTTACGTTCAAGCGATTTTTGATATAGTTTACCATTGTCCAAAATTATTAACATAGCACCATATTCGTTTTTTTATATACATGATTGGGAATTATTTTTGGTTAAATATTTCCATCGTCAAACTAATAAAATTTCACCTAATATTTGTTTCAAATAATGTTGGGCTGAAAGTATCAATAACTCACAAATGTAGGCAATTAGGTATAGGAAATGCTTAAAAAACAATAAAGTGCCATACAATACCATTTCATTACGTTCCTAAATACAGGGTGTTCCATTTAAGAAAACCCAGTAAATTTATGACTAATCCTGTATATAAAAAACGAATATCGCGCTATGTTAATAATAGTAAACTATCAAAAATCGTTTGAACGTAAATAGATTTCTTGATATCAAATCTATACAATGGTACAGGGTGTTGATGTTACTAGGAAATTAATAAACAAGTGCTCATATCTTTTAAATTACATCGTATAACATTGCAATACCTCATATCGCACTAACAAGAAAATCAAGGGGAATAAAAAAATGTGGAAATATACATTTAAAAAAAGGTGAGTAGGGTTCATCCTGCCAATATGGGTGGCCCTGTATATTTGAAAATATTTTCAAAATATAGTCCTATATGGCTTAACTTTTATAAAAATAAAGTTTTTTAGTATCTCTCACAACAAGTGAGTAATTGGACTTCCTCGCACTAATGCGCCTTCTAGTATATACTTTTCAATACCGTTTTAAAATTTGAAATCGGACTATTTATAACACATCCAGATCTATTGCCAAATATTGCATAAAAAAATTGCAATTGCAACAAAAGTATTTGTCCCACGATACCTGCTCTCCGCGCACATAAAATGCATACAAATGACCTGTAATGACCTGTTTTCTATGAAGTTTCTACGCTGAAAAACTTGAAAAACATTGAAGATATGAATTTTTGGAAAAACAGCGAATTATCCAGTTTTTAAATTTTCTTAGCTCTTCTCTTGGATGAAAAATGCGTTGTATTTGTATTTTTATTATCACACCATTACGATTACTTAATAAGCTTTCGTTTTATTAACAGAAAACTAAAAAAGGACGTTTTTCCGTTTTAAAAATTTCGTGAGCAATATTTGCAAGTAGAAGATCAGGTTCATACTACGTAATGATGGTACATTCTATATTCTACTAGGATTTTTGTAAATAACTCACTATTTTGATGATGTATTACATGGCCTACGTAAAATGGAAAATAAGGCAAAGTATTAAGTGTTGCCTAAATGTGCCATTATAGCATTTCATTGCGAAAGTTTACTAAACCATTGAACTTAGCTTCCCATTCAATTAGGTAACTCCCAAAACGCCTCGGATTTATGGTTTAGTGCTTGGTTGCAGTTATTATGGGTACTTGAATTTTTCGTATTAGGTCAGTTAGGCCAAAAACTCAGGTAGTTCCTAATCCTACGATTAGGAACTGGCCTGGAATATGAAATCAAGAGATTAACTACTAGCAAACGTGCAATGTTAGGTAGGGTTACGTTATGTTAGGTAGGGTAGGTTCATTTATCCATTCTTTGATTAAGATGAAATAGTAAGATTAATCATAATCATCAACATGACAAAACAATAAGTAAACAAAGTGTAAGTAAAAGCTTAAAAAGAAAAGCTATAGATGATCCAATGGAATTTTTGAAATAATGCCTAATGATGAACCCGTGATTATTATTTTTAACCTGTTCCGAAATTGGACCAACAAACCTATAGGATTATATTGACCCATTTTCAGCAACGGATTATAGCAGGTAATTTGGCCCAACTGAATTGTCTCCGAATTTTTAATTGTCATTCTATGCCAGGAGAATGCATGATCTTGAACACTTTTGCCTCTGGCGCCCTCAATTGTTATGCCTATGCCTCATTAAGAGTAGCTACAAGCCGCCACTGATTAAACTAAACTTGCTCATAACACCAATGTACCAATTAATCTGTGATATAGATTATTTCATTGACACTCGGTTCATTATCACTTATTCATAATATTAATTAAAATCATGGAAAATAAGACAATATTTTCAAGAGAATCCGAAAGAATTATCTCGGTGTTTATTAATCAAGAAATCAAGTTAGTGACGTCATGACTCGGTACTATAATGGCACCGGCGCCTTGCTCCAACAGAGCGAGACTCGAGAGTCACCGAACAGGTTGAAACTAAAAGTAGATTCAAGTATGTAACTTGAGCAAGTTTTTATTTAAACAGTTTAAGATACAAAATAAAAGGTTTCGTTTTTACGACTTTGTAATGATACTTTGGAAACTATAAACATTTCAGTTTAGTAGAATTATGTTAAACAAAATACTTTAAACTGTACCTACCTATTGTCACAAAGTGCACATCTCTTTATATGTATAATATAGAGAGATATTATGCTTTATTGTCAAGAAAATTTAACAATTTTATGGACAAAGTGATACAATTTAAAATATAAAAAAAATGAAGTCCACATCAGAATTTAAAAAAATTAAAATACTATTGTAACTATACCTACTGGTACTTACATAAGTAATAATGAAAAATAATACAATGAATATATTAAAATACGTTATTATAATATCGTATAGGTCTTTTCACCATCTAAAGTCAGTTTCTTGACTTAGGCTTGAGATGCAATACAACCATAAAACTTTTCGGATTTACCGTGCAGGGCCGCACTATGCCTGATGAAAAAGAAAAATGACCCAAAAGTCTTATAGAGTTTTCAGGTAATATAATTTATTATTCGTCAACAACAAAATAAATACGACCCTGTACCAGTTTCTTAGATCGTGAAAATAACACATATATAAGCTAAATATTCTGAATATTGAAAAATCGAAACCACCGGGACTCGAAACCGGGACCCCTCAGTTACAAGCCCTTACGCTAAGCCCTGCGCTACGGCGGTTCATACCTATCAATGTTCTGTTCGGTATTATAAGCTACCATTCAACCGCGTCTGCGTCTTACACATAATATGCCAATGTAACTCAAAAATCTAGGGTACGGTTTATTTACGATAAAAAGGCGATGACGTAATTTTCAATTACCTTTCTGTAACTTGAATGTACCAGCCGTAATAGTATTACATGCCTAGCGGGGAAGTAGATCATTACAGCCCAGGCTAAAAGCCGTGGCTGGAATGATCCTTCCCGCGTGGTATGTATACTATTTTATTCACAATCGCTTAGTTACAAGCTTTTACAAACATTAATTTTAAGAACATTTGTTAGCACAATTTAATATTTTTTTCATTCACGTGTTAGACTTCATCAAGTTAACATCGTTTGCCGATAACAATTTTGCTAATCGACTACGAGTTTTTCTTGTTGTTTTCTGTTCATTACCAAAATGTGATAAGGAAACGAGTTCCTAATTTGTTTATTACTTTGTTGAGTAAATCGATGTTAGTTGCCAGCAATTAATATTAGTGAATTCCAGTGGCGTACCATCTGACAACTTCTGCAGGGAACAGGTGAGCTCCTTTTTTCCCCCTCCCTTTTTAGGGAGTCTGTACTCTCTCTTACATACTTACACTTTGTGTTGTGGCCTTGGTAACCAGGACCATACACTAAATTAAATCAACAATGATCACTCTCACAAATAAACCACCATCTAATCTCGACCCCAATCCTATTTCAAAATCATATGTCGCAGCCGCACGGACCCAACCACCACCTCCTTCTTTTCCCACAAGGGATCAAGCTATTGTCATGCACTCCATCCCGAATACTGTACTGTTCGAATACATTAAGGCTATCGGGGAGATAGTCACCCCAAAAAACATTACTTTCGCCTCTAGAATCTCTAATAATCGAATCTGTATTTACCTCTCATCTATCCAAATCGTAGATCAGCTCCTCACTACTACCACAAATGTCACGATTAATTCCACTATTGTTCCAATACGACGACTCATCTCACCAGCCAAGAGACTCCTAATCTCCAACGTATGCCCCTCCATCCCACATTCCCTAATCGAACAATCCTTAAAAGACCTTGGCTTACAGCTTGTATCACCGGTCACTTTTGTAAAATGCGGAGCATCGGAAGATGAATATGCTCATATCATGAGCTTTCGTAGGGTAACCTTTGTAATCCCGGACAAAGATGATTTCAATCTTCACACATCCTTACTAATCAATCATAATAACAACTCCTTCAGAATATTCATTTCCACTGACAGACTTGAATGTTTTCTCTGTAAACTTACGGGACACACAGCAGATTCTTGCCCTAAAGTCCCTAATGATCCTATCACCCACCCTCTCTCTGCTGTCCCTTCTTCCTCCCTCCCAGTTGACACCTTAACATCGATCAATAACCCTATCACCACCTCCACTGTATCAACTAATACTACAATATCTACATCCTGTCCAACTATAACCACCCCCACACTAACCACAGGCCAAAAAAGAGGACATTCCACTGACAGCCCCCTCAACACCCCGCCCATTCTGTCCCCCTCTGATACCCTTTCTACCTCATTTACCCCTATGGCTCCCCCGCCATACATTACACCCCAATCTTCATCCAAACAAGCCAAAAAAAAGATTAAATCAACCAGCCGGCCAGATCATACTTTGAGCACGAATACTGTAGCAGTTATCAATACGCTTTACAACGACAACCCTTCAAACTTTACTCTTACCTCAACGCAATTAATAGCATTCCTTGAAAACTGTTATGGATGTCCCACTCCCCTCCAAGAAGCCCAGGAATTCTCCACTGATATACCTGGCATTCAAAAGGATCTATCTCAACTTTATACAGCTTCTAATGAAAGATCTCTTAAGAATCGTATCACGAGAATATTAAATAAAATAAAACAACAACTTAACCCTGTTGATTTCCCCGATAATATAAGCATCTCTTCAGAACACCTTACCGATGAAGAATCAAATCACAGCTCTCAATCTGAATTTTAGCTCTCTCAATCCACCCTTATTTTATTTATTTTTCACATTCAATTTATTACAGTGGAATTGTGATGGATTCTTTCCTCGACTGGAAAGGATCCAACATTTAATATCACAGTCATCCCCAGACATCATATGTCTCCAGGAAACCAATGCAAAACACTCCACTCTTCCTCATTTAAAACACTACGAAGGATATCACTATATTAGAAACAACTGCATCAGAGCTAGTGGCGGTACTTCTATCTTCGTCTCCAGTGACATTTTTTCCTCTCACCTTCCCCTTTCCACTGAATTAGAGGCCATAGCCATAACCTGTTGGTGTCCTAATAAATTGACAATTTGTAACTTATACATCCCCCCTAACCACCCTTTAAAAGAAGAAGAGTTACTAAATCTTATATACGAACTACCCCAACCCTATATCCTCGTAGGGGATTTCAACTCGCATAACACTATGTGGGGCTCCAGTCACACATTTGGTAAAGGTAAGACTGTAGAAAATGTCATTAACTGCACAGGTACCTGCCTCTTAAACACTGGTTCCCACACATACTTCAACATCTCGTCTGGCTCTTTCTCCAATATTGATCTGAGTTTAAGTGATCCCAAATCAGCCCCTTCATTAACATGGCACACGGCCGACGATCTACACGACAGTAACCATTTCCCTATCTTTATATCCACCCCCGATAACTCAAACAAACAAGTATTATCAAGAAGTTACTGGCGCCTAAATAAAGCTAACTGGTCGGAATACATCTCTGAAACTGAACATTCAGTGTCTATACTTCCCCTGTCGGATAACATTGATGAGTCTGTAACTTTGTTTGCAAACACTATCCGTCTTGCGGCAGAAACTCATATTGGGAAATCAATAATTTCCTCTGAACAAAAAACTGTCCCTTGGTGGAATTCTTCATGCGATAATGCTGTTCGGGAACAAAAAATTGCCTTTAAAACGTACAACAGGAATAAATCCCAACAAAACCTTATTAACCTCAAAAGAGCAAGAGCCAAATCCAGATACACTATTAAACAGAGTAAAAAAACTTCCTGGAGACATTACGTTTCCTCTATAAATGAAAACACTAACCCAAGTCAAGTCTGGAAGAAAATTGGGCAAATCCAGGGAAAGAAAACCAATCTCAAAATTAACAATATACTGTTCAATAATATGTTTATCAATGACAAACATGAAATCGCTAAGGTTTTAGCTGAGAACTATGAAGCAAAGTTTTGTAATAATTCCCGACCCACATCTTTAAACTCTCCACCTCAATCTTTCTCTCCAATTTCTTCCTCTATTTCTCAAGATATGAATATACTCAATGCTCCAATCACATTATTAGAACTAAAAGCTGCCCTAAAATCCTGCAAAAACACCGCTTCTGGCCCAGATGATCTCCCCTACATCCTTTTCAAAAAACTATCTTCCCCCTGTCTCCTAAAACTTCTTGAATTATACAATAGTATTTGGCTTTCTCGAAAATTCCCCAAAGAATGGCGTACCTCCATAATAATTCCATTAAAAAAACCCGATCATCCCGCTTATTCTCCTAAATCATACAGACCCATATCTCTAACCTGCACTTTATGTAAAATACTAGAAAAAATAATCAACAAACGACTTATTTGGTATGTTGATAAATACAACATCCTTCCAAAGGAGCAATCAGGCTTTCGAAGAAATAGATCTACCCGCGATAATCTTGTCATGTTGCAAAATGACTTATCCAATTCAATAAATAACAAAAATGAGGTAATCGCCACCGTTTTCGACTTGGAAAGTGCGTTTGACACCATCAGTAGGCAAGCTATAATCAATAAATTAACCGAATATAATATCTGTGGAAATATATTTTATTTCATTAAAAATTTCCTATCGCAAAGATCCTTTAGGGTGTCTGTAAATGGTCTGTTCTCATCCTCGTACCCACAAAACGATGGCGTTCCTCAAGGCTCAGTCTTAAGCCCAACTCTATTTAATCTTGCAATAAGCGACTTGTGTCATAATTTTCCTTCCCCCATCAAATATGTAGCCTATGCTGACGATTTAATAATCTATTGCCATGGCCGATCATCAACCACTACGTCCAATCTCTTACAAACTGCGGTGAACTTACTAATTAACAGGACACACTCCTTAGGATTAAATTTATCTGTGACAAAGTCCAAGACAATCAAATTCAGCAGGCGCCCACCATCGCCATTCCCCTCTATTTTTATTAATGACTCACCCCTCCCCGTGGTTGATCACTGTAAGATTTTAGGGCTAACATTCGACTCCCGCCTTTCATGGAAACAACATATCGTCGAATTAAAAGGTATATGCTGCAAAAGGTTAAACATTATTAAAACACTGTCCCATTATCACTGGGGTGCAGATGAAAAATCCCTCCTAAAAATTTACAGAGCCCTTATTCGTTCTAAACTAGATTATGGTTGCATAGCTTACATGTCTGCGTCAAAAACAGTCCTAGATTCCCTAAATTCTATTCACAATACAGCCCTACGACTTTGTTTAGGCGCTTTTCGCTCCAGTCCATCGGAAAGTCTCTATTGTGAAGCGATTGAACCGCCTCTCTGGATTAGAAGGCAATATTTACTCCTCTCCTATGCATCCACAATCTCCGCAAATCCCCTCAATCCTGTTTACCGCTTGTTTACATCATCTGCCCACAATCCTCTCAACACCCCTTTACCAACTTTAAGACCTATCTCCCTAATTTTAGCCTCATTATCTAATGACGTCGACCTAACACTCACAAATCCCATTCCTCTTTCCCCAGTTCCTCCTTGGTCTATGCATTTTCCACAGATTAACACATCGTTAAACAAGTACAACAAACACGAATCACCTAAAGAGCTCATGATTAAAGCATTTCTAGACATTATTCATACTAATCGCTTCGACCTAGTACTATACACTGATGCTTCCAAAAGTGATTCCGGCGTTGGCTGTTCAGTCACAACATCCAAAACCCCCATTTGCTCCTTCCTTATTTCCCCAACTTGCAGTGTGCACACTGGTGAACTGTACAGTATTCTACAAGCATTCAAACACATCGACCGTCCTAATAAAAAAGTTGCCATTTGTACAGACTCTCTAGCTTCTATCCTATCTATCCTATCTATCCAGGAATTATACACCGAGCACCCTCTTGTCCAAGAAATCCATCAATCTTATCACCACCTCCGTTCCCTGAACACTACAGTTACCGTTATTTGGGTACCTTCACATATCGGCATATCTGGCAACGAACTCGCTGATGAACGCGCTAAAGCAGCCATTACTTCCACCACTTCCATGACACACATTCAAATCTGTCAGGATCTGAAGTCAAAGATGAAGAGAATTACCAACTCTTTATGGCAAAACCATTGGAACTCGGTAAACACCTCTCTTCATGCTATCCAGCCATCTCTGTTTAAACCTGTTTTCACCGGACCTACTGGAATTTCCAGGCAAGAGCTTGCTCTAATTCGTAGACTCCGTATTGGTCACACAAAGCTTACCCATGGTCACCTGATGTCATCAACCCCCAGTCCCTGCTGCCAAAGTTGTCAGTGCCGACTAAGCATTAAACACATTCTCTCTGAATGCCACCAATATAATGCAAAAAGGCAACAACTCAAACTAAACCGCAACTACCGAGAAGTACTTAGCGACTCAACCCAATTTAAGGCAGTATTGAAGTTCTTCAAAGAAATTGCAGTGTACCACAAACTTTAACTATTGTAAATTTTGAATATGTTTATATTAATTTAATGTAATTGCTCCCGTGCGAGTGGCCATAGTTGCCGAGCACGTTAATGATAATAAAAAAAAAAAAATAAAATAAAAAAAAAAAAAATATTTTTTTCGACAAAGAACTTCATGAATCTGTTGCTAGGCAATATTACTAATTTATTGGTTTTGACAATTGTGTCATAAAATATTCTTTGTGTCCATGAAGCTGCGGTTGAGGAAATAATTCCGTAGAAAAGCAAAGAAAGGTACTAACTTTTTTTTAAAACCAGCTTAACACAATATTGTCATACCTCAGAAAAGTGACACATGCTTCTAGCCGGAAAAGTACTTTTCCGGCTAAGGCGTGGAAGTGAAAGTAAGTAATGAGTCACTTCCCTACCGTTTTAAAGGTAAGAAATGTCTATATTACTGACCGATTGTGAATAAATACAATTTACACTTAATGGCCAGGGCAATTTACAGCTTACGGGTTGGCAAAACTTTAAGATGTTGTCAGATAAATTGGAAAAATTCAGCATTTTTGACTCAATTGAGGTTAGGTTTAGTAGGTATGGCATTTATTGTTTATTAACATCGATTATCGTCTTAGTATTTACAGGTAGTTCTGGTGCTCCTGAATTAAATATTATTTTTTCAATATTGAGAAATAGTTATTTTCGTTACTAATTAACTAATTTGTTGTGTGTAGTTAAACGCATAAAATGCCCAAAAAGTGGAACATAAAATACCAAGAATTCTGCCACTGAGTAGTCAATCCACGAAATTCATGGAATGTATTTGCCACTTTTCATTATCAAGGTAGATGATTGTATAATTTTTTACCGAATCAGACGAAGGCATCGTTCATTCATTCATTCATTCGGTTGGGTTGTGCTCATCAGCCCAGGCACTTGAACTGAATCTTTGTACCATTTCTCATGTTATCTACTTCCATTCCAGAAGCTTTGTGTCTTCTATGTAGGCATTGTTGAATAAACATAAAAATTTTCTCTTCTTATGGGGTAACTATAAGTTGGTCTCTCAGTTAAATAGTGGAAGTGTCTTCAAACCAAACACGAATTTCAAAATGAAGAGAGCAAGAACAGTCAAAATTTTCAATTTTTTTAAATAGAATTACTACTACTTAACCCATAAACGTAAAGAATAGCTCTTTGTAATTTGAAGATAGATTCGAAGAGGTACAAACTACGAAAGCCTGAGAAAGGCAAACCAAAGCGAAGATGCAGTAGTGAATCAAGATGTTTAGATACAGATTTGATGGCAAAAAAAACTAAAGTGTCTACAAGTACAGACCATTTGTGGATACCGTCAATATGAATATGGAATAACTCAGCCCTAGGAGCACCGCCACTTACAGGTAAATTTTCAGAAACTTCATCATATGTCCGTATACCAGTTGTTTTCTACATTTAAGGTAAGATTGAAACCATTTTAAAGGATGCCACAAAATTGTTTTTGTATCACAATTTCATCATCAATACAGTCAAATGCCTTCCATTTACTTAGTTTTAAAACTTTTTAACCGAATCTTCCAATCAGTCTACCGGTGACTTGATACAAAACTTGTCGTTTGTAATCTACAATAAATGGTAAAAAATGTAAGTTCCCAGTTAAAGAACGTCCTTCAATCTAGCAAAAGATAAATTAAAAACACAAGTTAATTGTATTTAATTGTAGTTGTAGTTAATTGTAAGCAGATGAAAGTAGTAGACTATCTCATTTTGGCTTATCTTAAAAAACCTGAAACCCCTCAATTGGTTAGTCTACGACGCGTTTAGTTTTAATTTTTCGAAACCGCCTGACAAAGTTTCCGATAGCACTGCACCCGAATTGCTGATTGTATTTTTGTTCGTGTTTTTTCATAGAACACCCAGTTCAGCACCTTTGTTCCCCGCACCAGTTTATACAAGTTGTTGGCTGGGTGTCCGTTGTATAGGATTGATTTGTTCAGGTGCTCCTTTTTTTGGTTCATGACCAGTCATGAAGCCTGTTATAATTATCGGCTAAAGTAGTACCTACTGCTGTACGTTTCAGGCTTGTTTTTTTTTCTAATAAACTCTTTCCACCTGGGTATGCAATCTACTACATAACATTATCAGATCATTAGTTTTAATTTTCAATCTTAAAACATACAATTTTTGCTGCAGGTTCTGCAACCCACTGTTTAAAAAACTGTACTTTTATTTGTACGTTGTTAATAGCTAATTAAATTTTCAAGTACAAATCAAAAGTACCTGCATCTTTAAAACTTTTAATGTTTGTTTTTGCATTTGCGAAACATCCTGCATTGTTTTTTCATTCCGTTCTTAATAGAACATCTGACTATCTCATTTTCTCAACTCGGTTCACGTTCACCTTTATTAAATGGTTAATTACTATTATAAACTTGTAAATTAGTAACTCTCACGCTTGATTTTCATTTTTGCTATTTGGAGTGGAAAGAATTGTTCTAAACGCAATACATTTTTAAGCTACAGAAATGGTCGTTTAATTATTACGTACTACACATAAACCGATAATTGAATGAACCAAAATCATGTTTCCAATTTTTAAGGCCATATCTTCAGATCTTCGTCGAATTAAGCCGAGTACCTAATAGTCGCAAACCAGAAATTTGAAACAGTTTTCTTTGCCGACTTGACAAATGAAACAATGTAAAGAAAATGATAATAAAAGTGATAATTCACCTAAAAAATAATGAACTTACAACGCTGGACACTTTGGGTTACCTAATGACAAAAGTAAAGTTCGGATCGACAAATATTTTTGTACTTATCACCTACAATACAAGCATTGAAGTTGCAAATCTCATTGTAACACATGGGATGAAAAGTCCCGGGCCTGACACATAGATGGCGCTAGTTTTATTGCAATCGCCTGTTCTTTAGTTAGTACTAACCTTATAAAGACAGCTGTCAAAATTTCATGATATTCTATTCATTTGTTCGTGAGTCATTGTGCTAAAAGTATTAAATATTTTCAAAACAATGGATCAAAAACAATTTCTTGTTTTAATTTTACACTGGTTCTTGATGTCAGCCTGGAGGAATATGAGAGGAGCATAACAGGATTGGAGGACGATATGAGGGTGTCAAAAGGGAAAAGGACGATCATGAGGAGAATGGTTACAGGGGACTTCAATGCGAAGAATACTGTATGGGGAGGGAAGAAAACGAACAGGAGAGGAGATATCCTGGAGGAAGTCTTGACAGCCAACGGGTTGGCGGTGCTGAATGACGGACTACTGCCTACCTTCATGAGGAGTGACGGTGGTTCGTCATTCATCGATATAACGGCATGTGATGAATGGCTGGGGGAAAGGGTGAGTAGTTGGAGGGTGCTGGAAGATGAGGAGAGCTTGAGTTTACATAGGTATGTAGAGTCGGATATAGGGAAAGAGAGAAAGGAATTATTGGAAGAGAGGGGATGGAGGTGGGCAAAGACTGAGGCAGAGAGTATGAGGAGGAAGCTAAGGGGGGAGATAGAAAGGGGACTTGGGCATGATGTGGAGAAATTGTACGATGTGATACAGGGCTGTAAAAGAAAGGGGAAGAGTGGCAATAGACGTGAGCGGAGGGCAAATTACTGGTGGAATGAGGAGATACAGAAGTTGTGGAAGGAGTGTAAGCAAGAACGGAGACGGATGCTGAGGGGAAGGATAAAGGGAAAAGGGAGATACAAGGAGAAGAAGAAGGAACTAGAGCGTAGGGGGGAGAGGGAAAAAAGAGGGAAGTGGGAGGAGTTACTGGGGGAACTGGAAAACAATCCATGGGGAAAGGCGTATGAAATAGCGGTGAGAAGGATGGGTGGAAATAGGAACGAGGTGCTTGAGGAGGATTGGGAGAGGGACATTATATGGAAATTGTTCAATGTGGGAGAAGGAGGAGTGAACGGTAGGTTTCGGGAAGTCCAAGATACTAGAGGGGTGGAGAAAAAGTGTGGGATAAGATCGGTAGAGAAGTGGGAAGTACAGGAGGGAGGGTGGAACATTAAGGTAAGGAAAGCTCCAGGGATAGATGGCCTGAGAGGTGATATGGTAAAGAGGATGTTGGAAGACAATGAGGAATACTTTTGGGAACTATTCAACAGGATGCTGAGGGAGGAAGAGTTTCCGGAAGCATGGAAGGTGGCCAGGGTGATACTGCTGAAAAAGGCGGGTAGAGGGGGGAATCGGCCGGGTGACTACAGGCCTATCAGTCTGCTGTGTGGTATGGGTAAATTGATGGAGGGGATAATAAAGAATAGGATTGAGGAGAAAGTTGGTAGAAATGGGGGTTTTAGGGAAAACCAGCACAGGTTTGCAAAGGGGAAATCATGTATCTCGGCTCTGGGAAGGGTGATGGGCTTGGTGGAAAAGGCTAGGGAGGGCAATTGGAGGAACAAGAGATTGGCCCTTCTCGTATTCTTTGACGTTGGGAACGCGTTCAACAGTGTCAGCAAACGGGCGGTGTTGGGTGCGTTGCTGAGTCTTGGAGTCGGGGAAGGGCTAGTTAACTTAGTGGAGGACTACCTGACGGGGCGGGTGATAGTGGACTCTAGAGGGAGGAGATATGAGATCGGAGCTGGAGTGCCACAGGGCTCGGTTCTGGGACCGACACTATGGAATTGTGTGTTTGATGAGGCTTGTGGGATAGTATGTGAAGAGGGATGTGAGATTACGGTGTATGCGGATGATGTATGTCTGGTATGTACGACAAAGGGAGAGGCGGAGATAGAAAAAAAGGCGGGGGGGATGTGCAGGAAGATTGTGGAGAAGCTAGAGCGGTGCGGACTGGAAGTGGCGGAAGATAAGACGGTGGGACTGCTAGTGAAGGGACGGAGCAAGACGAGGGAAGTTGCGGTGAAGGTGAAGGGAAGGAAAATTCGGATGGAGGAGTCTGTGAGATACTTGGGAGTGTGGTTGGATAGCCAATTATCCTTCAAAACACACATGGCAAAGGCGGCACAGAAAGCAAAAGTGAGAGCAGCAAGGCTGGGGAGATTGTTGTGCAATGTGAAAGGGCCGGGAGAGTGGAAGAGGAGGGTAATTGGTAGGACAATAGAGCAGAGTATGCTGTACTGTGCGGAAGTTTGGGGTGAAGGAGCGGGGGTGAATGCGAGGGTTAGGCCACTCCTGCGTTTGCAAAGAGGGATACGCCTGAGGGTGGTACAGGGATACAGGACAGTGGGTGGACTGGCGGCAGTGGTGCTGTCAAGATCCTACTCATTGGACCTAGAAGCTAGAGCCAGGAACAAACGCTGGAGGGGTGCGACTGTAGAGGAAATGAAGGAATGGATGGAGGAGGAAATGGGGAGAAGATGAGAGAAGTATGAGGGCGCGCTAAAAGGAGCGATTAGGAGGAGGAGAGAATGGATGGACCGGAAATTTGGGGAGGTAAACTACTTCTTGACACAGGTGCTCACTGGGCATGGGTCGAGAGTAGGGTACCTCCACAAGATTGGGAAACGAGAGACTGAATTGTGCGAGAGATGTGAAGTGGAGGATGATGTGAGGCATGTGTTCAGATGCTGGAAGAACGTGGAGGAGCTGGTAAAATTAGAGCAGAAACTAGGGGAGGCTGTGTATTGGGAGAACATGGTGGAGATTATGTTGAGGGGAGAGGAGGAATGGATAAAGGTAAGTGGCGTAGTGGAGAGAATGATTAGGGGGAGAGAAGGAAATGATATGACATGAGACGTAGGAGTGATAGGAGTGATAGAAGGGAGAAGATGACGGAGTGTGTGAGGGACCGCCGCCCGTCTCGAAGTATGCTAGAGTAGTGATTCCGAGGCGGGAGTAACGGCGAACTTTGAGGTGGATTTGGTTGGTAGGCATCCCTTGGGATGAGTCCAATACTGTCTGGGTCATGGGACATGGCCCATTCGAACTTGAGTTTCCCATCTCGGCCCGAAAAAAAAAAATGGTTCTTGATGGGGAAAAATACCGTTCAAGCAAAGCAATGGCTTGAAAAGTGTTATGGGGACTCCGCTCCATCAGAAACAACAATAAAACGATGGTTTGTTGACTTCAAACGTGGTCGTAGAGACACCGATGATACGGAACGCAGTGGACGTCCAAATGAGGCAGTAACACCAGAAATCATCAAAAAATCCACAAAATTGTTTTGAATGAAGTTGCGTGAGTTAGCTGACATCGTCAAAATATCGAAAAAACATGTTGGTTTTATATTGCTTGAGCAATTGACTATGAGGAAACTCTGTTCAAAGTGGGTGCCGCGTTTGCTCACTGTTGACCAAAAACAAGAACGTGTTGATGCTTCTGAGCAGTGTTTGACCATGTTTAAACGTAAGAAACCGGAATGTTTACGTCGATATGTGACAATGGATGAAACATGGATCCATCACTTCACTCCGGAATCAAAATGATCGTCATTTGAGTGGACAGAAGCTGGAGAACCTCGTCCAAAGTGCCCAAAAGCACAACAATCAGCTGGAAAGGTTATGGCCTCGGTATTTTGGGATGTACGTGGTGTATTCATCGACTACCTTGAAAGGGGGAAATACCATCAATAATGAATATAATATAGCGTTATTGGAGTGTTTGGTATAAAGGACGAAATTGCAAGGAAACGTCCACATATGGCAAAGAAAAAAAATTTGTTTGATCAAGACAACGCACCGTGTCACATGTCAATCAAAACAATGGCAAAACTACATGAATTGAACTTGGAATTGCTCCTACATCCACTGTATTCGCCAGAAATTTCGCTCGAATGAAGAGGTTATAACTGACAGTGAGGTCTATTTTGAGCCAAAAGATAAATCGTTCTACAAAACTGGCATTGAAATGTTAGAGCAGCGCTGGAATGATTGCGTTGTTCTTGATGGAAATTACATTGATGAATAAAACGAATTTTGAACAAAAAAACGTCTTTTCTCTGATAGGCCCGGGACTTTTCATCAACAATATACATTTGGAAATATTGGTACTATAAAATAAGTATTCCTATTGAAGATTATTCATAATAATGTCACAATATAACAAAAAATATATCACCGTGTCCAGGATTCGAACTCTACACCTACAATTTATGATTTCCGCAGCCAAACCTCTATGCCACTCGGATACGAAGACATAATAATTTATCAACCAAATTGTTATATATAGACCATATGATGTATGTCAAAATTAAAAAACGGACCTTTTATTTAAAGGAATTAATACTTTTTATTTAATTAAAATTATTGTATTGTAATCGGTATTCTATGTTTATACACATAGATAATCTCGAAGTGAAAGGTGCACAAAGGAACGCCTCACTTTTAGTTAATACTCGATTTTCCTCCTCATAAACTCCAATAACAGGGTTGTACTTGGTCCAAAAAAAAACACTAGATGTTTTATTTTCACTTTACTGTAATGCAAAAAATGGAGAAAAGATTTAAATGTATGCAAGTCATGATGAAATAACAAAATGAATTTTCACGGAATGATACGGAAAATAGAACAAAAAAAGATAACGAAGAAAATGTTTTAGATGGTCTACAAACATACTATTATATTCAACCTTTGGTAGGAAAGCACACAAAGTAAAATAATATTATTTGTGACACAGTAATTTAAATGCTTCATGGACAAATAAAAAACCCTGAAATGTATACAAAACTTTATTTCATAAAATTACGCGGTCAGCTCTCGAATTGTATCCAATATAATTGATTTCGCAGCATACTGCGATTTCATGGGTATATTTCTCAAATAAATAATATAAAAATACCATAATAAACAATTGAATTCGCGCTCTGATGCCTTTTGATAGCAGGCTCGGTTAACCAAGTGAAGTTGCACTCACAAGTCAAGGTTAACATGCAATTTAACACAATGTTATTCGCATAACAGAGACGTAACTATTTTTTAGAAGTGTAGTTTAGAGTAAAATTATATCGTTGGTACTAGCCGACATAAATATATATGTATAGATAAGTGAGATAGCGATATTGATTGTTTCATACCGACGGTTATTGGTCAAGCATATTCGAGCAAACGTCCTACCAGTGTAAAGCACTCAGTAGCGTGCAAGCTGTAATCGTGTTAAAAAGTTTACAATATGTATGGTCAAAGTAGAAACAAACGTAAATACCGTATTCACGGACTAACTTGTGAAGTAATATATGGAGTATACGATTATTTTAAAACAGTAAAAAGTGAACAAAAGATTTATAGGTTATAAAAATGAAAACAGACAAAATGACAGGTAAGATAATGATATAAACATTATTTTGATTATTGTAAGTACTTTCACATATTTTTAAGATTTTATTTCAATATATATTTTTATAAAAAGTGCTGTTACATATTATAAACACAAACGTATTCTCAACATTAGTTTCAAACTTTTATTTTCATATCTTTTGAAAATGTTTTGAGATAACTGTAAGCGAAAAATGTTCTTTGTAACAGAATAGCCTCAAGAAATAGTTTGGTTCACTGACGGTTCCAAAACGGACACTGGTACTGGCGCTGGAATATACGGTCAATCCCCCAGATGTGACATTAGTCACTCACTGGGAGTAAATACCACTATATTCCAAGCAGAAATTTACGCAATTGACACATGTCTGAGAGAAAACATAAGGAAGGGATACAGCGGTAAAAACATTCTTATCTGCTCAGACAGTCAAGCGTCAATTAAATCACTTAATAGTAGTACCATAAAATCCAAACTTGTCTGGGAGTGCTTAGAAAACCTTAAAAAACTCAGTGCCACAAATAAGGTAACCCTGAAATGGGTGCCAGGTCACAAGGGTATTGAAGGGAACGAAAAAGCAGATGCCCTAGCACGAGAAGGATCGGCAACCGGCTACACCGGTCCTGAACCGGCAACCGGTATAACAAAGGCTTCGGTAAGAACCACGTTAAACCAGTGGGTGCACAAACAACACCTCAAATACTGGCAAACAATTCCGAAGCTCAAACACAGTAAAATGATGGTCAAACAACCCATACCAAAACTTACTGAAGAAATTCTGAAGTTAAATAGGAGAGATATCAGGCTGGTAACCGGCCTTATAACCGGACACTGTGGCCTGAGAAAGCACCTTCACACAATGGGGATCTTCCAAGAAGAACCTACATGTAGATTATGTGGCGAGGAGGACGAAACAGCCACCCATATAATTTTCGAATGTGAGGCTCTACGTTGGTGGAGGTATAGACTGATAGGGCCGGATGACCCTATATACAACCTCACCAAAAGAGATACTGTGAAGAGACTTCTAGATCTCATCAAGGTCACAAATCTTCTCACAGACTAGCAGACAGACAGGACAATACAATAAGCCAACGGCTGCAGTGTTGGGGCCCACTAACCCGGCCTGTTTTCGTCTGTCTACAAACCAACCAACCAAACCAACAGAATAGCCTAAATGTATATCAATCTCCTATATAATATATTTTGTAACGATTATAATTTTGTGTTACTTAGGATATGCTATTGCTTCAATAGAAATAGTTATTCATGAAGGGCCAAATTCACTGAAGGAAAAACCATTTTCTAGTCTAGAAACCTACTAGGCGATCTACATCTACGAATCTATCAGGATCAAAGAATCAAAGTACGTATATTCGTATAATAATACACGATTTCCATAAAACAGGAAATTGTTGGATAAATATAAGAAAACTAATCCAAAAAATTGAAGATGATCTAGATCTTTCCATATAGGGCGCGTCCTTCAGAAGAATTTTTAAAGTTCGTTTCAAAGGAGTTGATAGCACAGAGCGCCTATAATAAACGGAAAACGGAGGTCGGGTATCTCAAACAATGTTATCTCTTATTTATGTTTTACAATGTATCTAGACTAAGAAGAAAGAAATTGTGACCAGGCCACCCGGTAATCGGTCAAAAAACAATAGGTAATAAAATGCAAATGAAGCATACGCAGTGAACCAAACGGTCCATAGTCGTAGAACAGGGTTATTTATGAGTTTTTCTTAACGTTTATTATAATTAATATTATAATGAAAATACAAAGTAATTGTGCACTAATATTTATATACATACTTATTCTTGTAAGATATAAAAAGACTGTAACAAATTATTGCAGGTGAATATATACACCATTATTAACTAAATTCTTTATCAGAAAAATCTGAAGAATCGTCTTGTCCTAAGTTAATAATTAACTGTTCGATCTCTGTACTTTCGTCGATTAAGTCGTCAAGATCCCAAATTTTCCTATCCTCAGATATAACATGTTTTATGACGCTTTGCCAATTTTCGGCAGTCACATGCAACATAACCTTTGATGACTTGTGCCCATATAAGCTCTATTGGGTTCACCTCACAATGGTAAGGGGGTAAGTGATGTACAATAATACCTCTACCTTTTGCCATCTCATCGATTACAAATTTTTTAAACTCTGCCTTACGCTGTCTAACAATTTGCAAAAGTTCTTTTTTCACCATTGTATCATCCAAATTTAAGGCTTTACACTGCAACCACTCAATTATCGCCGCTTTTTTCCATGAACCTGTGGGAAGCTTCTCTACTAATCGAGGAGAATTATAGCTGGCATTATCCATTACAATAACTGAATTCTGGAGAATGTATTCGATCGTTTATTGGAAATATTCCTCAAAAACGTCAGCCGTCATTTCTTCGTGTTAGTATTTGCTTGAATTAGATTGAAATTCCACTAATCCTTGATCCAAAAATCCGTTTTCACTGCCTATATGGGTTATAATAAGCCTGCGTCCCTTTCAACAGGGAAGTCTTAATCCTGCCAGACTTTCGATACGGTGTATCCTTCATTTAGCCAGGTTTCATCCAAACAGAAAGTATTCTTACATTCGTTGCGATATTTTCGGATTGACTTTAAGTATTCTCTTCTCCATCAAACAATATCCGGCCTATCAATAACAAAAGATTTTCTGTTCTGTTTTTCCCACCGAAAGTTCATTCCATACTCTGGTTCTTGATAGTTGTGGCAGGTTTTCGTCATTCTATGCGGCTTGCACAATCTTGTTCAATGTTGGTATTTCTTTTGCGAAATACATACCGTGCACTCATTCTACGAACACTGTTTTTAACATCGTCGTCAATTTCTAATGGTTTCTTCCCCAGTGAGGAATAGGTTCACCGAGGTTCTAGCATTTTCTCTCACGTAAAAATCTATAAATCATTGATCCTTCTACTCCTATCATATTGGCACAGTTCGTAATTATGTCGCGAACAGAACTTGTTGCGTTTTGGTGCACAAGAGCCATCATGAATCATCATGAACGTTCAGGATTAATGTTTTTTTCCCGCAAAGAATATGCACTTTTTGCTAAGTCGTTGAATAGTAATTGGAGAAAAACTTGAACTCATCATTAGACGAATAGACGTTACTTGCTAGTTGCCGAATAGTAACTACTTCAAATTTCAGTCTATACAGATACTTAGATTTAAATATTAAAAGGAAATTGGGTTGTACCTGTATATGTTACGGGGCAGGTAGTTAGTTCCGTCGCGCCTATGGTCAACTATTTTATGGTCCGAACCCCCGATCCGTGCTATCAACTCCATTGGGACAAACTTTAAAAAACTAAAATTTCGTTGGAGAAAGACTCAAAATAATAGAAAACTTACTTGATAAAGTGAATATCAGAAACTTATGGGTGAAGTATTTTCGGAAAATTATATATTCCGAAATCAGAACAGACCAATTGGATTTGTCCACAGTGGACATACATCTTCAAAATCTAGGACTGATGATAATAATAGTTCATGCTGGAGATAAAATGGGATTATTTAAAAACAGTGTATTATTTGAATCAGGTAGCAAGGAGACGAGATGACGAGACGACGAGATGAATTATATTCTCAAAATTACAGGAAATTGTTAGAAGTAAACATATACCAAAACCTTCAAATTCCGTAGTTGTATGTGATAATGCTTCTTATAGGATAATACAGGTTAATCGTGCACCAAACATCAATTCCTTAAAAAATTGGCAATATAAAATTTTAAATAGTGTAAGGTACTCTTGCAGATAGAGTACTCGGTACGTTAGAAAAATAAATCTATTTTGTATGTATAATAATTATTGAAGGACTTGAACCGACGTCACTGCCCATCATAATCTCCTTTGGCTCACTTTAGTACTTTTGGCGACCACTGTATCGGGTGTAAATGAGTCATGGTAGCCAGTATTATTTAAATGGGTTGGAAGATGTCGTTCAAATTTTGGTGGGTTCAATTTTTGCAGATCCAAAATCAGTATGGCTGTGTGCCGGTTTACCCGGAAATGGCATACAAATCCAACCACTAAGTCGTGACTGGTAAAAAAACTGTAAAGACTCCCTTAATAGGTGTTTAGTATGGGTGCCGGGACATGAGGGGATTGCAGGTAACGGATTGGCGGACTAGTTAGCTAAAGAAACCTCTATAAGAGACTTTATAGGTCCAGATCCGTTGTGTGGAATTACAAAGAATTGCATAAGAGGGAAAATCCGGATCTGACAAGATCAACAGTTCAAATGGAGGTTGACGGAAAGTCACCTTCAGACAAAGAGTTTACTGAACAAGGTAGGTAAGGAACTCTCAATCAGGCTATTGAAATTGGGTAAGAGACATTTGAAGACAGTTACCGATCTGGTGACTGGACACTGTACCCTAAGGAAACATGTACAACAAATGGGAGAAGTCATTGAATCTATGTGCAGAAAATGTGAACAAAGGGATGAAACATATACTCACATACTCTGCTTATGTGAGCACTTACAAGGACTCAGACAGAAATACTTTAAAGAGGAAATAATAGTGGTCGTTAGAAGAGACGAAGAATGGAGGAGGTAGAAAATATGGAAAAAGTAAAAAGATTTAGTTCCAGTACCTGAGCTGATATAAAACCCAAATGAAGTGACCGTGGTTGTGAAACCGCACATAGTAGGTTGGACTCCAATTGATTATCTTAAAAAAGGTGATACATCAATCTGTATGACTCTTAAATGTGACGACACACTGTATATACCTTTCTGATCTTACCTGTTTTTTGTTTGGTACATGTTGAACTTTATTTGTGATTTGTTGTGATGGTTTTTCGAAAAATACGAAAAAAATATTGTGTATTTCACTGTTACTACCTTAATAGTCCACATGGTAAATATATTTATTATTAGTTAATCAAACACGAGTACCCGAGAGATAAAAAAAAATCCATTCAAGGTAAACCTGAATAAAACATTACACAAAAAATGGGAATTAATTATTTTATTTACAATAATAATCCCGGGGTCAACAACCGGAGTCAGTCTTTTCAATACGCGTGGCCTTGTGATTACTTTGGCCAATTGTGATAAATTTTAATTTTTACTATTACTTGCGATAAAAGTATCATTGTGTCGTCATTATTTAATTTTACTTACAAATATGTTCGATAAATCCTTCGCGGTTTTACATGTGATAATTGGCTAAGCGAAAATACAAGATACATGAGTATTTGTAATTCTACGTGTTAATTTAATTAGGAATATTACTTTTGCCATGAACATTGCTGATTTATAAACAAGTAAGTATACATTTGCGCATTAGAAACTCACTATTTAATTTTGATATTCTTGTGAAGACCGTTTCAAGAAATTCCATTTAAGGGCGGTTTAAAAAGTCAGTTTGTTATTAATTTACAGGTAGCGATAATTACGTGATAATATTAAATTGACTGTTACTCCAAGAACAAAGATACAAAATCAGCGAGTTGATCAGTTGATAGAAGATGGAGCAGCTACCGTACATAAACAATGAATAAGTAGGTTCACTTGTCGGCGCTATCATGTCCCGCTTATAAAGACATGCTTAAAAACGGTCGCTGAAAAACACGTGCACCGTATATACAGGGGTCGCGCGATTTACTACCTCCATAGAGTGTTGAATTATAGATTGAATTTTTGGTACGGGGACTGATAAAAACGTTCGTTGTTAGAAAACGATATTATTTTGCTATGTTCGTTACGTGTGTTTAATTGGGAACATCAAATTATTAGAAATAAAATAGAATCAGTAGCTTTGACTACATTGCATAAATAACAAAAACTGTACCTATCAACGATTAATTAATAAGAAATATACGAATAAAATAAATTCAAACGTATACCTCACAATATAGATAAATATGTCATAAACTATTTGAAATCGAAAAAAATTATACCAAATTATCGCAAAAACTTACTTTAGAATTCGTTTTACATATAGAAACAATTCTAAATAATTGCTTTTTGTAAAAAAAATGGAACCTTTAATTAAACTTATAAATAAAACTACAAATTTTGTCATATTTGTAATTTCTTTGTCATATTTGTAGTTTCTTTCTCTGATTTTTAGGTAGTCACATTGCTGTAACTAATAAGACCATATTGTTTACAGACTTCATATTACCAAAAGACACGTTGTACGGTGGTCATATTGTTTACGAGTAAAACTTCACGATTATTCAAATATTATGGTTTTTTTCAATTACAAATATTTTGACATTTGAATTTAAATTTTTTTTCAAATAAAGTAATGTCAACAGAAAAATGTTGGTACTATATTTTCCAATAGAATTAAAACTTTAAATGCGCAAATGTAAGTACTAATTATACAAATACACATAGTTCAATTATTTATTTTTTAATAATAGGTTTGTGTTCAAAACCTCATTCAGATGAATCAAGAATGCATAAATCTACATATTCTTCAAATCAATTAGCAAGCAATACTACAAGAACATTGAAGTCATCGAGAAGCATCTCCTGACATGGTCACCGACGAGAGTAAACTGGTTTACTGAATTAGAACCGTCTCATATCACTCTTACATATTTTTTTCTTGCCGTCCATGTCCCGCTGGTCTTGTTCTTGGTTATATCTTTAAATGGTAACAACGTTGCCACATTGTATCAAAAACTTTTACTGTTTTAATTATCCTAATAATATTATCTATTTTTAACGATAAATAATAGGAAAGAGTATGAATATTTTGGTGATAAAATGTAATACAAAATTAAATATCCTAGAAAATAAAGCAGTTTGCGACACTGCAACAAATATATTTCAAACAATAATGTTGACATTTGCTTGCAAAGTTGTTTGGAGAGATTAAAAAACAAGCTTTTCCCAGTTTCAAAATTATTCGAATAAAAATAGAAATATTCAACTATTAATGTTTCAGCTGCTATGTAAAATATTGAATAATTGAATATCAACGCCCAATTTTTAATTTAAGTATACTTCATCAATGCACGCAACTGACCCCTTCTTTATCTATAAATCTATTAGAATATTATATACCAAAATAAATAAAAATATATTTTTTCATGGTAGAAATCACATAAAAATCTCTACAAACACTGGAGTTAGCACAGAATTCAGCTCGTGGCTACTCTAAACGAGGAGGCAAAGCAATTTAAAGTGCCACCCGACGCTGCAGGCGAAATTTTCACAGTCCTGTGTTCTCCTGGTCATAATTTCAGATTCAATGAATTTTAACTGTTAAATAGCACAAGAAAAACTAAAAAAAATAGCTATATTATATATTGTATTTTAAATATACAACTTATAATATACTTGATAAATACATTTTCAAACTATGCTTGATTTATAGGAGGCTTGAATCTTAGTAACCGTTCATAATGGAATGCCAGAATGGCACATTCAATTCTTTGCCGTGTTTACCTTATATGTCTAAGGGTTTGTATCGTCCTTAGATCAGGAGGATAAATGAACTGTGCCTCCCACGCGTACGTATGGTGGACCACAAATAAGCGTAATTAATATTTATATTACGGATACAGACGCACGCTATTATTTGAATTACTTACGATCACTATAAAAATAAAGGAATGAAAAAAATTATTTCTTTATTATTTCAAAGGAGGCTTTGTTTTTTCTGAGGAGCCACCATTGCATCAGACAGAAACAGAAATGGCATGTGACAGATTACTTCAATGAACCTTATTATGTGTAATAAACAAAATGGGTGACGTGTAATATCTAGTTTAATAATAGTAATAATGAGAAAATTAATTTAAAGATTAACTCACTGTATATGGATAGCGTATGAGGACTCACCTGAAACAAAAAATAAATAAATCTTCAAATGGTAGGCAAAATAATAAATAATAAATATATTTATAAATAAATGTGGATTTCTCCATAAAATGAAAATAATCAGTAATTCAATTTCAGCTCTTCGCTCACAACCTTGTCAATTTTGCAAGTAGGTCTACTTAATAAAAAGTGCCTCGTTTTAAACTAAGAAGATTTTGAAATAATCCATTGTTAAAAAAAATTACAAAAACAAAGGAAAGAACAAAATTATTCCCTGAATGAAAGTTAGGTAAGATTTTCAACCTTTGAAATTTTTGCACATGTCAGAACAACAAATTTTGGAGAAAAGGTATTGTTCTTGCATCTATTTTTGTTCCAACGGTGGCATACAATTTTCAACTCATTATATGAGATTAATCGAAGGTTAGAGCAATTTAACTTCGACTTAGCTGGTTAGAAGGTAATTATAACTTTTCATAGTAGTATTAATTGGCAAATCATCCTAAAATATCTCTTCCACTGCAAACACAATGAAAAGTAGTTATGGATTTAAGCGTTGTCTTCAGTCCAGGATTATGCTCTCAGAGCTTCTAGACGGATAGTATCTACCTTGTACTGATGAGGCGCAAATACGCCGAAACCGGTCAGCAAGTGATATTGTCCCTTCTAATTACAAACCAGAATGGTTGGTTATATATTACATATATACCAACCCCGTTTAACTTGGAAGTGTAATAATTCATTGTCTGTCGAGGCATATAGCCCAAGAAGTAGATGTTGCTTCCTAGTGATCGGTCTACTCTTTGAAAAGTTATTTTCAAATTTGTAAGGCGTTATAATAGTATGATACTATTATCTAGACGTCTATTGATAACACGTTTTATTGAAATATGACAATTGTTACACGAAATTGTGATTAAGTAAATAGTTATGGTTTATTTACGACAAATAGACGATGACTTTGGAAAACAAAATTTTGTGGCGTTGCCGAACTGTAGTTTTTTCTTTTCTTAAAGAAAACTAGACAAATCAATCTGGTAGTACTTCTTTTTTATTGGCCTCTGTCTCGTAATTCATTAATCGAGGATGTTAATCAAGGGTGTTAAATAAAAGGCTTGTATAATAGTCCCAGATTTATTTAACGTAAGTATTTATTTCTACGAAAAATGTGTATAAGATACAAGACAAGATAGCCAATCATTCTTTATAAAACTATATTAAGTTTCATTAACCTAACCTAACATTGAAAACATTCAATCTTCTACATTTAAATAATAAAGCAATCAATATGATGCATGTGTTTGTAGTATTACTTACGCCTCCTAAAGCAATAAGAGGGAGAAGTGGGCTCACACTTTGGCATTATCGATCAAAATAACTTCCATCTTTTGGCATTTACTGTTCAACTGCTTGGGTATTTTAATGCGTTTAACTCCACACAGCAGATGAGTCAGTCATAGTATTATTAACATCTACATCTATTGTAAATATATAAAAACAAATTTTATTTATAATTTTAATCGTTGCACTTCTTAATTTTTCACAATTTTGTATGTTGCTTCTTTTTAATAAAGCAAAATAATAGTTATTTGTATGCTTAGGCCGCGAAATACCTTTTTAACGTACCGAAAGAACAGTTACGCCGAGGCCGTTTGCGGCCGAGGCAAGATAATCTTGAGGTCGTTAAAAATTTCGCGGCCATGGCATACACACTATTTTTCGTGCAATCGTTAAAATCATTAAACTAGATAATTGTAAATAAATATATCATTGCTCTAAAATCAACAGCAGTTTAATTTATTTAACAATGTGTGCTATGGAAATGATATGTTTCAATACATACCAAATATTTTGACAGTTCTTGCTTCAACTTCTGGAGTAAATATAAGTAATAATACAAACTGTACAATTAATGTTAATATTCATCCTCAATAATATACGTACTTATGTATTTATTGGTATTCAATAAAAAATAATCCTTGTCTTTGTAGTATTTTAGAAATATCAAATTTGGAAGTGATATTCAAATTTGGAAGTGACGTTTGGTTTCGCAGCTATGGGTAACGGCCGCGAAATTGGATTTCGCGGACTGATATTCTTTTCGTGCAATCGGACGCGAAGTCAGTATTTCGCGTTCTTAACTCAGTCCGCGAAATTCAATTTCGCGTCCGTTACCCATAGCAACGGCTGCGAAACCAAACGTCACTTCCAAATTTGAATATCAATTCCAAATTTGACATTTCTAAAATACTACAAAGACAAGGATTATTTTTTATTGAATACCAACAAATACATAAGTACCTACTAATATTATTTAGGATGAATATTAACATTAATTGTACAGTTTGTATTATTACTTATATTTACTCCAGAAGTTGAAGCAAGAACTGTCAAAATATTTTGTATATATTGGAACATATCATTTCCATAACACACATTGTTAAATAAATTAAACTGCTGTTGATTTTAGAGCAATGATATATTTATTTACAATTATCTAGTTTAATAATTTTAACGATTGCACGAAAAATAGTGTGTATGCCATGGCCGCGAAACTTTTTAACGACCTCAAGATTATCTTGCCTCGGCCGCAAACGGCCTCGGCGATAACTGTTCTTTCGGTACGTTAAAAAGGTATTTCGCGGCCTAAGCATACAAATAACTATTGTTTGTGACTTTTTTTAATAATTATTATCTTTATCTTTGGCTTTTTATATAACTTTTGGATCTTTAGGATTATTTTTCGTAATTTATTAAATACCTTCCTACCATACTTCAGATATATAAATGTATACTAATACAAAATTATTTAACAGAATAAAAAAACTATAAGACCCATCCCTACTCGCCAAAACCCTTAAACTGACTGCACGAAACTGGCCACTGTCTTATCATATTAATGAATCCCCATCCATTGTTGTGAAATTTACGACCCTATTGTATTTGAGGCGATACAGGACGTGTCGATTGAATTTTGGTAAAACCAATCTGTTTTATCATTTTATGCCACATAGAAAAAACAAAAGATTCACCCCATATATTTATAGTACTTTTGAATAAATGATGAGGCACTTTGCTTCTACGGAAAAGGAAATACAGTATAGACGATCTTCAAATGTCAATAAATATCAAACTAAACTGTGAAATTTTACCAATTGAACTGACAACGTCTTGAAGTTGTGCCAATCCGTAATTTGCCCTATTCATTAAGTATAAATTGCATTTACGGTTGGTGAATTTATATTTATTCTTGATAAGCAGGAAAGTAACTAAAATTCGCCTTTTTATCGTAAATAAACAACTTACGTAACAATATCCAGAGTTCAACGAACAAAAAATTAATTATAACTTGGTTTTTGGTTTGCGATATACAAAATTCAGGTTTTTTTCTTGTCTATTGAGGCAAACATTAAAAAAATCAATCTCCTTTAGCAAGAATTATAAGAAACAGTTGACATCGAGTTAGCAAGATAAACACGAACTTACTCCAATAAAAAAAGTTTTGGTAAAGTCTGTTTATACTTTTAGTGAAGTAACTGAGTAATCCTATTTACTGGAGGAATTTTAGGATATCCACAGGCTTCAGTTTAAATCAGTGTCTCTCCTCTATCCATCAGAGCTTCCCGAGAAAAAACTTTTTTCTAAATTTTGCTTGGTTACTATCTGTTCTCTTGGGAACCACTCTCAGTCAAGAATACGGCCCCAAGTGTTGTTGACAAGGATTCTGTATTGCTATGCATTCCACAAGTATGTGAATGGAGATTTCATGTTCCATTCATTTAAACTACATTCTCCTTACTCCGCTTATTTAAGCTTCTTGAGTTGCCCATTCTAGCGGGCAATGTTGGGACACTTGTCAAAACTCTGGCTTAGGCAATCATTTGATCGCACCTGGTTGTAGTTTTCCAGGATTTCATTGTCTTAGCCATTTTAGATATTTCCAATGGTCAAATATTTCCTTTTTTTCGGCGCTACCTATTTTTTAAAATATTACATTGCTAGTGCACAGTAAGATGACAAAGTTCATTTAGTTTTTTTAGACATTCTCATACAATTGTGGAAGTGATTACACAAGAACCCAGTTGCTTCTAAGTAAGCGCAGCCAACTATAATATACAGTGTCATAAAGCCAAACGGAATAGATTGATTATTTCGGTTACTATACTTATGAAAAATACCGAAACATAAACATTCTTCAACTTGAAAATGCGATCCCTATCTTCAATCCATTTCGAATGACATTACATTCAAAAACTAAAGTGTAAAACAGAACGTATTAAAATGTAAAACACTAAAAAGAACTATGAATGTCAATGAAGTGGCTGTTCAAAATGTTCACCGCGAACGTCTTGGCAATAAATGGTATCAAATAAGGATTGCCCTCAATGAAAAAGGGACCAGTGATATGGTTTTTGTCTATTTTTTTATTATCAATACCTAAACGGGAAATAAGTTTGGAGTGTGTTATAGCGAATTTCGGTAACCACATGATTTTATTTTATCCTATCTTAATTGTTTCAATAATATAAGCGATAACATTTTTGAATAGAGGATGAAAACACCTTTCAAATGGTATAGCACAAATCTAAACTTCCCATATAAAAAATTGGGGATTATACCTGTCATTCGCAGAGGGTTGAAGATAGGGATCGCATGTCGTTTTTCGGGATTTTTTATAAATATGCAAAGTAACTGAAATAATGAATTTAATCCGTTTGGCTTTTACACATTGAATAATACATAGTTGTACTTTTAAAACACCTCGTATATGTGAGATATGATGATTTCCTTTTTCTTATAGATATTTTTACATTTGGTGTTCTGGTTTCATATCTAGGAAAATTACTATAAAACATAATGATGCACATCGAGATACCTATTAACTGCAAGCAAGAGTGAAAAGAGAATACGATGTAATAAAAAAAGAATAAGAGGAGATGCGGATTAAAAATGCCTGCCATCAAGTCTTGTAGAATAATGATCAGTTATGGCAAAAACTGGTAGTAGATAAGCGCGTTACGGTGTAATAGTTGGTCAGAGCGAAAGTAGGGTTATCGGTGTTGCCAAGTGCTGGTTATGTGCTACTCATACGCAGAACAGTTGATAATTTCGTTTAAATGAAATTAAAATGAAACAGTATTTAAAACAATGATATACTGTTTAATAATAAACTTATATAGATAAAAGTAAATATTGAAATTTTCTATACGACAACTGTTGTAAGTGGAATTTTAATGTTTCTCTCATAATAGACAAATTCCACGAAGTAACGATATAATATTAATAACTAGCATATTGAAGAATCTTTTATTTTACACAAAATTAGTATTTGTAGCAGATGTACCAAATTTTATTTTGTAGGTAGTTCAATAACACTGTATTCTCATTATTAATTTTATTTTGCTAATTTTTATTGTTGTAATGATGTTATTCGAGGAGAAATGACATTTAGTTTTAACAAGTTAAACAGAACATTTTGTTATCTTCTCGAGTACAGGTTTATTCATTATAAATTACACAACCTTTATCGTCGTTATTAAGGCATAGGTAAATGTAAAACTTGTATGGTTACGGCTTAATCTCTTTTTAGTTACAAAATATGTGTTAATTTCACCTTGTTATTTTTCAGCATGAAGACATCTAGCTTTTAGAGAAATACCATTTGCAACAAAATGTCATTTCAGCGTTTGTGAACATGCAATAAAATAAATAAATGAAACTAACATACAGACAAATTAACGCAAAAATAGCAAACTACAAATTTAGTAGTAACTTCAATTTGTAACTGCCACCAACAGAATTTGACATCTACTAAAACTTGAATAAACTTTAATTCTTAATATTTAAAGTCACAGCGTTAGTAGCTATTAAATACTCTAGTAGCCACTAACATGTTACTAAATGAGTCATATTGACAGTTCGTACTTTAGTAACTACTATACCTTGTTTTTAAACTAGGAGAAGCATTTTAGGAAACCTCAAACACACTACTAAAAGTAACTAGAGTGTTCCGTAAGGGTCGTCTTCAGACTTCTTGAACTAATGGATAATTACGCAAAATATGTATCGTACTGCTCGCAGTTGACGTGGCAAATGAGGGATCAAGCCATGTGTAAATATCGAATCATCTTTGACCACTGGCCAAGACGAAAGTAGTAACCAAATGTCACATTTTTGTTGAAAAATGTATGGTTGTAATAAGTAGTTTATGCAAAATTTGTTAATATTGTGAGGATGAATAAGTATGTAGAAGATGCAATTGTATGTTTAAATTCTTCTTTATTTACATTTACATACGGCGCACTCGTATGGTGGCATAAGGTTAACCAGAAACAGGCAATCCTGGAGCTATCCAAAATCCAGAAACTGACGTGTCAGTGCATCACTGCAGCACAAAGAAATACTCCGACAGCAACCATGAAAACAATTCAATTACTGAATAGTAGTACAATAAAATCCAAACTTGTCTGGGAGTGCTTAGAAAACCTCAGAAAACTCGGTGCCACAAATATGGCAACCCTGAAATGGGTGCCAGGTCATAAGGGAATTGAAGGGAATGAACCACATTAAACCAGTGGATGCACAAACAACACCTGAAATACTGGCAAACAATTCCGAAGCTCAAACACAGTAAACTGATGGTTAAACAGCCCATACCAAAACTTACTGAAGATATCCTAAAGTTAAATAGGAAAGATATCAGACTGGTAACCGGACACTGCGGCCTGAGAAAACACCTTCACACAATGGGGACCTTCCAAGAAGAACCTATAGGTAGATTATGTGGTGAGGAGGACGAAACAGCCACCCATATAATCTTCAAATGTGAGGCTCTACGCTGGTGGAGGTATAGACAAATATGGCCGGACGACCCTGTATCCAACCTCACCAAAAGAGATACTGTGAAAAGACTTCTAGATCTCATCAAGGTCACAAATCTCCTCACGGACTAACAGACAAACAGGACAATACAATAAGCCAACGGCTGCAGTGTCCTCCTAACCCGGCCTGTTTCTGAGTACCAACCAACCATAAGTAGTTTACGCAAAATTTGTTAATAATGTGAGGATAAATAAGTATGTAGAAAATGCAATTGTATGTTTAAATTCTTCTTTATTTACATTTGATGCTTAAGTATAGCAAAAACTAGAAGGAAACAGAAGTTTTAATAACGAAAAATATCAATATTGTACTGTAACGAATGTAAAAGTAAATGTAAAAAAATATTTATTAAATAAGATTTTACTTTTTACTATTAAAATTTTATTGAGAATAAAAACCAAGCATGGATTATAAATTTACAAAATAGTGAGGTACAAGTCAAGTTATGTCTTTGACTCAACGGTTGAGTCATAAGTTATGTGTTCTGAACGCAGCCAATGTCTGAAAGTAGATATGAAAGCCAATAGATCCTTATACTCTCCGACAGTTAGGCAGCACTAAAGGCTGAGGTGTGTAGGTCTCGAAACCTGGAGTGGATGTACTCTAATAATATTCAATTGATCGTGTTTGAAAAAGACATATTTTGAACAAAAAGCAATTACCCAAAGAACTCAACATGTTGCAATGAATATTTTCGTTTTAAGCGTAACATTCTGTGTTCCCATTATAATTACATCCGAGAGTATTTAATATATAAGAAATTATTATTATCAAATTATAATTTATGTTTTTCAATGATTGCCAAGAATATTCTCATGAGTCGAACTTTTCACATAAAAAATTAATTATTAACTAACAATCAGATTCATTGGCAATTTTTTTCAAAGCCATGAGAAATATGAACAAAATTACAGTATTATATACTTTTGTACTAAATATTATACTTTTATTAAAATGTGGGAATATGGAAAAGGTATCACTGGCGCACGTTACTAGTAAGAAACATAGCCGCTTCTTTACTATTAGTTAGATTTGATTCCGATCCGCCAAATAATGTAATAATTATTTTCAAACCCATTATCATACATTCCTGTTATACTGACTATCCTACTGCAATAAAACAATCTTAAAATCCGAACTGTAAAACCACAATTATTTAAAGTTTGTCAAGCATTTGTCGCTTCTGGAACTGATTTTGGACAAACTTTATACAGATTGATGTAAGGATACATACGGAACAAATTCTGCCATTTTTGCTCAGTATTCTCAGCAGAAGCAACAGCAAACGAAGAGGCACTCAACTGGTGCCTGGGTAAATGTTGACATCCAAAAAAAATTTACTTTCGAATGTGCCTCATTCGCGATGAATTTTTTCCTGTTCATTGATGTTTATCAATGATTTGCCATGACACTTCACAGAGATAATTGAATACCATTTGCTTTTGTATGAGCGCACAAATTATCTTCGACATTTAAACTTCTCCATCGGACATAATTACACTTGAAATTTCCAGCTCACTAGAATTTGCCTCACATTAACGTCATTAAAATTGATATCAATATTTTTGTCATGCACTGCTCACGCCTTTTGGGTGTTTTTTGTGTGTGTGTGATGTGACAAACATATACCGTGAAAAGTAAAGTTATTTTTTGTATTTATTTATAAATTTCAATTGCTGTATCCGAGATATGTGATAATCGGTAATAACCTACTTGCAAATATATGTTGTTATCTATGTGGTTATAAAGCAAAGCGTTTCCTCTTTTTCTTAATTTTTCAGTACTAGTTTTATTCCATGTTTGTCTTGGTTTCCCATTTCTTTTATTTTTAAATATATTAGTACCCATATTCTTCTAGTCTGTCTTGTGTTTTTCATTCTATTTGTCTGTATTCTACAAATTCTAGTATTGATTGTTTGATTGTATTTCTAGATCTTTTTTATATATTGTGTTCCTTAATTGTCTTCATTTTTCAAGGCCACGGACTCATAAGTATTTCATTTCGACTGAAGAAAGGAAGGACTGACGAACAGCGAGGATACAAACGAACTACGAGAGCCGAAACGGCAAAATCAACCAAATCGACTTGAGGTACGGAGAAAGAAAACCACTGCCTATCTACATTGTGGAGTTAGAGGTAGAAAAGAAATAAAAGATCAGGAAGATTCAACACATCCAACAAATAAGTATAATATGGGAAGAACAGCGAATGGAAAATGGACCGATACAGTGCTACAACTGCCAGGGATTCCATCACGTATGGACGATATGCCAAGAAAACACCAAGTTCAGAATACCACACCGTTCCAATAATTAAAAGAACTTGTTTGTAATCAAAAATGTACCGCTGTTAATAACACTTAGTGGTTGATGCAGATAAAATAAATTGTAAAAAAGAGAAATACAATACATTATACTTGGTTATCTCTTAACAATACACTTATATTATTATTAAAAAGTAAACAGAATTAATGTTGTCCAGTTGCATTTTATACCTTCTCGTATATACGAAACTTGCGTTGTTCCATTCGCTTAACCTTACGTATGAGGAATCTACATTCCAAATTAAAGATACACAATGTGTTGAGAATCAAGGTAACGACTTGACTTTCACCATTTTAAATCATCCATTGGCGCCCGAGTAAAAAATTATTGCATAAAAGTTTAAAACTGCTAGACAGATAGTAGCCATGACAACAGAAGTAAGAATGTGAAGTTTTCGACAATTACTCATGTCGTATATATCTTCTTTTTGCAGAAAATCAGTCAACAAGATTTCTTGAGCATTCCAGAACACAGACAGCATTACTTTTCCGGCAGATCATACCACGTAGGAGAATAATCGGTATCCATAATACTTTCAACGGTCTACAAAATATATTTGAATGAAAAGCAGGTGAATTACGCCTCGGTTTCTGGCGTGATCGATAATGATTATCAAAGAATATGTTGTTGGAAACAAAAGAAGCACATGTGATGGAAAACATATTATAACCAAACAAATATGCTTCCAGTTTGGGAATAGTTTCAAATCAAACACACAAATTATTATTTCCGCCTACCTCTATCCAAAGTATACATTTCCTGGCCTCATTGTAGGGAGCAAAGTCGTACATTAGTATAAATAATTACTCTACCACAAATTAAAAATATTAGGATGCAAAAATGAAAATAATTAATTATACAGTACATACTTCTTAGTTTTATTTCGTTAATAAATTTTATTCACAATCGGTCAGTAATATAGACATTTCTTACCTTTAAAACGGTAGGGAAGTGACTCATTACTTACTTTCACTTCCACGCTATAGCCGGAAATAGTAATTTACGTTACAAGACCGGAAAGTAGTGTTTTTCAGAGGCGAGTCCTTGAAGCTTGGAGAGACCTGAAAAACACTTACTTCCAGTTGCGTGACGTACAATATTTTTTTTAAGACAGGCACTTCGATATTCATTTAATTCTTTATCGAATAATTAAAAATCTGAATTCATATTATTGCTAAATTTGCTCACTCGTGAAATAACTTTGACATAAACGACAAATTAAAAATCAACGAACTGTCATCACTCGACAACATATCGAAACGTTGTTGTCATAGTAACGAAATCAAGATAGATTGTATTATAAAAGAGCGATTGGAAAAATGAATAATCAGGGACCGGAAAAAGCATTTGCCGGTCCCTCACGTCCATTTTCTGGTCTTGATCGGCAAAACGTTATTTTCTGGACGAAAAATTGTCCAGAATGTGTATATTTTCTGGTCGGTCAAAAAAGTACTTTTCCGGCTAAAAGCATGTGTCACTTTTCTGTAGTATGAGTATGAGTATGACAATATTGTGTTAAGCTGGTTTTCAAAAAAATTTAATACCTTTCTTTGCTTTTCTACGGAATTATTCCCTCAACCGCAGCTTCTTGGACGTCAGGAGGAGTACAGGTTAATTCAAAATAAGACATTATGTACTTGTTTGAGCAAAAAAATAAAATTTCGTGACAGAAAGAATATTTTATGACATAATTGTCAAAACCAATAAATTAGTAATATTGCCTAGCAACAGATTCATGAAGTTCTTTGTCGAAAGAAATATTAGATTGTGATAACAAATTTTCTTAAAATTAATGTTTTCAAAAGCTTGTAACTAAGCCACGCGGGAAGGATAATTCCATCCAGTGCTTTTAACGGACCTCGTCGGTATGCGCCTCGTTACTCTAACAAAGCCTGGGCTGTAATGATCTACTTCCCCGCTAGGTATGTAATATACTATTGTTTGTTAGTTTCATATATTAATTATTTAAAAATGACATGTTATTTGAGGGAGGCGGAAAAATCATATGTATAACATGGAGGTAAAGTGCCTTTTCCTCCCTTGAATGATTACAGCCCTCCGCTGCTTCTTTCTCGGGAGGAAAAGAGGTATTTTTCTCCCTTGTTATACAATAATGTTATAGCTATTATTTTGTCTTCTATTTCGCGCTAAACATTTTTATACTCGGTAAGCTGTGTACGTAAATTAAACATATTAAATTACTAGAGAAAGTTTATATTTTTGGGCGAATAACATTTAGTAATCTCTTCTGTTCTTGAATTTACTGTTTGAACCCTTACTTTGTGGAATATACTCATATTACTCTTATAAATGAAACTAATTGTTTCTAATTAACACAGAACTCTTACACCATTACGGCGACACGCTCAATTTTCATTTCCGTATACCTTTCGTTGTCATGGAAATGATAAAAACAGGAATTGAATTGCATTTGTCATCAAAGATTAATGTTGTCACCGCAGTGCTTTAAAATTAATTCAAACATCGATTTTTTGAATAGTAAAGCTGTTCGCGGTGAACTCCGCAAAAATCTAATGAAGCATATAAAAAAGAAAGTTCATAAAATGGAAGTAACAGCAAAACATAACAGTTTTAAATGAACGAGTTGTGCTTGCCAACCTTTAGAAAATGTCAGAGCTGTACGAGGGTTATCTATATAAAATTACGATGTTTGTTGAGGATAAACAAAGATCATTTTGTAAAATTGCATACATGTATGAAGGCAATTAGTAAGAAGGACGTAGTCAAGAAGACATACGTATTAAGTCTCATTTTCACGATGATAGTACTCTCATCAAAGTAGGTACTCTCGTGATAGTTTCCTTGATAGTGACGTTATGAAAGTGTAGGTCTACACATAGGTGACTATTGTGACAGTAGACTCCAAAAACATGGCTGACACTGAGCAACTTGCAGCTATTGGGAATTCAATATAAGCGATACTCTATTTGGTGGCAGAAAACGAACTATTTCTTTGTACATTATTTTATAACCGCGCTTCTCTTTGCCATAAAATTTCCATTGTTTGATTTCAATTTATAGAGGTTGAATATAATAAAAATAACAAAAAAAAGCCAAAGGCAACATCTAACTACAATCAAACAATGAAAATCTTGTGTAAAAGTTAATTGAGGTTATACAACAATGTACAAAGAAGTAGTTCAGTTGGCGCTGCGATTTTAATTTGAATCCCCAATTGCGTCTGTTGTTGGTGAACTTATTTTTAAAAAAATGTAGGAAGGACAGAGAAGCTGAGAAAATATGGATGAGAAAGTGGATCCATAGAAGAAATATACTTGTCACTTAAGGGAAGTTGTCGTGGAAGATTCTTGAGCACGTGTTGGATGAATGAGATGTTGTAGAGGAGAGAAACGCACTATCGCCTCATACTATTTAAATTGTATTCACGGCGAAAGTAGGCGTGAAAGTTCCCGAACTACCACAAAAGTACTTGCAACTATCTATCACAACGAGTTGTGCAAGGGTAGTGTCGCGACCAGTGTGACCACCTTTGGTAGATTTCTACTTTTTTGGTAGATTTTCATTCATTTTTCAGTGAATTTTTAGTAGCACAGAAATTTGTAGTAGATTACAGTCCGCAGAAGCAAACATGAGCCCTGGTGGGCGTGTTCATGTCGCTGTAGTTGTATTTTTGTAGAACAATCGATATTTTAAATCGATAACCAAACATCGATACCCTAAGTGTCAACTGTTAAGAGATATGTAAACAAAGTCAAACTTGCTAAAAATGTAACTCTAAATATTAATAAAAACATTTATATTGGACCAAAAATAAAACTACCTCCTCGCATTGACCACACTGATACAGACACTAAAAATGAATAAAATGATGTATGTTGATGAAATCACTCGGTCATATTATTTCGATTATGTTATCAAATTACTAATGTACGTTCGTTAACATTAGCTCCTGATTGGCTCGTTGCGATGACCTTATTTTAGTTCCCATACAGTATCTTACGTAATGGCGACATCTTTTGGATGATTTGTTGGCCCAGAAATATTTTGGAAAAATGTTGGGAACTATATGCAATGCCGATAGGTAGTATCAATAAATATAAAAATCTCAACTTTCTAACGAAACAATTACTATGTCTTCCTGTATATAATTCTCAGTGGTGAATAGAATCAAAACTAAAGATAAAAATAGTTTCCACATTAAAAATGTATCAGTATTGTAACAGCAAAAGGATTAAAGGATGTCGGAGAGGTTGGCAATTTAATCCAGATGAAAATATGTTAAAATCCATGGAGGATAATCTATTATATAAAAATATAAAATCTGGAAAAAATGTTAACTTATTATAATTAGGTTTATATACTTAATTCATGCTTTTATAATCCTACTAAACTAAGTAGATACTTTATTTTAAATATTCCTATGTGTATACGTTTTATTTTCGTTAAATGTTTAACTTTATGATATACAATTTGATTTTCGTTTAAATATTTTTTATTTCATTTAATTTTTCATCTAAAGAGATCGATCGATGGATGAAGAAATCAATTTATAGCAACATTCATTTTAGTTGCACCCATTTTCACACACAGATGGCACTCTCCTTGAAGTAGATAATGTAGTAGCAGTGTAATAGATTTCTGTAAGATTTTAGTTATGCCTATAGTAGATTTCTATTTAGAAAGGTGGTCACACTGGTCGCGATAGTGCGATAGTAACTATCAAGCAATTTATATGGTGATAGTTCCATAGAGATACTACAGATAGAAATAATAAGCCATAGGCCGATGTGTAAGTGGGAATGAGACGATCAGAGATTTTTCTGTCTTTGTCTGTGTATATAGCATGCGCGCTATTAGAGAAAGACAGCCTAAACCTCCGGGTTACATGCTGACAGGTTCCGAGCTGGCTTGTTGCCTCTATCTGTAGTATATCTAGGGATAGTTACTGCGATAGCTGCTGTCACGACGGTAACTGTAACGGTAACTATCATCGTGAAAATGAGCCTTTAAATGAAGATGATTTGTGGAAGTTTTTCATATATGCACAGGACATTACGTATTACTCTTTGAAGGTGGTAGCCGTTTGCGGTATCTTTGTGTCTTGTGAAAGGTGTGAGTTATGCAATTTGTGCTTACATGATATTAAAGAAAAATTAAGCGCATAGTTATTACTGTCCAATAGTCTAAAACAGCGAAGGTTCCCCGTTTTACTGTAGTCGAAAGCAAAGCAATGATGAATTTATGTGCGGATGGTGAAGCATTAATTATCATTGCGCCCCCAAAATGTGCCCCACGATATGATAAGGTGAAATGTATCTATCAAGTGGTTGATATTAATACATTTAGATTATGTCCCTTGCAAATTTTATCTTAAATTGGATGCTCCTGATAAATAGATACGACATGCTTTTCGATGTAAGTCCGCTAGCAATGGGTAAAATTGGGCACAAATAACAAAAAAATATTGATTTTTCATGCAGAAGTTTCCAAATTGTAACCGTAATTGTTCTAGTGGATGGCTACTTAACACCTCTATTCTTGGCGAGAGTAAGATCCAAAGTAATCAAAATTCAATGTTTTTTCTTTTATGCAATAGAAATTAACGAAGGCCACGCTATATTGTCGGTACCGAACCCATTTGTGTATAGATTATTCGACCGATCACGATTCGTGAAGGTTGCGCACGGACCAAACGTTAAGTTAAAAAAGGCAAGTTAATTCAACCCTTTTTTAGAACTGCAGAAAACCAAGATGCAATCAAATTGAGAGTGTTTGTCTGTTGAATAAAATAAAATAATTTACGTTCGACAAAAGAAAACAACCGATTTTACGCCTTATAGAAATTTTTTTCTTATTATTTCGAAACCTATTACTGTCTGTTCCATCTGTCTTTCACCAGGCTGTATCTCATGAACCGTTATAGTTAGACAGTTGAAATTTTCACAGATGATGTATTTCTGTTGCTGCTGTAACAGCAAATACTAAAAACAGAATAAAATAAATATGTAACAAACTTGATTTTTTTCTCGTTTTTGCTAGAAATTGATAACGGCAACAGGCAGCTGGAGCTGTGTCTTAGTTGGTTAAAACTCATGTCTACTAAACAGGAGATCGTGAGTTCGATTCTCCCTACGGCCTCATGTTTTTTCAAAATTTGTTATATACTAAGCGAAGCTATGAATATAAATCACAAAAGTAGTAAAATCAATCAGCTAATAAATTATATTAGCTTCACTTGTATACGTATGTATGTACAGTAGAAACGGTGGAGCTTTACCATCACGTGACTCAATCTACGATTTATGCAACACATATTTTCTACATACTATCTTCTTCTATCAATATAAATCAAACATAATAACGTACGATCTATTGTCTTCTTCACAAGACCAACTACAAGACATACGTAATAGTTTCTTCAAATTTGCCGTAGTAATCGTAAAAAGAGACAACGATATAACTGATGTAACGTGTATAACTGATCGTACTAAAAGTTGAGTTTGACACTACCGCATTTGAGGTTATGCAAGTTTAGTGTATTGTCTTGTTTTTAGCGAATTTTTAGATTGAAAGTGTATTTATTGTTAAAATCAGTTCTAGTAAGAACTAATATAAATGCCGTGAGACGGGAATTTTATAATGCTTATTTTACTACTTATTAATTATGGACTTTGTAACTTATTCACCCAGTATATCGATAGTTTTAATAAATTTGTCGATGTTAACCATATAAATAAAATAAATACAATTAAAAAGTTGAATTTGTTTAATTACCAATTTATAAAAGGCCGACCTTTGGAATATTAGTCATAACGATTATTTCTATTGAGTTGACAGAAGTTTTGATTTGATTCATATGAATATTGTTGCTGACGTCACAGTAACGTGATGGTTTTTATAGATGATGTACGGAAATCTTCGTCCGCCAGTCCTACTCGCACTTGGCCGGTTATTCATCATTTCATAGGCAAGTTCAGAATAAACGTTACGTACGATTCAAGGGCATATTGATAAAAGTTATGCATTGATTATAACGTTACGAAATGAGGATCATTTGTACTATAATAATTAAGAAGTACGAGTAGATAAGTGCGTATCTATACTTATGTAAACTCAATTATGTAGTACCACCGAATATTAATTAATATTCGGTGGTAGTACCTACAGAAATCTAATTTCTTCACTAAGGAATTTTGTTAAATATCGTTTAGGATAATAGGATTGTTAAAAACTTTTATGAAAATAAGTTTGGGAAGAAAAGGTTTTTAATCAACTTCAGACAGTTTTGGAGATCCCTTGAGACAGAAGAAATATAGAATAAAGGAGGGAAACTTTTTCGAAAAATACAAAAAAAACAAAAATAGGATGATTTAAAGAGACATTAATGGAAACTAATGTAATTGCGGTTTAGAAAACAGAACAATTTAATACAAATAAACTAAAACGAAAGGGGACAAGATAATATGGTTAAAAAAGATATTAAAAGCTAGCGAAAATTTGGAGAAGAGTCAGGACTTGCCTACAATAAACTTTTGCAGCCCAACAGGATCTTTGGGAGGAAAAGACGAGCAGATTCAAAAAATGGCAATTTCAAGTAGATACAAATTATTTGAATATTAAATAAATGGAATCTCAACTACAAAGAGAAATGTAAGAATGAGAAACTAAAAATTAATAATCAAATACTGGAGTTAACTGATTTTAGAATAGATAAGAAGTATAATGAAACTCAGAAATTGTGAAAAAGATTAAAATGAAGATTGGGGAAAACAGCCAATACCTATTAGCAAAAAATAGACAAAGAGAACTGTGAAAAATACAAATTGGTGGGTTTTGAACAGTTAATTAAGGAATACTGCATTATTATTTTTTGTTTAAAGTTGAGTATACTATATTTTTAACGTTTGGCGTTTCACTTAGTAATGTATTTGAGCCATCCACTCCCTTATGAGTTTCCATGTCTCGAATAGAAATCTGTTTATAGCGCGCCCATGTTCTCCAATTAACATCTACGACGGTAATTACGCACCAGCATATTTTCCGTCTAGTGGTTTCGTTAGAAGGAGAGAGAATGTCAATGTCGAGAAATTACAATGCCGAAACGTTTCATCAAAACCATGCGAAACTATCCCATTATACCCATCCCAACCAGCTCGTTCACAGTTGTGTAATTTTCTGACGAATTGTATTTAGCATTAAAATTACAAAACTGATGGTGAACTAGAAAACCAAAAAAATAAAATGTAAAATAGAGGGTCAATCAAATTATTTTGAAAATAATTTAATTACACACATTACAATTTTTAAATCAAATGACAAATATCATTAATGCTGAAGAATATGTCAATACATTCAATATTAACTGTGAAATATTATCAGTACTACAAACTGAGGTGTTATATTTCTTCATTTAAATGATAGTAAGTGTTTATTGTAAGAAGGAGCAAGAAGAATGTAGATTCTGTGATATAGAAGGAGTAACCTCCACCCACATACTTGCAGATTGCACAGCAATTGAGAATCCTAGCATGAGACTACTGGATAGAAGAGGGACACTTGTAATAAAGAATATAATGTTATTTGTTTACTATATAACAATCAAAATTTAGAATCTTGGTTCCACTTAGTTATTGAACACAAGTTAAGTTTTCCCATTGGCTTTACTGTTTGGACCCTAATTTTGTGGAATCTGCACATAGTAATGTTATAAATGAAACTGTTTCTAATTAATTCCACTATTTATTAAAGAAATATGAAAAATCTAAGATATTAGGTTTGTTCCAACTGGGATTTATGAACCGTTATGAAATCGTTTCCAGTACTGTATAGTGCGCAAACTCAAATTTGGGATGGACACATCAACTTTATCACCCCTTCCAGAAGGGGACAAAAAAATTGTGCTATGTCCAAACCATATAATATGACATTTCAAAGATCCGCAAACTCGTAAACAAATGATAACACACACAAAAAATAAACTAGAACATAGTGAATCAGTCCAATACCGATAAGTAGAACTGGCTGGTAAAACTCGACACAAAACCGATCCTAACAAACACACCTACTCTGTGTTTACTGATGTATCAGTTTACACCAATGCAAGATAAGATTATAAGTGAACATTTCAAAGTTGGAAATGTATAGTTAAATAAAAAAATATTGTACATATACCTTAAAGGACGGTTTCCTCTGATAAAAAGATAAAAAATGTAATAAAATAGTTTTTTTTCTACGAGCGTGCATTATGGTTCAGGAACTTCTACTTTACCGCATGCCGTGGAAAATGTTTTTAGCGATTTCCGGCGTTAATACTTATTGTATCAAAAAAGTTTGATATAAATGTTGTAGATAATTCAAAAATGCAAAACTATCGTCTAAAACATTTTTTACATAACCACAAAATTTGGGAGTAAAACGTAAAAATCTAAATATCTTCTATAAGTTCCTTGTGGCATTACTTATTCTTTTTTCTTATTTTAATGTTTTTTTATTTTTTATTTCGACGTTTCGGTAGCGTTCCAGCTACCGTTGTCAAGATTAACTATTTATAGTATGGAAATAATTTTTTGGTCCCTATCTGACACAACGAAAAAATTTGACAACTGGACAATTTTTTTTTAAACATACAAATAATATTAACAAAGGCATATATAAAACTGACTTCTAGTGTAGAATACTTCTAGTTTTTAATTTACCTATTGTTTTTATTATATCATTTCACAAAACTATAATCATTATTAGATAATGTTGAAACATTCAAAAAAGAATTTAAAAAAAACGAAAACAGTGACTTTTCAACCCGTGAACTTTGTGACATTTCAATGTCATGATTTATTTTTGACAGACTTACAGACCTATGAATCAAATAAATATTCTTAGTTTTTATTTATTGAAAAAAAGGATTCCAGTTGTACAGTCGACGGAAAAATTTTGTAACTAACACGAGTGTTAAAAAGGCGATTAACAATCTTAACCAATAACGCGCGAGCAAGCGCTCGCTTTGCTCGCGCGTTAAGATATTTCGATGGTTAATAGCCCTTATTAATACTCTAGTTGGTTGAATACAGAACATTTCCATCATCCAAGTATTTGTGATCATTTATACGACCATTTCACGATGAGTTTAGCCTGTACTGATTTCCGTCATGAATTGACCACTTTTTGTTAGTTCACCAGTACTAGTGTACTACAGTGAGTAGGAATGACACAATAGGTTCGTTCCAACTGGCGATAGATCCTTTCTAGGTATCGTTCGCGCAAGAGTTCTTTCGCGTTCCGACTGATTATAGTATCGTTCTTGGGACTTTACAAAAACTACCTTGTGGAAGGGGTGATAAAGTTGATGTGTCCATCCCTTTTTCCAGTTTGCATTTAATACGCAAATGAAACTTTAATCCGTGAGTCAGAAACATTTTATTAACATAATTTAGTAGGGTGAACAGTGTCTACACTTTCTGCCGAATATGAAATCGATACGTAAAACAGTTTTAAAGTACTGAGCACAAATAGTTTTTAAATTTTTAAACAAAACACCCTGTAACTAAGTAAGCAGCTACATTTTATTTAGGTGTTTTGGGTTAAATCTTCATAATTTCAAGTCAGGATTCTACTCTTAAATTATTTCCAATTAGTAATGAACCACCCTGTATATTTTTATAGCTGTATTAGAGTTATGTATTATAATCTTACAAATGTTGTGTACAGTCTCCTACTAAAATAATATTTTCAAGCTTTGAGAACCGAAATTTTGGTACCTACTACAAGGCGATACTTTTGTCTCCGACTGTCGCGAGTGAATTACATTAATACAACCTTATGTTGACATAAAACTGGCCAGTAATTTGATGAAGTTGATTAAACCACTCACTAAAAATACAATAAAAATTTATATTTCCAGTTAGACATGTCAATTTGACCTGCGTTGGTACATTCATTATTTATGGACTAAAATATAAACATTATATGTTTTAAAGAAATTTATTAGATTCCAAATAAAATAATTCAGTAATATGATACAACTATTGAAATATTTGAAATTAAAATTTTGAGAACAAGGAAATTTATTCGCTCTGTACGAGGGCTGTATGTTTTATTGATTGAACAAATTAAAGTTTGTCCAAAATATTTGCGGAAGCGACGACCACTCAAAGACTCAAATTATTAGAAACCCTCAAGGTACTTCAAGGTTTGTGGAACTGATACACTAGGAAATAATGAATCCTTGAGGTAGCTACATACTTGAGTATTTCGGCGAAAAGTAACGTTGTTATGTAACAGTAAAGCAGGACGGGCACTGAATCCGCTCGACTCGGATTGACACGGAACGGATCGGATCGGCATAACTATTACCCGCGCACTGAATCGACTAGCAACTAGTTGTCTCGAAAACAAAATGAGTTCATCATCGGCTTCTGAGGAGGATATTATTATAGCTCTATCTTATGAAGAAATCGAACAGCAATCTCTAAGATTTGGATTCATGATATTAATCTAAAAAGAGAAACATATATGGGGAATTTTATCACTTATTTCCAGATTTAGTTGAGGATGAGGGACATTTTTTTTTGATATCTCGCTCCATACATTCTCCTTCCGATTGACATCATGATAGTATTTATTTTCTGGATCATATTTTATATTCGCGAACATTTTCAATTAACAATTCCTCCATGACAAATACAGTATTGACACCACTGTTGGATTGCAAGTAATCAACTGGACGTTCGTTTCGGTAGAAGTTGCCATCCAAAGGAATCTCGGCCGTAGTAGAGTCGAACGCTCACTGCCGTGCCGATCCGAATGAGTGCGCGGTGATATATTGAAATAAGAACAATGAAAAACGTTCGGCAATGCTGTGCCGTGTCGATCGGAGTCGAGCGGATTCAGTGCGCGTCCTGCTTAATGCTGAAATGTATACGCCATTACTGTATGATTTGATCGTGTTCGGCTCGCGACGTGGTCGCTCCACTGGATTACCGGTTTTATGATGAACATCAAGGAATGTTATATAACATTATACCCCTAGTGGGTACGGAAATCCAGCTACTCGTGGAGAATTGGGATTTTGAAAAAAAAATTATTGATTTTTTTTATGTATTTTAAAACATTATTATTAATTATATTGATATTTAATGCGAAAAACTGTTTTCTATCGTTAAAATTTGAAAAGAAATCACCTGACTATTGCTCACCATAGTTGTGACGTCATAATGTTAACGCTATTTTCCAACAGTACAGCGTTTACGGCTATTACACGTGACTGGACAATAATATTGAAAATTTACTGCTAAAAAACGATTTGTCAGTTAATTCCGATTAGCTATGTGTGATGATAGTATATTATTAAACGAGTGTAATGATGGCTATTATTCACGCGGATGAAGTTTCCAAAACGAGCGAGCGTTGCGAGTGAACAAATATTAACATTTTGAGAATCCTCAAACCTCAACTATAATATTAAATAGTTAGGCGATCCTTCAATTTCCCTTCGATTCAACCGCTTCCGACACCATAAAACTTTTGCTGGAAATCTTTTTCAATTTTTTCCCCGAGAATATTATCATTTAGACAATTTCACATTATAATTCGAGTCGCATCCATGTTTGGATACGTATACATTTGGCGTTTGAATATGTATTGAACCATGTAAAAAATCCTTTGTTCAAGTTATATTTGAATTAAGTCAAGTAGACCCAAACCAATGAAATGCAAAGGCAAGCTAATTTACTCGCGATTTGACCAGGGTAAACCCGGCCTACTGACATACAATTATTTTGAGGAAGATTTTACATCATGGGTAACTTTATTCTCTAACTCAGCGCCACTATTTATTTCGCAATTTTAAAAACAGTTTAAAATTGTACTTACTGTAAGTTGAAACATTACTTTGTCCGTTTTCTTACCTGAAACAAAATTTTATTTATTAAATATAATTTGAAAAATATAAAACGAAAACTTTCAATAGTGATTAGAAAGAGAATAATAAATTCACCAAGAGGTAATAGATTATTGCAAAAAAATACGAAAATTAAGCGATATTAATGGCTAATCCTATTTTTACAAATCTTTGGACTCATCCTTGAAGATAAATAAACAAAGCTATTAGGTTAGCTAAACAAAAGCTCGTAACTTATAACGTTACCCAAGGTTTTATTAAATACATGGAATCAAAACATTTATAGATGAACATAAAAAGGATAGGATCCATTGAGGCAACAGCCACAACATAAAGCTTTAACAATAACTATTTTAAGTAACTATCATATTATAGGGAAGACTGGAAAAATGTGTGTCATGCAGGCTGAGGCAAAAAGGTATACAGGTGTGGAAGCTGGACTTCTGGGGATAAAACAAAGAATAGCTATTCCAATGAGCCTGTTGAAGGACGTCACAAGTTTACAAGCGCAATTCCCACACATCAAGTGAACATACCGTTCAGTTGCCGTTTCACATACAGTCAAGCTACACTAAAGGCACTCGATTACATAGAGGTCAATTTTAAGCTAGTATGAGATTACTGTAAACACACTAGGATTGCGGGTTTAAAGGGATTACTGGATTCTTTCATCTATAAATGACTTAAAACCGTTGCCGTCACCGTCATCCTCATCTTTATGCGACCTGCAACCGATGCCATCCTCATCGACGTTATCTACTTACCAGTTAACACCAAATAACTCCACTGGACCGGCAATTTTAAGTAATTTACAGAATGCAACAAATTGTGTTTTTAATATTAATATTTATAATAATTAGTAGTTTTTGGTTAAAGTTTTGTATATGTATGTTGAAATAAAATAATTTTGGAAAAATGAGTTGGTATACTTTTTTGTATATACGGTCGTAGAATAAATAATGTTCCTACCTCATGCGCAAAGTGTCTTTCCCGCCCTTGACCGCTTGCCCGAACTCCGCTCTGCAGTCGCGTGCTGGAAAGTATCACTTACCGCACTTGTTAGGAAATAGTATATTGTATAATTAGTGGGAAAAGCATAATATTCCCAAACGACTGTGATAATTACACACAGGAGTTAGGGAATATGCTTTTCCCACGAATTATACATACTATTTTTTCTTCGATCTTTGATTTACATTTAAAAAATTATGTCATTCAAGATGTAATCAAGTAAGTTTAAATATTAACAACAATTAATTTTTGTTCAAGAATATCGTTATAAATTAGATGTTTCTTTTATAACAACTTTATCAATATAAAAATTAAAACCATACTTTGTTTGATTTTATTGTAATAATCCATTTGTAACAGCAGTGCGGTAAGAATATTACCGACTGTTATTTTCTAATTGCTTAGCAACTGCCCACTATTCTGGAATGTTGAGCTTTAGAAAACAGGTCAAAATAGTGTCACTAACTATTTTCACCTGATTTTGAAGTCTTGCTATAGAAAAAAATGTTGTATTACACACGACGATAAAATCGCATTATCTTCTCGAGCGTAATTAGGGTCTCGGCGCTAAAAAACACTCTCAAAGATAAAGTACAATTTTATCGTCTTGTACAATAAATAACTAATTCTCCGTATAAAAAACCCTACAACTGGGCAGCATCCAGTTTAAAATGAGAACGTAAATTACTTAAAACAATGCAGGATAAAATCCACCGTTGATATGAAGTGGGTTTAAATAAAAATCGGTTACAAACAAGACGATTCCTAGAGCTGAGTTGTTCCAGAGGATTATCTCACTGCAGCGGGCTAATATGCTGGGTCGGCAGTACATTCTTCGTTACCCTACTTTGTTCCATACCCTGAACTGTACAGAGTCCATCATGGTTTTCTTTATTCTTACTCTAGTATTTACCTAAATGCTATGATCGCATTTTTATTCTCTCGCAAAATCTCTTATAGGAATTTAACAAATTATAAAAAGTGAGTTTGTTCTATACCCTGAACTGTACAGAGTCCATCATGGTTTTCTTTATTCTTACTCTGTATTTACCTAAATGCTATGATCGTATTTTCATTCTCTCGCAAAATCTTTTATAGGAATTAAACAAATTATAAAAAGTGAGTTGACCCAATTTTTTATTTTATTGTCGCAATTTAACTTAATTAGATCTGTTCCAACGGTTCAACTTCAACTGTTTCACTTAAATAACAATAAAAAGCTGCGAAATGACATAAAAAGCAAAAACAACAATTTACACTCTATTAAATAATTATTTGCGAATGCAACAATCAAACAGGAATGGACTCGGCGGTGAAATTCATAATTTAAAAACGTTTGTTTGGTTAAAAAGTTTTTTTATTTAGATAATACTTTATTCACTTAATGACGTTTAAGATCCCGATAGGAAATGAAAAATCTGGGATTTTTTTTTTTGCTTTTTATAAGTTTTAGAATGGGGTAACCACCATTTTAACCAGCCCAACTTTTTTTGTAGTAGGATCAAGTGTAATCAAGAACGGAACGAGGGGAGAAAATGAGCTTTAGCAGCCCGAGACTATTAAATGCACGAGCGAGCCTAGTGAAGCGAGGGCAGCTGATGGTTAAGGGCTGCTAAAGCGTTTCCTGCATGTATGACACACAACTGTTTTTCGCCTACCGAATAAACCAAAAAAATAGGAAAATATAACAAAAAACTTTGACTTACACTGACGTTTAATTAAAAAATGCACGTGAAACGTCAAAGTAATCAAGTGACAGTTGGTGAAAAACTTCAAAAACCATGGCGTTATGAATTTTCCGCCCTATTTTTGGTGTTCATATGATTGGTTTTCCGGTAAGGTAGGCGAAAACAGTAAATTGTGTCACAAGGACAGAAAATGAGCTTTAGCAGCCCAAGACTATTAAATGCACGAGCGAGCCTAGTGAAGCGAGGGCAGATTATAGTTAAGGGCTGCTAAAGCGCTTCCTGCATGTGTGACACACAACTGTTTTCGCCTGCCGAATAAACCAAAAAATTCACGTGAAACGTCAAAGTAATCAAGTGACAGATGGTGAAAAACTTCAAAAATCGTGGCGTTATGAATTTTCCGCCCTTGTGCTGCTAATCAATACTTTCCGCCCCGTCTTTGGTGTTCATATGATTGGTTTTCCGGTAAGGTAGGCGAAAAACGGTTTTTGGTAACTTATTAAGTTTTTTTATTTTTAATGGCTTAAATTGTTAATAAAAGAAGTGGAAAATCAAATTTTTCAGTTGTTCCCAATATCTTGACTTAAACCAAACGCATAAATAGTTGAGAAATTGCTATTGCCACAATTTTTTAAATTTTTGTTAATTGAAGTACCTATCCAAATGATACCTGAATTTTTGTTCTTTGATATTTATATTTAACTTTACTAAATCGTGTTATCCTGGCGGAAGTCATATCACCAGTTTTTATTTTCATATTAAAATTAAAATTATAAATTTTGTTGGTGAAGTTTTTTTGTAGTAAATTTCCTACCTTTTCAGGCGGTTTTTTTTATTTGGACATTTTCAGTAGTTTTCTGGATATTCGTGAAAAACTAAACCTTTATCGTAATTTGCGGTGACGGCTGACGTAAATTCGTAGAAATGGTACATTTTAACTAAACTAGACTATTAGACTAGTACACACAGATTCTACACTTAAACGCATTCTAGGCTGCAACAATTAGTTAAAAAATGTACCATTTATATAAATTATTCTAACATGGAGAAATTCAATGATAAATAGGATGTTTCATAAGTTAATTGGTTAGGTTGGTACAAGTGTGAGAAAGTGTAACGTTTTTTGTCGTTGCCATATTTATGGGAAAATTAAATACTGAATTAATCCGTTAATTGCGTGTTCTCAGCGCATTAAAAGTATGCACTGTAATGGGTTTGTTAGTTTTAACACGTTTTAATTTTTACTACTAAAATAAGCATTGTGGTAAGAAAAAACTTTTTCCATAAATTTATTAATTTTATACTGGTTTTTTCAAAAATGAATAAATAATTGAAAATGGTTATTTAAACAGCTACATTTTCGCAGAAAATTATTAGAATAGGTTGGTCGCCGCGGTCAGTTTTACCCAAATTTAATCCTTTCACTATTCGAAAGGTACAGATCACTTGGTCGCCAAAGCTGTATTAATGGTTCCAAGAAAATTATGGGCTTATTTAATTACTCTAATACTAATATGGGTTTGTGACCTGTCGACAACCATAATAAAAATATTTTTCAAGTTAGTTGTCTGCATTCTTACTGAAAAGATTAATTTTTTATTTGAAAAGTGATTCTCTAACCTAACCTTACCACAAACATTTTAATTCTGCTTTTTATTCAGCGCATCCCGATATATTCAAATCTGTGGATGTAATTCTCAATATTCAGTTAAATACTTATTTGAAATTACACATATACCTATCAAAATTGAAAACGCTAATTACAAAAAACGGCATGCGTATTTAACGAACGTAATAGAACAATACGAAAATAAGATCCTTTCACGAATTAAATACCTTTAATGATTGATAACTACGGCGACCAAGAGGCCTACCTGATTTTGAAACTAGCGACCAAGTGGTCGATGACATTATGGAACCCCCGCTGACAAAACTGACCTCAGCGACCAAGTGGCCAACACCCAGGTTCAAGAGGAAATGTACTTTTCTTAAATAATATATTATTGATAATGGTTATAATCTCTTCAAAATTTACTAGATTGTCCTTGTAAACTACCTTTTGTTACTAGTATGCAAGACGTATTGATTTTTAGTCACTTTTATTCGTAGCAACCTGTATAAGTCGATGTGTTTTTTGATTTTTGTTATACATATAAAGCTGTCCACACAGCTGGTTGATCAAGCTGTTGAAGTTTTTAAGCATATTTTGTTGGAAAATTGGTTGAAACAATAAGAAAACACTTTTCTTATTTATAAAACTTTTCTTGTCTAGGGGCCCATCAATACGGTTTCCCAAATGCAATACAAATCTTCTACTGTACTCTAAATCCAATACTCCGTTACCCCTGATTATACAAAATTTTCAAGCGATCAAAAACAAGTATAAAAGCAACTACCAAATACACACAGATGCATCAAAAACTTCTCAAATGGAAGCAGTAGGCGCAACTTTTGTCGACGAAACATCCACTTGTCAGTTTCAGCTACCCAAGGAGTATTCCATATCTTCGGAGGAATTGTTCGCAATTTCTAAAGTCCTGCAACATACACTGTGTCCGTAAAGTATGGAATAAACTCATTTTTAGCTTAACAGACCATTTTAATAAATAATCCTGAAACACGTCGATTTTTGATTTTAATTTACCGTATTTTAAAATAATAATCTAATATACAGGGTGAATTACTTTCGAGTAATGACGTCACCGTCATTTTTTTTAAATGGAACACCCCCATTTTGTCTCAATTTTCGGATTACTCTAGCTGAGCGGATTCCAAAAATGTATCACATGTTGATTCCAATTGGTACAGGGTGGACACAAATACAATAGTTTTGTGATTGGCCTGGAAAATGTATCTACTTACCCTAAAAATTACACTATTTACGTACTAGTTATGTAAGAAATATGTAAATTTACTCCCATGTAAAGAAGGGTCAAAAGTTATATGTAAATTGAGTGCCAACAATTGTATTCATTTTGAAATATACTTGAAAATTCGGTCACAGCAAACAAATTATAATAAAAAAGCTGTGACACACTTTAGATTGGTTTACTTATATAAAATGTAACGACAAATTATCAATTAAACAAAAATTGTATAGAAGCCAAAATAATAGTGTAGTGTATTAAAACGCTTTACAAATTAGAAAGTTACACCGTTCACTAGGAAGCTGCATCTACTTCTCGGGCTATATGCCCCCTATGACAATGAATTACACTTCCAAGATAAACGGGGTTGGTATATATGAAAATATAGAACCAACCATTCTGGTTTATAATTAGAAGGAATAATATCACTTACGGACCGGTTTCGACGTATTTGCGCCTCATCAGCACAAGGTAGATACTATCCGTCCAGAAGCTCTAAGAGCATCCTGGACTGAAGACAACGCTGAAATCACATTAATACATTAAACCCCGTGAATGGAATGCCAAGAATGTGATAATAGCGACATCTCCACAACTAAATATAAACCAAAATTCTATATTGACTTCTATTCATAACACGCTTTACTTAAATATGACAATCGATACAGGAAACTGTAATCAAGTAAATAACCTACAAAACCGATGGTTTTTTATCAATATAGAATTTTGGTTTATATTTAGTTGTGGAGATGTCGCTATTATCACATTCTTGGCATTCCCTTCACTGGGTTTAATGTATTAATGTGATTTCAGCGTTGTCTTTAGTCCAGTATGCTCTTAGAGCTTCTGGACGGATAGTATCTACTTTGTACTGATGAGGCGCAAATACGCCGCAACCGGTCTGAAAGTTATATTATTCCTTCTAATTATAAACCAGAATGGTTGGTTCTATATTTTCATATACACCAACCCCGTTTATCTTGGAAGTGTAGTGTAATTCATTGTCTGTCGGGCCTATAGTCCGAGAAGTAGATGTTGCTTCCTAGTGAACGGTCTATCCTTTGGAAAGTAATTTTCTAATTTGTAAAGTGTTTTAACAGTTCTCCACTATTATTTTGACTTCTATTCATAACACGCTTTACTTAAATATGACAATTGATACAGGAAACTGTAATCAAGTAAATAAAAAAATTGTGTCACAAGGGCAGAAAATAAGCTTTAGCTACACGATCAGGCGTAACGAAGTGAGGGCAGCTAAAGCGTTTCCCGCATGTGTGACATACAACTGTTTTTTTGCCTACCAAATAAACAAGAATATGCTTATTTACGTATATATAACAAAAAACTTTGATTTACACTGACGTTTAATATAAATTTACGTAAAGCGTCTAAGTGCTCAAGGCGAAAATATACCAGTTAACAAAATAAATTTTAAACGCAAAAATGAAATGGAAAATGGAAGAGGTTCGTTTTTTGTCTACGTGCCCATGATTTTTGTTTATTATTTTGATGGTTTTTAATGTATAATTTAGAAAACAGATGTACATTTTACAACGTAAGCAACCGTTTCAAATTCTTTGAGATTTCCAAAAAAATGTTAATTTTATAAAGAGCGGTTGAAATGTTTGTAAAATGAAAGATTCGTCGTTATATCGCGTAGGTTTAGTCTTATATTAAAGAAAATATTTATAAAGATAATAGCGCGATTTCATCAGTTTCCTTAATAAAAGTAAAATTTGATTATCTTTGGGTATTTCAATATTTATTTCAATGTCGAAAATGTTTTGATGTTATTCGGGTGATGTGTGTAATTGTCGAAGACAGATTGTGACTAACAGGATACTGCTCCCTAAATGGGAATCTGAGACTAGTGAGGCAAGAAGAATGAATATATTCCTCCATTCACATAATTGCAGAATGCAAAGGAATACAGAATCCTAGGGCACAAAGCCTAGAAGACTACTGAGTATAAGAGGGACTTACGTAAACTGAACCCTGCGGCTATACTAAAATTAGAATTAGTATCAAATGTTACCTCTTGAATTGTTCCTTCATTCTGATTAATTTCAACGTTTTCGTAGTCATGTATTTTTCGGTGGTTGGTTCATAAATATGCCAGAATTTTTTAACTAAAATGATCGTTCTGATGCGATAAATGTCCTTCAAAGGACTAGGTTGTTTATTTGGGACTTTTAAGTTGGACAACAAAGTTTTAATTGAAATCCTGGTTTAATTTGTGTAGGTAAATATACTAATTATCGAAAAACTTTTCCGTGTCTGAAGATTTCGTTGATATAATCGTACCTCTTTGTTTCTTGTTCGGTCAAATTAACATCAAGACTTTTTATAAGGCACGTTTTGTAACTATTAAAAATATCCAACCACTTCTGATCAGATAAATTGGGAGTGTAGGGCAACCTCACAGCACTAAGGCCTCATTAGACCCTTTGTGCATACTCCTGGAAGTCTCTTTCAGTACGTCAACCCAAAAGAGGAATTTCTCTCAATATGGCTGATGTTAGCCAAAACTCGATGAACACGGATGCTTTTACCTAAAATCTATTTTATAGCTATGTAGATGCCATTTGGTTCAGTTTCAACTACGGTGGAATATTCGATGCAAGCATTGTTCAGATTTTGAGTCATCAGTGTAGAGGACTTTACTCTTTTTGAATTTATACATTTTGTAGGGCTTATTAATAATAAATCGAAGAGTAAATAAAGTCCGTCTTCGCCTGTAGAATTGGGATCGAAATCATAGATTCCACACTACTTATCAATATTATTAATAAATTCCGACAAATCTACAAATATTTATGTCACCACCAGGTTTGTAACGATTAAGTGCCTCGGCAATATTATGCGATGAAAGTTGAACTGCCATTTTAACATGGCGACTACCCTCACAATCCAAATGATTTTGAATTATTTTCTAGCAGAGATTAATCTCGTTATTGGTCGGTTCGATTAATTTATAAACATTTATAAACAGGCTCCTTTGTTACCTTATTTCCAACTCAAAAATAAATCCAGTATCCAGGATCAGGCTTGAATTCAACTAGTACAGTTGCTGACGTAGAAATGGTGTAGTAGGTACGTTTAGAATTTTGTCTAATGATACGCTTATGAGGATAGACCTATTTGTAAATAATTTGTATGTATTGTATAGATATTGAATGGATATAGAGTTCTATGAAATTCTATTTAGTGTATAGATCTATAAAATTCAATTTGTAAAGAAAAAACGTCATTTGTGATTAAAAAGAAGTGTCAATTTGAAAGATGAATAATTTTTTTGAAAGCAATTTTTTTGAGATAGTTATCAGGGTAGAAAATTGAATGTGAGTGGTGATGGTGATAAGTTATTATTAAAATTGAGAGGTTTTTGACAAGCTAGAAAATTTTAAAAAAGTCCATAAAAATTTTCGGAAAATTGATTTGGAAATTAAAATTAGATTGAAAGTAATTTATAATTTTTTTGATGAATATGTAAAATAATATCACAAATGATGGATTTGAAAATAAAATATGGAAAATTAGAAGTAAGAATATGAAGGATTGGTTTTATACCTGACTACAGAAAAGAAGGTAGCATTTTTATATAATTTCGGGAGGAATTTAAAGAATTAAAATAATAGTATTTGGAAAAAAGTAGAAACTTTTTTTGAAGATCGAAGACATTTTAAAAACATAATAATAGAAATTTAACATCTTTATATAAGAAATCTAATAATGGACATTTAAAAAAATCAATTCTTTAAAATATATAGATGGAATACAGATATTTATTCATGATTTAGAAATTTGCAATGGAATGAAATTGTGTAATAAATAAGGATATATGAGATAGAATTTGATTTAAAAGGAATTTAATTTTGAACCCAAACCTGAAATCAGATTTTTTTTAATAAATTAGCAATTAAAATTAAATAAATAATACAAATAATATATACCTAATTACAGAAGAAAATAATAAAACAAAATTTAAACTATCATTGAAAAAGAACAAATATAAAAATCAATACAGTATATAACAGTTGCAAGCACATTTCAGCACATATTTTATTCAAGTTCAGAATAAGCTTACTCTAGTTCAACACTAAAATAGGAATGTAGAATGTCAGAATACTATTTGGGTAATTAGGTAATCATACGAATGACTATAATAAAATAATAATCAGTTACCTTCAAATAAAAAAAAGATGTTTGTTCAATTTACATACGGGTAGAAACAGTAAAAAATAGGTATTTATTTGTTACCTACCAGGACCGAGTTTACCAGCACTCATTATTTTAAATAAATAACGTTTTTGGAAATTAAAAAATTTCTCGTTTTATCTTATTGTCTGATCTGACCTAGACTATAACAAAATTAGTGAACAACTGAATGGTTGTAAATTCAGGAAACTACGTCGTTGAAAATATTATAACAAGTACGAGATATCAAAGTTTTGCGGTTGATAAACTTGCCAAGTTCAAGGCTGTTTATATAGATTTATTCGAGCGTCTATATTTTGGCAAAATGTAATGTTTTATCTCAGTTACCTTGAATTCAAAAATAACCTCATATACCAGGCTACATTCATAATTATAAGAGCAGTCACGTTTTGTACGATCGTTCTGGAAAATATTATATCTATTTTTTTGTTTACGTTTTTTTCAACATCCTTTATTTAGATACTATCAATATCAAACAAAACTATAGATTCCACGTGTGGCCTCCGAACGTGAAGGTACTATTATCGTTCGAGAGCTCATTAACGTTATCTTCAACACAAGTGATTAGTTTTTTGTGACTTATATTTGCTGGCCCATATTGGTATGTGTTTATTCACACTATTTGATACTTGAAAATAATACATCTATAGACCAGTTCGCCTGGTCTGAATAGTTTATTAAATATTTTGGCATCCAGAATATTTAAACATGTCAACTCAGCCCACTGCACGAAGTTTTGCTGCTGTCACTAAATCAAATCCAAGAAAACCAACTTCAACACCTATAACATGCCCTAATAGAAATCAAGCTATTGTAATAAATGCACTTCCGGATACAGTTCTCTTCGATTACATCAAGGAAATCGGTGAAATTGTGACTCCTAAAGGAATCACCCATGCTTCCCGTATATCTAACCAGCGGATTTGCATCTTTCTCGCTTCTACTTTAGTTGTTGATAACCTCCTCAGAGACCATCCTACAGTTGCCATTAAAGAAGAAATAGTTCCCATACGCAGACTCATCAGCCCTTCTAAAAGATTACTATTATCTAATGTATGTCCCTCTATTCCGAATATACTCATCGAACAGGCTTTAAAAAATGACCTCGGACTTCAACTCACATCCCCCATCACCAGTATCCGTACTGGCTCACCTGAAGAAGATTATTCCCATATCCTAAGCTTTCGTCGATCTGTCTATATCTTACCGGAGAAAGATAAGTATGAAATACAAACCTCCGTTGTAATACACTTCGAAAATACTTCTTTCCGGATCTTCGTCACCTCAGATAAATTGGAGTGCTTCCTCTGCAAACAAGCTGGACATACTGCAGATACCTGCCAAAATCCTCAACACACTTCCTCCCTCTCCTCTACTACCCCTATCCAGAATGATTCTACCGACAACATGTCCACTGAACCTACTTCCTCTCCTACCACTGCCCCTTTATCATCCACCGACAATAATTCCGTCAACACACTCCCTCCTCCAGACCTGCCCACTACTAGTGGTTCAGGTCTCAAACGACTTCATTCTACTGACTCTAGCCTTGAGTCGCCCCCTGTAATTATCTCATCTGTTCCTCTCACTCTCAGTCAAGACAATACAGATTCACCATCTAACAACGCCTTTCGTGCCCCCAAGCCTGCCCCCCAAAAAAAAAAGACTAAGACTCTTGCAACAACTATCAGCCCCTCTGCACGCGCAATCATTGAAAATTTAGCAAAAACAGACCCAACATCCTTCTCAATTACTTCAGAACAATTAATAGCATTTCTGGAAAACTCTTTCGGTAACCACGATCCATTAACGGAAGCTTACCAATTTACTTCAAACATTACATCCCTCCTTGCAGATCTTCGTCAAATATATCATGCTATCTCCGATAGGTCACTCAAAAATCGCATTACCCGCATAACAAAGAAAATACAAGGTACCATCAATCTCAACGATGTAGTCGATTCTGATAGCCTCAAATCTTTTAACTCTATTGATAGTGACTCCAATTGTGACGATACCGACCTCTTTTGATATTAACTAATTAAATTCACGATAATTCAGTGGAATTGCGACGGATACTATCCGCGCCTAGAACGGCTACAACAACTCATTTCCATCTACCATCCTGATTTCCTATGTCTCCAGGAAACAAACTTTACATCTTCCAAAATCCCTACACCAAAGGACTTTGAAGGATATCATTACATCCGAACCATCTGCTCCAGGGCCAGTGGTGGAGTATCCATATTTGCATCCAAAGATCTTTACTCTACTCATTTGCCCCTTACTACCAATCTTGAAGCCATTGCCATAACTGCCTATTGTCCCCAAAAATTAACCATATGCTCGTTATACATTCCACCCGACTACAAACTAAATGAGAAAGAGCTTCTCGAATTGGTTTACGATCTCCCCCAACCCTTTATACTTTTGGGTGACTTCAACGCCCACAACACTATGTGGGGCTCCCCGCGCACATTTGGACGCGGCAGAGTAGTTGAGAACATACTAAATTGCACTAATTCATGCCTCCTCAATACAGGATCATACACCCACTTTAATATCGCTTCTGGTACCTTTTCTGCCATTGACCTAAGCATCTGTGATCCCAAAACTGCCCCTAACTTATCCTGGAAAACTGCTGATGATCTTTGTGACAGCAATCATTACCCCATAATCATAAGTGACAACTCAAATGCTCAGACTCATGTGAGAAGTTATTGGCGCCTCAACAAAGCGAAATGGCCGGAGTTTTCTCTGGAGGCTGAATCTTTCCTGCGTGACTTACCGACCACCAATAATATTTCTGATTCTATCAAGCTTTTTTCAGATGCTATAATTACAGCAGCATTCACTCACATTGGCAAAGCCTCCCTCTCCCCCCGTCACAAAATTGTTCCTTGGTGGAACCCTCAATGCGAACAAGCAGTGCGACAATCCAAAGCCGCCCTTAACGTTTTTCGCAAACACAAAAGTCCCGAAAACCTAGTAAAATTTAAAAGACTTAAAGCTAAAGCCAAATATGTGATCAAACAGAGCAAAAAAAACTCCTGGCATAATTACGTAACAGCCTTGCATAATGATTCAAACCCCTCCCAAACTTGGAAAAAAATTCGACAGGTTCAAGGATACAAAACTAACACCAAAATTCCCCTTCTTTTTTTTAATGGCACTTCCTCTAGCCACAGCCAAACTATTTCTAACATCTTTGCTGACAAATTTGATGAAAAATTTCATAACAAACTCAAGCCCCCCTTCGCAGCTAACCAACATGAATCTGCCTCCCCCAAACTCGCAATTCCTCACCAACAAGATATCGACGATATTAATTCTCCTTTTTCATTCACTGAACTAACAACTGCCTTATCTTCATGTAAAAATTCAGCCGCTGGTCCTTACGACATCCCCTACATTTTTCTCAAAAATTTATCCACCTATAGTCTTACTAAACTATTGAACATTTATAACACCATTTGGTCCTCTCAATTATTCCCTACTCAATGGAATTCATCCATTATCGTTCCCGTCCTGAAACCATCTCAGCCAGCTACGCTACCACAGTCCTATAGACCGATTTCCCTCACATGCACTACGTGCAAATTAATGGAAAAGATGATAAACAGACGGCTCATGTGGTTTATTGAAAAACATCAAATCTTCCCAAACGAACAATCCGGCTTCCGTCGTCACCGATCCACAAGAGATAACCTCGCAGTCTTACAAACCCACATTGCAGATGCTGTAAATCGTAAACAAGAGGTGTTAGCCTGTCTTTGACATCGAAGCCGCATTTGACACGTTACCAAGACAGACGATAATTGATAAACTTTCATTTTATGGCCTTAATGGCAACATTCTCTCATTTATCCGACACTTTCTTAGTAATAGATCCTTTAGAGTCTCAGTAAATGGCTGCCTATCATTAACTCATGTCCAACAAGACGGCGTTCCTCAAGGCTCTATTCTTAGCCCCACATTATTCAATCTAGCTATTAGTCATTTATGTAACAATCTTCCGTCCCCTGTTAAATATGCTGCATACGCAGACGACCTTGTTGTTTACTGTCACGGAGTCTCGACACCTACTACATCTAAACTCCTCCAATCTGCTGTAAACCTATTACATAGCAGAATATCTTCACTTGGTCTTTCCCTCTCCTCTACAAAATCCAAGCTAATAAGATTCAGCAGAAAAGCCCCATCCCCTTACCCTGAAATTTTAGTGAACAATCTCCCTCTCCCAGTTGTCGAACAATGCAAAATCCTCGGTGTGATATTCGACTCCCGACTTACTTGGAATCCCCATATCAGAGAAACCAGAGGACACTGCCTAAAACTCCTGAATATCATCAAAACACTCTCTCACTATCAATGGGGAGCCAGCGAATATTCCCTCCTGAAAGTTTACAGAGCTCTCATTCGATCCAAACTCGATTATGGCAGTATTGCATATATGTCAGCATCCAAAAACGTCCTGAAAACCCTTAACTCCGTACACAATACTGCCATCCGTCTTTGTTTAGACGCATTTCGCTCCAGTCCTGCCGAGAGCCTTTGCATTGAAGCCAATGAACCACCCCTTTGGCTCAGACGTCAATATCTCCTCCTTTCTTATGCTTCCTCGATCTCCTCCAACCTCTCTAATCCAGTTTCCTCTTTAATAACCAGAATACCTCACACTCCTAGCTCCACACCAACCAACCCACGCATACTTACCATTCCCCTCCTCTTAAAAACATTAATACCTCACACTCAATTATCCTTAACTAGCCCTGTCCCCATCCCCCACAACTCACCCTGGACCAAAATACTCCCAAGATGTAATATCTCACTCACCAAGTTCAGCAAGGAAGAAACCAGTCACGAACTCATAAGGAAATCCTTCCTAGAAATCCTAAACTCAAAGAAATATGACCGGATCCTCTTCACTGACGCCTCAAAAAACGAGAATGGTATTGGATGTGCTGTCACTTCTTCGCAATCTGCCGTGGGATCATACCGAATCCCAGCCTCTTGTAGCATTCACACCGGAGAACTATTTGCCATTCTCCAAGCCTTCAATCTGTGCGTAACCCCTCAGCAACAAGTTGCTATTTGCACGGACTCTCTCTCATCTATCCAATCAATCAACAACTTATTCACAAATCATCCCCTCGTTCAACGCATCCACGATACCTATCAAACCCTTATTCCACTTAATACAACCATCACCATTATATGGATTCCCTCACATATTGGTATAACTGGAAATGAATTCGCCGATTGCCTTGCCAAAGAAGCTGCTTCATCCACCACTACATCTACTATTTTGCAAATCGCTAGTGACCTAAAATTCACTATGAAAAAACTTGTACGGAAGAAATGGCAAAACCAGTGGAACCATTCCGTAACTTTTTTGAGGAAAATTCATCCTACCGTCGAACAGTTTGACATCCCCGATCTTCGAAGAAACATGAAGGTCGTCGCAAGAAGACTGCGCATTGGTCATACCCGTTTCACTCATGGCCACCTTATGACCTCTTCCTCCCAGCCAATCTGCCAACATTGCAAATCTTCAATTGATATTCAACACATCCTCGTAGATTGCCCCTACTATAATAAAAGACGTCAGCAACTTGGAATGAAAAGCAATATTAAGGATATCCTAACTAGTGAACACCAAATCACCATCGCCACCCAGTTTCTAAAAGAAGAAAGCCTTCTGTATAAAATTTAAAGACTTTTCATTATTGCTTGTAATTATTTTCATAATGCTATATTTATAAAATATTATATATTTACTGTACCTCGTGCTAATGGCCATATAGTTGTCTCAAGCACGTTAAATTGAATAAAAAAAAAAAAAAAAAAAAAACAAAACTATAAATAAATCAAAGCCCAGTGATGTTTTTTTAATAACATTTTTATTTTACTTATGTCTAATACTTTTAAAATGCCTGTCCACGTTTATACAGTATTTTGATTTGATCAAGTTCAATTTGTATCTTACAGCTACCACTAGTGGCAGTCAACGTTATATTTTGCTTTACCTTTTTTCGTTCAGCATGTTTTATTTTTCTGTAAAAATGCTTACAGATTTTTACAACGTCACGAGCCTGACGAGCGTTGCTGTTCGAGGTACGTCGCGAACCACTACTTTTACTTGACGGAACATCAACGGATTGATGCGCGACGATGACCAGACGAACAAATCTATTTACTTGATCTTTATTTTGGCTATGGACTAGCGAAGTAGCGACTTGAAGTGGGCATGTTTTGGCGTTTTAGCTAATAAATCGTAATTAATATACAGTAGAAACGGCGTATATACGTATACGTATATACATTACTATACGTACTATACGTCACTAAACGTACTATACGTATACGTATATACGTTCCTATACGTTACTATACGTACTATACGTTACTATACGTATATGCGTATAGTAACAGTCACGTGATGGTAAAGCTCCACCGTTTTTACTGTAAATGAACGCTGCAGCGGCAACATCCATTTTGAAAAAAAAAAGTAAAAATTGAAATGCAGTACGAATTCAAAATATTGTTTGCTGGACGTACACTGATTATGGAATGAAGTTTGCTCGCGACGTAGTACGCCGCTTAAAATGTGTTTTGTATTTTGCTGAATATGGTGTGATTCTTAAAAAATGTCAAGAGCGGTAAAATTAATGAATGAAGACATTTTATGTAATTTTTTTATGAGATGTCCTCATATTCATTGTGTTACTGGTATAGGATTTCTTACTGAATGCGCATAGAATATTGATTAATCATTTTTAGCATTTCTTTAATTCTTATGAAACCAACAAATACTTAATCAGATTTTTATTTTTGTCTTCTTCAAACAAAACAGAAAAACCACAAAAAAAGTATCCTAACCTGGCATCAAAGACGGACAATAAACCAGTGAATGCTGAATTTCGGTAAAATGGGGAAAAGTAATCGTGGCAAAGGATCATTCATATCAGGGCTGTACAACATGAAGCATGAAGCAATTATCCTCAAATATTTATGTTCTCCAGTATTACAATTTTTCATATAACTTGGTACTTCAGAATTTAACTCCAGTATAATTCGTGACAATTCTCGAATACAACTGGTTACAGAAATGAATTAAATGAAGGATTATAAAAATATTAAAATTGGAAATAGCTGGAGGGGTTGATGGTGTACGTTTTAATACACTTTCAACTTGAAAATTAAAAATATTTCCCCGGAACTTTGGAAAACTTCTATTATTACGCCCATTCATAAATCATACAGTAAATTGAAAATATAATTAATGGTATTAATAATATTATTATTGCAAGTTGTGTTTGTCAGCAAATGTGGTAGCAGCATGGTTTTATGACCCAGAAATATGTAATAACTAGTTTATTTATTGCTAGAAACCATGTATTTCCAACTGGTGACAAAAGTCTTGATTATACGTTATTAATTATAGACTTTTCGTAAGTTTTGGACAAGTGAATTATGATATATTAAAAAAAAACTATATTATGTAACTTATTACAAAATATTTAATAAACAGCGTTGTTGGATATTAAGACTATAGACTACTTTCAGGATCTAATATTTCTGACAGAATTGTAATATCTCTGTCAGTTTGTCTTGCTATCAGTCGCAAACTGGTACACTCTGACCTCAGGACATGGAAGATCAATCTGGCAGTATTTGGAGGAGAAACTATTTCACCGATACCGGAGCTACCTGCACGACGGGTGCACAGTCGCCGGACATAAACTATTTCCTGTTCAAAAAGCTGGAAGCCGCGCCAGTCCATAGTACTATATATACCGCACACCATCAGATATTTTTCGTATCCCGTAATTTTTGAGTGAACACATGACACATGATTTGTTTAAAAAATTTAGTATTTTTTCGTTTAAGGAAATTAGTCGATTGGAGCTGAATCGATGTTGCCACTCGCCAGCACCACATTACTTAAGCACTCGTTTTTAAAAATTTGTGAACGCAACCAAACCTCAAATGTCAACAATGTCAGTGTCATTGTAATAATTTCTTGTTTGTTTTGTTCGAAGCGGTTTGAGTGCAATAAGAATACGATTTAAAGTTTTATAGATTTATGATAACTATAGCATAAATTTTAAGCTATAGTTATCACATGGTCGGAAAAGCCACGGGCGTAACAAAGAAAACACGTTTTTTGTGTTCAAAATTAGTTTTATTCATTAACGTAATTTCCATCAAGAGCAACGAAATCATTCCAGCGCCGCTCTATCATTTCAATACCACTTTTGTAGAACGATTTATCTCAAAATAGGCCTTAGTGTCAGCGATAACTTCTTCATTCGAGCGACATTTTTTACCGGCGAGCATTTTTTTAGGCCAGTAATCACTGGGAGCCAAATCTGGCGAATACGGTGGATGTGGGAGCTATTCGAAGTTCAATTCATGTAGTTTTGTCATAATTTTGAATCACTTGTGACACAGCGCGTTGTCTTGATGGAACAAAATTTTTTTCTTTGCTATATGCGGACGTTTCTTTGCAATTTCGACCTTCGAACGTTCCAATAACACTATACGTATAATATTCATTGTTGATGGTATTTTCCTTTTCAGGATAGTCGATGAATATTACACAACGTACATCTCAAAATACTGAGGCCATAACCTTTCCAGCTGATTGTTGAGCTTTCGGGCGCTTTGGACAAGGTTCTCCAGTTGCTGTCCACTCAGATGATCGTTTTGATTCCGGAGTGGAGAGATAGATCCATGTTTCATCCATTGTCACATATCGACGCAAAAATTCCGGTTTGTTACCTGGTCAAACACTGCTCAGAAGCATCAACACGTTCTTGTTTTTGGTCAACAGTGAGCAAACGCGGCCCCCACCTTGAACAGAGATTTCTCATAGTGAATTGCTCAGGCAATATAAAACCAACACGTTCTTACGATATCTTTACGATGTCAGCTAGCTCACGCAACTTCACTTTTCAATCATTCAAAACGATTTTGTGGATTTTTTTGATGATTTCTGGTGACTCATTTGGACGACCACTGCGATCCACATCGTCGGTGTCTCTACGACCTCGTTTGAAGTCAGCAAACCATCATTTTATTGTTGCTTCTGATGGAGCGGAGTCCCCGCTCAAGCCATTGCTTCGCTTGAACGGTATTCTTTCCCATCAAGAATATGGTATTTATAATCTGCGAAATGGAAGATTTCATTGCCCAAGTAAAACTGGCCGGTCTGGCTGTCTTGCAAATCTCTTGGTATTAAGCAAGTGCACCCAATACCGTAATTTCATTATATGCCCAAAATAATGCCAGTAAAACAAGGTTGTTGTCCATTTTGTTCTCTCAAACTACAATATATGCACTCTGCCTACACGTTGCGAACTGATCTGGAGAGAAATTTCTGAAAATGTGCATCGTATAGCGACGTATTTTCAGGCACAGTCAAAAATTTTCTGATCAGAATAGTTTGCGTCCAGCCTGACTTTTATTAAGTAAAAGAACTGTGGATGTTATTTATCATCTTTCTCAAAATTATATTACTACAGATTTTATTTTACGGTCCGACAAAGAAATTGAGAATAAACTACGATAATTTAGGCAGTTAACTATTAAAAATAAGATAAAATATATTGAAAAAATATTCTGTTTTTGATTTAATTACACCTATACTTCACTATAGTAATAGGGTAATAGAGTTGATTGATTAATAGTCATTTAACTATCAAGGAATGTAAAGACGTGTTAACATTCAAGGTGAACGAGAACCAGACGTACTGTCGAGGATTGTCGCTTGCCGAGGATGCATTTTGTATATTGTTTTTCAGCTAATGGCCGAACTTTTTTAAAATTTGTCCAAAATAATTATTGTTTTCCCACGCGACATTACATAGAGGCTTCGTTGCAATATATACAACAGTCATTTCAAGTGTTCTGAACTGAAAAAGTCCGACCTTCATTTCAACTTTTTAAAAACGAGATCTCATTCGCCTTAATACATTTTCAAGATCATAGATAAACAAATTTGTTTTTTCTGCTAAAATCTCGCTTCCAATCGCTAGGAGATCAATGGAAACTTGACAAAATTTTTAATTAACAAAAATGTGCTATAATCCATAGAAATTTAAGCATGAAAATGCCTATCATGAACAAAAGTCTTTCTTCTTTGTCACAAACAGCCACTTAACTGATTTAAATATGCGAAAATCATCAAGTTATTTCAAGCTCCTGTAAATGCTCTGTTATTGCTTGTGACGTCAAACCATAGAGATACTGCAGATAGAGGCAACAAGCCATAGGCCGCTGCGTTAGTGAAAATGTCCGACCGAACTCCGGTGAGAGAGAAAGAGGCGGACGATCAGAGGTTTTTTTGTCTTTGTCTACAGTTTGTCTGTGTCTACAGTATACACGACATTAAAGAAAGACAGCCTGAATCTCTGACTTTTTATATCGCTCTTACATGCTGACGGGTTTCGAGCTGGCTTGTTGCCTCTATCTGTAGTATCTCTATGCGTCAAACCCAGTAGGGTCGAGTTGTCTCCGAACACCGACAGGTATATTTTTGGACACCAGTCAGTTCCTCGCATCTACCTGAGTTAATCCCTTTTCGAACGGAGGGTAGGATTAAGACAGGTCTGCAGTTCCTCACAGTCTGCAGTTCCTCACATTCGTGAGTTTTCAATAATAACCCAACCAAAACCACCCTACCTTACCCCCTACCCTAATCCGAATCGAAAAATTGAATTGTGTAATTGACAGATTATTATAATAATTTTCAATAATAACCCAACCAAAACCACCCTACCTTACCCCCTACCCTAATCCGAATCGAAAAATTGAATTGTGTAATTGACAGATTATTATAATAATTTTCAATGGACGTGATGCAGTATTGAAACATTTACTAGCAATATGTAAATATTACCTAATCAAAATCCCTCGCACTGTCATTGTGGACCTTGCTACCTGATACCTAATCCCTTACCCTTCGTATGCTGCGAGGAACTGAACACAAATTTTGTACCTACCTGTTAATGTGCGAGGAACTAGACGACTCCGATAAAAATATCTGTCATTGTGGACCTTGCTACCTGATACCTAATCCCTTACCCTTCGTATGCTGCGAGGAACTGAACACAAATTTTGTACCTACCTGTTAATGTGCGAGGAACTAGATAACTCCGATATTTTTATTAGGATCAAGTTATCTCCGGAAAAGGGTCGAGTTGTCTCCCGTTATTGACACTTTATATGCAGAATATTACTTGCCATAATTTCACTTGCCCCTTGTTAACATGTAATTAATCCAATCAATGAAGTAAAAATTTTCATATCGAAAAGTAATTCCAAATGCTGGGATTTTTCTAAAATTGTTAAGAAAGTTGTTGATTGCTACATAATACAAATTGGGATGTGTGGGAATTAGCCCGTAATTAGTTATAAACAATTATTAAACAAATCGAATAACCAGAGAAATAAGGGTTTTTTTTGGCCGCTGATTACGATTCCAACTTCGGAGAAATGAGAAACAAACTGTTTATATTTCCAATTTTGACAGATTCCAAATTTTACAATTCAATAATTCAACAAAAAATGCATAAGAACATGCAAATATTTCAGGTAATTGATTTCAAATAAGCGACATAAAATACAGAAGAATATGCACTTTTTTTAGCATATTAATTTTCCATTTTTAGTTGACACCTGTAAAGTGTCGGGATTAAATATTTGTCATTCATTGGTCATTTGTCAGCTAGTTGGCAGTTTAGCATTAACGTGATGCGAAAAAGGCATGCCTGTAACTTTTTTTTGGGTAATATCCAGATTTTTAACGATTATTTAAAAGCCATGAATGATTGCCACAAATTCAACTCACCTACAATAACGGCAGAAAAAAAACTGTTTGAAATATTTCAGGTTAAAACAGAAAATTTAAGGACAATGAAGCTAAATGGTGAATTTAAAATGGTCATATTTCGTTTACAACGTACCATAGAAAAAAATGGAAATAATTGGGGAAAACAGCGGCTAAAAATTGAATGCCCACCTTATGGCTTCAAAAATCAATACTTTTTCCACAACGGGCCAAAAAGGGGAATGTTTTTTAAAACAATTATTTTTGCCAATTTTTAGAACTTCGCCGTTTTTTCATCAAGTGTCCAATAGGGCGTGAACTTATTGAGGATCAGTAGGGATATAATATACATATTATGTACCACTTTTTACAATGGGATTCTTTTTCAAACACTCAATGCTAAATGGCAATCATTTTTTGATCTAAAAACAAAAATACCAAAAAATAGTTTATTGGTCCATAATTGTTTTTGCCATATGTTAAAAGGTTCTTACGGGTCTCAAATTGTTAGTAATTTGTGCCAACTCAATGTTCCTCATTATTTTTTTTTGTCACTCAATATTTTCCATTTATTTAAGATGAAATCCACTTTTACAATCTATTCAGTAAAATGCCAATTTCAAATGGCCACATTGCATCAATCGTACAAAAACAAAAAAATGCATTTGGATTGTCATCTCAACGAGGCTTCAATTAAGCTTTTATGCTACTTTGCAAAAACAGATTTGACGTAGAATTTAAAAAAAAATCGTTTAAAAATGAGGATTTGTTAGGTCGAAATTTTCCATGCCCAATATCTCGGAAGGGGTGCATCTCATGAAAAGCTAAAAGAGGACTTTCCGTTTCAAAAACTGGAAATTTTTCCAATAGGTAGGTTTATTTTGTTATCTTTTTGTCCACCCACTAAGGAGTGCTCCCCACCCCCTTGCAAGGTCCACACTTCTAAAGTTGTATTATCGGATTTGACACACCCTCTTTAACAAAATTCAATTCACTTTAAGTGGCTTTTTTAATTAATTAGCCCATAATTTACTTCCTTGACTGGATTAAAATGTTCCTTGCCTTCTCAATAATTATTAACTTGTTCTTGAAAATTGAATAGATGAGGCTTTTACTTAATGAAGCTCCATACTAAGTTCAATATATTTATTATAATGAAGATTTAAACAAATTAAATTGTTTTATTTCATCGCTTGTTCTTGAAAAGTTTTTTTTTTCCTTTTTTGTCTTATTGAAATAATTTCATTAATTTTTGGTTTTTAAAAATGCTGGAATGGAAGAAAGTATACCTGAATTGAATGGGAGACAACTCGGACATGATGTCGTTTCCACGTCTTTCGTCGTTACTCTCAAATAACCAAATTTTATAACTTGTTATTCGTGATTCGCAGCTCTGCCAATAAAAACTGAAGTTAGTACCACGTGAGTTCATATCTGCCAATCGTATCAAACTCCACTTATTTTGATAATAGATTTACTGTTGAAAAACTTATCACCTAATATCTTACTTTTCATATAAATATATTGATACAAAAACGTAACACAATAACTAAACATAAATAATCTGCCATATACATTTTTCTGTCGTATGATAAACCTTTGTGACCAATAAAGTTTCAACATCACCAGCAACGAAAAACCTACATAAATTAGTCGGCTCGGGAAAAAACACGACGAGCAACGAACAACGGGAACAACAGAGTTTATAACGCTAGCTTAATTGTTACTAATTAGATCTTGTGAAATTTTGTTGCAATCCGACAATCTGGCTTTTGTTAATATGTTTGTTAATGAAAATATGTTTCTATAAAAATAGTCTCAAGTGTCGGTTACTTTTTATGCCATTTTAAAATTATTTTTTGCGGCTAATACAAATGGTAAAACAGTGAAAGAGGAAAAATTTATTATTCATTTCATTTTTGGTTGGGTCTAGTGTTGTTCGGGAGGGATAAACACTTACAATAATTTGCTATAAGTTAACCTGTACAAAAATCTGTTTTAGATGCTACCAATCATTTTCATATCGCCTATAGTTTGTTTTAAAAAATTACATGGAGTATTGGAATCCTTTAACAACCAGATGTTTATCGGATATTTCAGAGCTGTACTCAAACTTGACAAAATATTTCAACAATTTAATAGTACCTGTAACTGTTTAGTGGGTAAGGAAACTATTTTTAGTACAATATTTTATAGCACATAATTTAATATTCGAAGTGATCCACCGCAAGTTTTCTTTCATAAACTTGAAAATTTTGTCATTTTTCAATAGTACCTACCTTAAGTTACTATTAAATTATTGTAAAATATTTTGTCAAGTTTGAGTACTCTGTAATATCCAATAAACATCTGGTTGTTAAAGGATTACTGCATCCCAATACTCTATGTACTTTTTGAAGCAAACTAGTTAGTTCATGGAATGTAATGTTATCAACATTCATTTGACTAATATTAAAGGTGATCCATTATCAATTACTCCGCGCCGATTGCGATATTACTATAGTCAAATGTTATTTCTTTAATTTCCTGTTCGCCAAAGTACTTCGAGAAAGGAGTCGAAAGTAGTTAACCTACTATTCAGGTTAACGTAGTGAAATGTTTTGTAAATATGGCGACAACTCAAGTTATTTTCGAGATAGGGCAAGTGAATCTAAATAAATATGGAATTAATTTAATTAATTTTTGATCGGAATTCAATGGAAAGATATAGGACACTAAACATGTTCAAGGAACACGATTATAGGTTTGTTCCAACTGGCATTTATCAACTGGAATCGTATCGAATACAGTATAGTGCACAAACTAGTTTTGGGGGTGGTTTTTGAACCTCATCAACTTTATCACCCCTTTCGGAAGGTACAGTTTACGTACCGTCCCAAAAACGATACTATAATCAGTTGGAGCGCGAAAGAAATACGGTATACAGCACTTGCTTTCGCCAGTTGGAACGAACCTTATGATTCCTCTTTTTTCAGCAAAAATTCATTTTCCTAAATATATTCGATTTGTAAACTTTTTCCCTACAAGTGAAGTTATACCATGGAAATTAACCAGTGAATTGCACTGTTTTATTACAACAATAGAAATAGAGACAGCCAGCGCCTCGAGTGCTTCAAAATTTAAAGATAGTCTTAATTAAATTCTAAAATTGTTCTAAAACAAGAAGATTGTAATACAGCTGATGTTTTCTCGGCAATACAAGCTGTCTTTGGTTTGTGATTAGACAGATTGAGTGAATATTTCAAGATTAGTGGACTCTTCGATCGTTAACTAGACTAGATGAATAACCTTCTTTACCGACAACACACATTTGAAAACAAGAATAGCAATAATCATACTAAATTCTCGAGTAAAATACGTATCTTAGATTTATTTATTATTCGAGGAATAAATTTTGGGAGAAAACCAGATTGGATCCAAGACATATTTTTCACCTTGCTCAACCATTATATCACTAGAAATGATATGGTTAGAAAAAAGTTCAGCTTCTTTCGGAATAATATTTCTCCTAATCATTTCATCGCTGAAGTCGATTTGCATCTTGAGAAACCCAATATTTTACTTAAATTAACACCAGCAATGCAACATTACCATACAGAACTTATTGTAATCTTATTGAAATGGATGAGTAGTATTTATACATATATCAAATGATACCACACTAGTAGTTTCAGAACTGTAGAACTGATCAGAGCTAGTTGCTAAAACGATGTATTGCAAACACCACTACTAATACATTATTTTGCTTACTATAACACGATTCACGATTTTGTAAATATAATTTAAGGAATAAATTAAGTATTCTTAATTGATTTACATTCAAATTCCTTCACAATATATACCACAGTTGAACACAACAGCCATAAAAGATTTGGTAAAAATCTGAACAAACATTTGTCAATAAACGTAAACATTCGATATAAGCGGTATAATGAATGCTGAATTACAGAAACCTTCAGATTGACATCCTGTTTATAAGCATTCACTCATGTATAAATGAAGTTATGTATATTAGCAAATATTAAATAAATCCCTTTCCATACATTTATATGAATTTTATAATAAGTATTAAAGGACATGTATATTAAGAAACCACAAAAGAATTGAAGTCTTTGGGAGACTATTACTTTTAAATGATGCGACATGTCAACATCTGTATATGCCAACATAATAAATAAATAAATTTTGACATTGTTTATGTTGGCATCAGATAATACTCTTCTAGTATGTTCATTGTTTGGAGAATGAACTAGTCAATTTTAGAGTAAATTGAATTGTCATATGGATACCCTCACACATTGGTATTCCTGGAAATGAACTGGCTGATCAGCATCCCACAACAGACTCAATTTCTGCCACAATTACTTCTCATATCCAGATTTTCAGGGACATTAAATCAGAAGCAAAAATAACCGTTAGTTGTATGTGGCAAACTCATTGGAGCTCTACCAATACTTTTCTACTATCTTTCCAGCCAATTCTCAACACACCACTGTTTACTGACCCCACTGGACTCTCTAGACAAGAAGTATCAATGCTACGTAGACTTTGAATAGGTCACACCAAACACACACACAGCTACTTAATGACCTCAAAAAGACGACAACATAATCTCAAATCCCAGCTGCAAAACATCCTAGGGGACCCAAACCAAATCGAGACAACAATGAAATTCTTAAAAGAAATATCACTTTATCATAAACTTTAATCTGTCTTTCTTTTTCATCATTATCATTATGTTAATGTTTCACTTATCTGTAATAACTGTTTTCTGTAATCGCCCCTGTGCAAGTGGCTATAGTTGCCGAGCACGTTAATCGAATATAAAAAAATTAAATGAGATTTTTTTGTGTAGGAGTACATAAAATTTTCCGATACCTATTTCCAACTATCACACATTCAATTCAAATTTGTTATATTTTAAAAGATACGCCATCTACAAGAATACGTAGTAGACATACGTACGGTTTAAAAAGGCTTTTAGCATTTCAATTCATTAATAACCGACAAGACACCAGACAGAGAGATCAAGTAAACAAAATGAGTTTTCTTATAAAATTTGAAGTTAAATGAATAAAAAATTGCTGTTTACGCTCCGTCCGAGGTCGACAAATATTTCATGTCGTTGTCAAGGTCAGAGAATGAATAAAAATATGATTTTCAATGACTAATTTTTTATTCAAAAATTGCAGACCAGGTAACAAGGTTTTAGATCATTAGCGTATTTAAAGTTTTTTTCTGTTAGGGTTTATTTAAATATACGTTTCCTAATAAGAAATTGAATAAATAAAATAAAATTGGAAGATATCATTTTATATGAGTGAAGTAGTTGGAAAAAAGTTGATCTGGAATTAAACGTTAGTAAACATTGAAAGATCTAAGGGTTTCGGTTCACGGAGCCACTGATTTTGCAGAAAATCGATTGTACTCACCAAGAATTCAAAAAATGATTTTTGTTCACCATTTCAATGGCAACTATTTCGTCCGATATTCTAAATAAAACACAATTAAAAGGAACCTAAATAAATATTTTTTTATTGTGGTTTAATTTCCCAATAAATTAACGAAAAAGAATAATAAATACACCGCAAGGAACATACAGAAGATATCAAAATGATATTTTCCCTTCGAGAGCATATTCCTTTAATTTCTCTTTAATATTGTTAACAAATAATAATAGTATCACAAAAAGGATATATTTTGATAAATAAGCGGCATAAAAAAATATTTGTCTGTCAAATGCTCCCTAAAGTGTCAAGAACTAAACGGTTCTAAAGTGAATATAATGAGAAAACAGCGATTTCAAAACATACAGTTTCGCTCCTTTTATTCTAACTCTCTTTGCAATGATTATATTTCCTTCCCATTCTTCAAATACACAATGTGTAAGAATATCATCATACAGTGTGACCCATTTTGTTTGGAAGCACCCCTATAAAATCCGCATTTTTCAACCGATTTTGATTTAGTCTTTTTTGTTAGATTCAGTATCAAAAACAGTATTTGAGCACAAATTTTCATATCATAATAGCTATTTTCAAGGCCCTCTATGTTAATTTTTCTTTGCCAAAAAAGATGAAAGTATATTAGGTATTTTTTTTTCTCAAATATGACTACACCACTGAGCCCCAACCTGGACGCGGACGTCATCTTCGAGAATTTTTCTGGTTAGGTTAGGTTAGGACAATAACGAAACGTTCAGAGCCAGGGTAGGGCGCACCAGGTGTCTGTGGGGTGTTCATCGGTGCCATATATGAATTCAGCAACCCGAAAAACCCCCAGTAAAGATTTTTGGTTGGTCTTTTTCAATTGTGTGTGGAAAACCCTCGGGGATAACTTTCAGAGCCAGGTTAGGGTGCACCAGGTGTCCGCGGGATATTGGTCGGTGCCATATTTGATTTCAGCGAGCCAAAAAACCCCACGGAACGATTTTCGGGTGGTTTTTTTCTATTATGTCTGGAAAATCCTCGGGGATGACGTTCAGGGCCAGGTTAGGGCGCACCAGGTGTTCGGGTGGTCGTTTTCAACATAAAATTCGGATTCAGCGCACACAGAAAGCCCCCATAACGATTTTCGGTTCGTTATTGTCGATATATCCAGAAAAATTCTCGAAGATAACGTCCGCGTCCAGGTTAGGGCCCATCAGGTGTCCGTGGGGTGTTCGCCGATGGTATATTCGAATTCAGCGACCCATAAAACCCCCCGGTGCCCAGTTTCTCTCCTCTCTCGCATAAAGTTCGGGATAGTCCCCGGAGATGACGTTCGTCGGCGTTCCTGGGCTCCAGGTGTTCGGGGAGTCAATTTGAACATCATAATCGTGATCAGCGACCTCGGAAACCCCTGGGTACCCGACTTGAGCCAATTCTGACTCTTATTTACGAAGTTATTAAATTTGCCAAAAGGCCTCTCAAAAGATGCATTTTTTGCATGCATTTTTGGCTGCAGCAATGCAACTTCCGGTTTGTAATAGGTACAAAGTAGGTACAAATGATATAAATAATTTTTGCAAGCGAATGCAGAAAACCGCATTACGTCCTATCCTAAAAGATTTCCTATCATAATTCATAATGCTTCATTGCCTCGGCTATAATAGCATAAAGCGTACATAGATATGTCACTGTTACAAAATTAGTAATAAATTATTGTAAACAAAAATTAATAAGTTTAAATATGTATTTACCTTTTTCATTAAGTATTTTTGGTCTGATGCTCGATATTTCTTTTAAAAAATAACGCAAAAGATTTAAACTGTCATAAAACACACGAATCTCTTAGAAACTGTCAAACATTCTACAGAAAATATTGGGTCTGCCTACTTGGTTATTTAAAAATCTAGATTGGTATTGGTCAATTTTTCAGCTTTATAAGGAAAACCAGTGTTATAATGAGTATCATTATGAAACTAAAAATTAGCATTTAATTAACAACTTATAGTATAGGAGTCGAAAAAATACTTTTATAATATTGGATAGATATGTTTACCAACAAACATGAAAGTATTAGTAAGCGTAAATATATTTAGTTTTGATATTGATGAGATTACATGAATATCATGAGAAGCGAATTAATGATAATTTGAACTCCAATAAGTTCAGATGCCTGGCCGGAGTTTAAATATAAATTTACATTCTATATAGTATGTGAAAATATTGTGAAGGCCTCGTTGGACAAATGTTACATCGTAAATACCTATTATCTGCAGGAGCCACTTCAAGATCAAAATATTAAAAATATAGCTGAAGTGGAATTTGTTGAGTAACAATCTTCGTCAAGTAATAAGGACTAAAAATGAATCATCAGCATCTAAGGTACAATTTTAGATTTCCACTCAAAAATGGGATAAATGAATGACAACTTCCTCACGAAGTAACAAATATGTTCTCGTATCTATCAATTTCACCTTATTTATTTCTTGTCGCTTTCGGGGCCTGTAGTGTCTAGATCGACCTTGGAGCCATGACCTGGTTTTCCGTTTCCCGGTCTCCGACGCCCTGGATACGGATGGCGGGGATAAAACTAGCTCGTCTAAATGCCGTATAGAGACCTAGTTTTTTAATCGTTACTTTAGTTTTACTTCGGAAACTTTTATTCCGAAGTAATTATTTGTTATACTTTGCCAAGAAATACCATTGATGTAAATATCTTCAGAAAAGTGTTATTATGTTGAAAGTACATGATTTGTTGGTAAACAAGTTTGAACATATTATTGAGAAGCCAACTTTATATTATAACAAATAAATATCAATTCTGTGGAAGTATTGGCAAGAAATTCCTATTTGAAAATGATAAACCCTTCCCACTCACAAACCAAGTTCTATATCTTACATATTGGAAAGAAATCTGGAGATTTAAATATACGAGAGAATGTGGAAAAATCAATTGGAAGTAAATGTAGATAGATGTATACACGACGGTATCGGTTAAATTCATATTCAGTGGTAGAGACTTGCAGAGAGCTCTGGAGTGTCTGGAGTGAATTTAATCACAAGTAGTTTAGTTAAAGAAAGGAGTCTAACAAGGCGATATCCTTAGTGCTATTTAGTGTCTGTACCAGTTATGGATAAATGTTTCAAAGTTACAGGTAAAAAACTAAAATAATGTTTGTATATATTATTGAAGTGATCACGAACTGATACCTAAAAGCTATTTGGTGGCCCCTTCATCTACTCAGTTGCTGAGGAAAGTCTCAAATACTAGTAGTTCCTCAGAGCAATTCTAAGATATTCGCAGGCTTCAGTTTATATAAGTACTCTTGTTATATCCAGAGGTTTCTTCTTTCATTACGCAGAATCTACATTCTTGAGTTGCTCATTTAGGAGGCAGGGAAAATTTTATTTATACAGAATATTCATTAAAGGAAGATGTAGTTAAGTAGAACTTGAGAAATATTTTCAAAATGTGTGTATAGTTAGGGATTTATGATCATGTCAAAACAATTTCAATGTTTCTTTGTTGAATGAACATTTATAAACCAATTTTTAATATATCAAAAACTGTAGCATGGGGGTGTCAGACTTACTGGAGTCACAGGCCTAAACAAGAACGCAGCAAACTCTTGGACAACAAGACCTTGGAGTCGCTAAAGGCCGCTTGACTTGGTGCAATGCATTGTAAGATTTCTTGATCGAAAGGATGCGCAGTTGAGACCCAGCTGATCAGTTTCTGCATTTATTCATTCATTCGATTGGGTTGTGCTCAACAGCCCAGGTACTTGAACTGAATCTTTGTACCATTTCCATTTTATCTACTTCCATTCCAGAAGCTTTGTGTCTTCTATATAGGCCACTCGTTTGACTGGAAGAATTTTCAGTAGTTGTAATGGTTGTATTATTTCCTCTCCAAATTGCTTCCGTATGACTACATGTAAGTTCTCGCAGAAGCAGAGTATGTGAGTAGGTGTTTCATCATAGAGTTCACATTTCCTGCACATAGGTTCACTAACTTTGCCCGTTTTGTGCATATGTTTCCTCATGACGCAGTGTCCAGTCACCTATCAGCTGATTGTGTTGACTTTATATATTGGGTTGGGTTCGCAGCAATGTTGCAATGAAAAAGACTTGCACGATGACAAACTGCATGCAAGATTCATCATTTGCACTATACTAACCTTGCCAGAAATTGCTGCAATTACTTGCACGTTGTATTGCACCATGTCAAGCGGCCTTAAGCAAGACAATTTTTCATGTGAGGATCAATGAAAGAAAGTGGCAATATTACTCAACGGTCAGTGTATTCTAAGGGAGTACATGCAAACTATTGGCATTATCATGACTCAACCCTCCGAGCAATGAACATACTAGAGGAGCAAACAGAAGTATTATTAGGATGTTATGGCGGTTGTATTCAATTATGGTAGATATCGTAAAGAAATCTTAATGTAGATGAATTAAGGATACTTTATGTATAAATATTAGTCAAATTATGTTTACACGATTCGTTGTGTTCTATGTAAAAAAAAGTATGTAACGTTAACAACACAGCCTATCACGGGTAAGCAACAAGTTCTGAACAGTTTTACAGTTCTGTAACTAGGAATGTCGTATCTTTGTTACAGTAGAAACGGTGGAGCTTTACCATCACGTGACCCAATCTACGTTTTATGCAACACATATTTTCTACATACTATCCTCTTCTATCAATATAAATCAAACATAATAACGTACGATCGATTGTCTTATTCACAAGACCAACTACAAGACAAACGTAATAGTTTCTTTAGATCTGCCGTAGTAATCGTAAAAAGAGACAACGATATAATTGATGTAACGTGTATATCTGATCGTACAAAAAGTTGAGTTTGACACTACCGCATTTGAGGTTATGCGAGTTTAGTTTATTGTCTTGTTTTTAGCGAATTTTTGGATTGAAAGTGTATTTATTGTTAAAATCAGTTCTTGTAAGAAAACAATTTGACTTTTTATTCCATTTGACATTGGTAAGTACGAATATAATACATTATCAACTTGTTAACTTTTGACATTTCATAATACCTAAAATGCAGTGAGACGGGAATATTACAATGGTTATTTTACTACTTATTAATTTTGGACTTTGTAACTTATTCACCCAGTATATCGATAGTTTTAATAAATATGTCGATGTTAACCATATAAATAAAATGAATACAATTTAAAAAGTTAAATTTCTTGTTTAATTACTAATTCGTAAAAGGCAAGGGAATATTAGTCATAACGATTATTTCTATTGAGTTGACAGAAGTTTTGATTTATTCTTATAAATATTGTTGCTGACCTAACAGTCACGTGATGGTAAAGCTCCACCATTTCTACAGTATATAATAGTTATTTACGTAACTAGTGGGATATGGACATTATTAACGCACGCATGTGAAGTTTGCACGACGAGGCCATAGGCCGAGACGTGTATTCACATAAGTACATAAGTAATGTACGTCATTATGACACTGAAAATAGTGTCAAATCGTACCCGTTACATGACAGTTGTAGATAATAGTATATTATTAAACGAGCAATTTATGATAGCCATAATTCACGCAGGGTGACGTTTGCGTCCCGAGCCGTAGGCCATAAATTGCGAGTAGAATACTATACTTTATTCACGACCCTTGATTTCTTTATTAAATAAGGCGAGTGTAGAACGGAAAGTAATAATTTGGTATTATTGACAATTCCAACGTCAAAATTAATAAATTTCAGGAGTACGTCAAATGTGACATGGGATGGGCGATACTGTGTAACTGTAAAGTATCGATCCACCGTACCGTTATAAATATCTTGTTTTAAAAATATCGATATTAAAAAATACCGTTATGAAAAGTATCAAAATTTCGATTTTTTATCGATACGATATATTTCAGAAACAAATTTCCCAAACAAAATATGCAGATTTAATAGTTCATTTCATATTGTAGCCCCATCTCTAGTTACCCATGTACCGGAATTTTGTGAGTGTTGAGTTGCCATGGCATGTTATTTAAATGCAGAAGCGTGAATTATGAGTACATAATTCACTCTAGTAGATATATGGGTACCTTATACCTTTGGTTAGGAGGTAACATATTGACCTATTATTAAGTGGTCGTGGACAAATACTATCAACCCATTCTAATAAGAATAATAATTTATATTTTCAACAGAAAATAAACAATGAGTACATGTTTATAATTGAATATCGACGGCGACTAAAATTAATTCCTCGAAATAAATCTAAGATAAATATTTCTAATCAATTTAAATACTCGCACAGCACGGCTTTGTTTTTGGAATCTGTGACCTTTGCAGTGTGTATTGCCATCCATGTTTTGGAATGAGAGAATCGATTTATATGTTGGTTACAAACAAAGTGTATTGTTAGTATAGCGGGTTATTCATCGGTTGTGTATAGAAAATGAAGCACTGACTTCGGGAGATGTAATCTCCTGGAAATATAGCGTACTTATAGGGTCAATTCTATAAGAAGTGGTTGAAAAATAACGGCAAGCCGTTATATTTTACGTTTCCGCTATTAGGAATGTTTTAACCTATATATTTTTAAAATTAGGATTCAAATTTCAACAGGTATGGTGTCCAATTAAGAGATATCGTTAATATTTTAAAGCTTATTATGTAAACAGAAGAGTAAAATGGAGTTAGCAGATTGTCTAATTTGTAACCATTCTTTAAAATTTAACATTTGCTCCTTATATCAATCAATTTTTGTTCATAAAACACAAACACACTCAACTTCAACTATAATATTCGGTTATCCTCCAGCACAATATGGATGACCTGTAAAAATCATGTGTTCTGGAATGGTCTATGAGGCATGTCCATAAAAAATACAAGGATAACCGCATGATCTACTATTTGGTTTTCAGAAATAAGTATATATACTGTCATAAAATTAAAGTTAAACTGCTTCGGTAATCGTTAGTACCAGCCGCCACTGACTTATAATTTTAATTAAAAGTCGTCAGAGGAAAAAAATGTTGAGCTTTATCGTAAAATATAAATTGCATCAAAATTTTTGACAAAAGAAATTATAAATTATAGTTTCTCTCTAGTGAACGTAATCAATCAAATACATAATGCAAACGACGTAACGTTAGTAACAAACATCAAGGACGATTTATTGAAAGTAATCAATCAATAGTTGAAAAATCACAAAAAAAGAGTTTGGGTTATGATTTTATAAGGAAAATATTAAATATATAGAGGTAGGAGAAATGAGGGTTGAACTTTTTAAAAACAGATATAATGTATTTAAGATGAGCTGCCAATCTGTGGGTAAATTATAGGTTTATTCCCAAAGCGAGTTCCAAACATGTTCGTAACATTATCTGATGCGCATGCGTGAACAGAATAATGTACCAAGTAGGTTCCAAACAAATGTGTGCTGGAACAGTTCTGAAAAGTATTCTTGGCTGAGTATTTTGATAAGAAAAAAAAGAAGATATAAGGCCTCTGGTTAGTTGTCAAAAAAATTGACGTTTCTAATTTAATAGTATTTGTTGCTTTGCAAAGTTTTTCTAAATATCTTAAATATTTAATTTTATTATTGTTTATCGAGACGTTTAAGAGTTTACATAGGCAAAATGGTACGTACTCAAGCCGACAAAGTAGCAGCTACCTTAATAATTGGTGAATCTGGAAAGAATCTCCATGAAGCGGAACGTTTATTTAATGAGAGATACCCAGATCGCCCTATCTCGAGAACTTATTTGAGGGAGCTTCTTCACAAGTTTGAAGCAACGGGTAGTGTTCAAGATGCCAAACGATCTAGTCGAATAACATTTAGTGATGATAAAAAAATTGATATAGTTGCTGAAATGGTAGTAAACCCTACTTCCTCTTCAACTAAAGTTGCGTCTATCTGTGAAGTAAGTAAAAGTACAGTACAGAGAGTGTTGGCTAAAAATAAATTTCATTCATACAAGTTAAAAATGGTGCACCACCTTTCGGATGACGACCCCGACAGAAGACTCGAATTCTGTGAATGTATGACAAATAAAATTAGTCAAAACCCACATTACACAAAAACAATTTGTTTTAGTGACGAAAGTACTTTTTGCCTCAATGGAAATGTGAATACAGAAAATGTAAGGTATTGGAGTGACACAAATCCTCACACCTTTCGTGAACAACATACCCAATTTCCAGAAAAAGTCAATGTTTGGGCAGGTATTTTGGGAAACCACATAGTTGGTCCTGTTTTCCTAAATTCAAATTTAAGCGGTGAAGTGTATCTGGAGATGTTACAAAATGCTATTGAGCCGTTAATTCTTGAAATTCTGGAAGATAATCCAGATGAATTCGGCCATCTGGAAATAACATTTCAACAAGATGTTGTTCCTGCACATTATTATGGTGCAGTAAGACGTTACCTGGATGAAGAATATCGAGGTAGATGGATCGGCCGGCGAGGTCCTATAGAATGGCCACCTCGGTCACCAGATCTGACACCATTAGATTTTTTTCTATGGGGGTACTTGAAATCCAAGGTTTATACTACGGCACCAGATAGCATTGGCGTTTTGAAAGAAAGAATTATTGAAGAATGCAATGCAATTTCAGCTGACACATTCGAACGAGTACGACAAGAGTTTACTAATAGGATGTATTACTGTCAGGAAGTAGACGGAGCACATTTCGAACACTTGCTATAAGAATCCATTGTTGATATTTGATTAATTAAATTTAAAAAAATAATTTCAATAATTTTGGTATTTATTTAATTTATCCGTTAAAATTAGTTTAAACCCAAACAAAATTAATATGGCTAAGTAGCAAATGTTAATGTCTTTCAAACGAGATATCACTTGCCATAAGGTCCTATTTAAAATTATTGGCCAGAGTGGCACTGTGACGTCATCTATTACTATTACGTCACCTGTTACCATTCGTAGAAAAGTTTACAACACTTTATTTTCACACTCCAAATTTTATTAATGTAAGTGTAGCCGTTCAAAAGATACAGGGGGGGAGGGGACTTTTGAATAGCACTGTATATGATAAATTGTGTGAAAGTTTATATTTTTAACGAGAGAATAGAACGGGATCCAAATACCATTACCAGACTTGGAAAGAATGCCATTCTATGGTACACAGATGGCTCAAAGGCAATAGAAGGAACGGGCCAGGAACCAAACACTCTAAAATCTTGGGAAAAACCCCAAGTATATTTCAAGCGGAAATTCACGCCATAAGAAAGTGTGCCCAGCTCAATATTGACAAAGGATATAGAAAGCAAAAGAATATCATAATGTCGGATTGTCACGCCGCCATTAAAGCTCTGTGCTGTTGTTTAATCAGTTCCAAAATGATGTGGGAATGCCTAGGCATAATCAATGAACTGGGTGAGAACAATATAGTAACCTTATTGTGGATTCCAGAACACACTGGAATAGAAGGAAATGAAATAGCAGATTGGCTAGCAAAGACGGTGACTGAAAGACCCTTTTGGGGGCCGGAACCCTTTTGCGGTATTAGCTCCAATGTAATATTGGAAGAAATAGGTAAAGCCGAAGATAAGAGAATATCTGACCATTGGAAAGATCTAGTAGAGCTTAGACAATCAAATTCTGATTGGTGACTACATCCAAAATAGATCAAATGAATGCATAAGCCAAAGTAAAACTGCACCAAGAATTTCTACAGGGATCCTAACGGGACATTGCCGCCTGAACAGGCACCTGAAAGAGCTCAAATTAGTGGAGTAATAAGAATGTAGATTCTGTGACATGGAAGAAGAAACCTCCTTGCACCTACTTCCGAATTGTACAGCAATTCAGAATCCTAGGGGACAGCACCTAGGAGATTATTGAATAGAAGAGGGACATTTACCTAAGTTGAAGCCTGCAGATATCCTAAAATTCCTCAGTGAAATAGGACTAAAGGAGCTACTAGTCTCTGAGACGTCCCTCAGGAACTAAGTAGAAGTAAGGGGGCACAATAGATATTTTAGGTATCAGTGAATGTCACCCCATCATACATACATACATACATACAACGAGAAAATAGAAGTGGCCCAAATAATTAAATTATGGAGACTAAATTATTTATTTTTCGAACTTCAAATTTATTATGAATTAAGACCCGGCCACGCGTTGTTGTGGCTGAGTTATATGTCATATGTAGTATTGGGGTTACATTTTCTTTGCGCCATATTTTTTACAAAGCAATTAACTCTCTTGTCGATCTACTGAAACATTACTGCACTGAAAAATATCTACATATAAATTGATCTGAATTGATTATAATTAATTATATTTTTTGTTGAATGACATCTTGTGTAGATGTCTATTCGTTAGCAAGAAGAAAAAAAATAGCGTTTCCACTAATATTGATTGGCATCGATAACAAGTTTGATTTATCTGTGATTAATTCTGAATAACATTGTGCCGTTCAAGATAATTACCATCGATTTACTGTTTGGCTTGTCAAAAAATTAGTATATTATGCAACAATCATGTAAAAACCATTACATGAGAGTTGAATACACTATTTTTTCTACGAACAAGAAATTTTATTTGAATTCAACAACATTGCTTTTTTATACAAACAATAAGAAATAAAATAGGAAAGAAAAATAAGTTCTTCAACTCAATTTTTATTCCTACGAAATAACCACTATTATAACTATGAACTTAATTCAACTATTAACAATAAACATAAGCGAGTTCATATGTAATATTAAACAAGATAAATTATAAATTACATTTTAATCAATTTTGTTTAAATACAAATTTTGAATAGTACAATAATTACTAAAAAGTACTTGAGGTGTACCGCATCTTTAGTCACAAACGAATTTGTACTTTTGATCGCTCGACATTTCTTTGAAAAAGTGGAAGATCTACCTTTTTGACTAACGCAAAAGATCGTCATATAACATGAATCTCTTAGAAACTGGCAAACATTCTACAGAAAATATTGGGTCTGTCTACTTGGTTATTTAAAAATCTAGATTTATATTGGTCAATTTTTCAGTTTCATAATGAAAACCAGTGTTATAAAGAGTATCATTATGAAACTGAAAATTGGCATTTAGTTAACAGCTTATAGTATAGTAGTAAAAAAAATATTGTTGAGTCATAGGATTAAACGATGAACGAAACAAGTAAAACTTTCATTAAAATAAGGGACGTCCATTCAAGATATGATTTTACTGATTATTTATTATTGTTAAGTAGGCTATGACAATGTCAGGAAAATAAGAGCTCATCGGTAATAAAATAAAATACAACGAATTCTTATAACATTCCATGCCTGACTTTTTTCCAAAAAGGTAGTAAGTAGGTAACATAACCACCGTTAAATCTAAATCTATACTTCCATACCTACCAATATTATAAAGAGGAAAGATTTGTATTTTTGTATGTAACGAATAAACTTAAAAATAACTGGACCAATTTCAAAAGTTCTTTTGCCGTTAGAAAGCTACATTAGCGCTGAGTAACATAGGCTATATTTATTACTAGAAAAAATTAAGGATCCTTAGAAATCCCTGCTGAAACCAACCCAATTTGTAAAAATCACTATCACTACGTATAATAAAACAATGTCCTCCGCCGTGTCTGCCTGTTCGCGGTAAACTCAAAAACTACAGCACCGATTTTCATGCTTTTTTCACGAATGTGTAGAGTGGTTCTCGAGGTTTTAGAGTCCGACCACAATAACTTTGGGACACCACGTGATTCATCGTAGGGCCGATCTCTGGCTGCGGTTTTGAGCCAGCGGCGGAGCAACGGGCGCTTTATTTTATGTAGCTTCTTCGTTTTCATTTCAGTGTTGACAGCAGACCAGACAGTACTTTGTTTTCGGTCTTCCTGTGCGATTTTGTTGTTGCGAATAGTGAATTTCTCATGTCTCCCAAGAGAGTGAGTGCATAGTCAACCAAAGGAAACTATAGATCGGGTTGCTGCATTTATACCCACTTATGTATTGGATGAATTGAATCCTTTTGAAAAAATATGGGTAGCAGCTCATAACACTGCATTTGTTTCAAATGATGTTGAAGCATTATCCCGAAAAAGATTCGACGAGTTGCACTTAGTGAATGGACGTATAATTGTCGACACGTCAAAGAATATGAAAACTCTCAAATAGAACGAGAACACATTCTCGATAATACGTTGGATCATTTATGTTTTAACGTTTATACTGGCTCTTCTGATGAAAGTTTCTCAGATCTTGATAGCGATAGTAGTACACCTGCATAACCATTAGCTGATGACTCAGATTAATAATAAGATTATATTTATGATAAGTTTAAGTTGACATGTTAGATAAATTTGTGATAGTGTTTAGGTTTGGAATATATTAACTTTAGATTAGGTAAATTGTTTTCTTTCTTGCTAATTATTTAATGAATTCAAAAAAGACCAACTTTAATCCCGTCGCCTACCTGCGAGTGATACCACGATAAAGTTTGATATAAGTATATTTGAAATAAATTCCTAACAATAAATTTAGTATGAAAATTACATTTTCATATGCAAGTCAGTAAAGCCTCACCCGCGACCACGTGGTGTCCCAAAGTTATTGTGGTCGGACTGTAGCATATAATTTGTTAAGTTTTTGTATACTTTCAACGAAAACACTGCCTGACCCTTTGAGATATAACAAAATAATGTATGGTGAAATTGTGTATCTTATATAGGTCCAAAGAAAAGTCCGCGATGGAATATGTCTATTTCTTAAGGATAACATACTATATCCATTTTAATACTTTAAAAAATTGGCAATTATAATGCGGTAATGTAAAAGCTATTTACACAAATACGGTATTAATCCTTATCATTAAGTTAGATGCTTTAAGCATTTCATGCACATTATTTTACTCTTTTCATTATATAATTTAAATGAATATTTTAGGAGTAATCGCAAACAAATTTTGGACGCGAGAATAAAATTCAAGAGCCTCGCTTCGCTTGATGCTATATTAACTGTCAACGCAATTGCTGAAACTTTTTTTATACCAAGAATTCCCATCATACTCAACCAATTTTACCGAAAGCTAAATCTCCTTGGATTAACATAGGCTAATTTATATTTTCTTTAAAGAACCCGTGCGAAGTCGGGGCGGGCTGCTAGTGTTTAATAATACAACGGCGTTTATTTGAAGGTATCAAGTGGTATTGTTAAATTTGGAAAAATATGGTCTTCTTACCATTATGTTGATTACTGTCTACCTACCAAATATGTAACCGAAAAATTAGTTATCCAAATTTTTTGTTCTGTTTTTTTAGTTTTTTGCGCCATAAACGAAAAACACTATTGAGTGTACAGTCAATAAACATTAATTTATCGAACACCGTTTAGAAAAATACTAAAACATTCTTATCACGTATTCAAAATGGAAGTCGAGATGGAAACAATAGAAGAAATGCGAGACACGTTCTGCATTACAATATTTTACGCTGTGTCTTGCATTCTCGAGTTTAAAAAACGAGACTTAAGAACGGATGCTTAAAAATCCACTCCTACTAAATGCAATCTCTACTGAATTTCAAACCACAAGCATTTTTGAAGGACGTAAATTGGATTACAGGATGATCATTAGCTGTCAAACTCAAAAAAGATAAAGTTGATTTTTATTTTCGTTTCGTTGTTAAATTGAAGAAGAAGGTTGTCAATTCCAACTTAAGGTCCTGAACAATAGTTTTCTACGGTCGTGTAAAAAGAGACTACTTTTGCAATATCTGCTATGCCATGTTAAACTTTTTTCTAACAAAAGAAAATCAGTTTTAAACACTATAAGAGTCTATTCTGTTTCAGATTTTTTTTTAGTTTTTCCGCTAGTATGGCAATTACTTCTATCTTATTAATTACTAGCGGACCCAACAGACGTGTCCTGTCTTGTCTTACCAATCTTACCATATTATACAAATTCTGACTATTTTTATTTTCATTCAAAAATATCACATTGTTACTTATCGTGGGTTAAAAAATTAGAGAGTATTGTAGAATTTTTGGACAGACGGAATATATTGAGACGAATTTATTGTCTCAGAAACTTATTATAGTTATGATCTACTTTTAAAACACTCTGTATGTATTTTCAAACATAACAGGTAATCAAAAATTGAAGAAAAGTTTAGGAATTAGAATTACAGTTAAACAATAATGTAAAATAAAGAAATAGGCCTTCTCAAGCTCCTGAGAAATAAATAATTCATTAGTAGTTGAAAAAACTAATTATATTTGCTTATTGTGAAATTGTTTTATACAGTAGATAAGAAATTGTATGTTTAATATTAGAAGGTGAGGTATTGTGACTTAAACAAAAAAATTATGTTCTAAATTAGTGTTTTTAAAATTCTATTGGAAATTATAAAAAATTAAAAAGGTTAAAAATGTGAACTGTCAAGTGCGGATAAAAAATTAAGTTTTTATAGAGAAATAGGAACTTGTAAGGAAAAAGAAGACTATTTCCAGAATCAGGAGCTCAAGCTTAATAAAATGGGGCCAAGTACATGTGTCCTAGCTGAAATAAAAATTTTGAAAGTCCTCATATTTGGTGGTTATGTCATCAAAAAAGTCAATTCAGTCTGTATTTTGATGTTGCCAGAGGAGCACGTTGAATTTTTGCTGTGACAGTCTTTTGTTTTCTGAAACTACAGACCCAGATAACTAAAAATAAAAGGAAGTGTCAAAAAAGAAGTTTTCTGACAGAAAAATTTTACTGGTTGTCAGAAGTTTAAACGAAAAATTGTGAATTATACAAAATAAAGGTACCTATTATTGAATTATAAAATAAAAAAAAAGGACATGGATACATACCTTTAGAGTTGTCGAAAGATGAACCTATGAAATAAATAGATGCTATAGCTCCCACACAATACATGGTTTTTGAATGAAGCAACTTCCTATTATTTAGAAGATGTAAGGTAACAAACATTTCATTGGAAATAACCTCCATATATGCCTAAAATTTTAAGAAGTAATCGTTTATTTGTTCTGAACAATTTATTAGTGCACATTTAATATATAAAATTGACTTACCGAAAGGTTATATTCCATAATATTTGATCGATATATGTGTATTTGTAACAAATAATCATGAAGAAACTCTTCCCACATTTTTATAATCATACTTCTATCTTTTATATTATGTATTTGTAGGTTAACTTAGTTAAGTCGTCTTCTTTTTTATGTAGAAAGAATGCATTCTACACTATTCAGCCAATAGGCAAATATAATTAAAACATTCAGTTCAGTATATATAATTTTTTTTAAATCAGTAGGTAGATATGTTGTTTGATCCGATATTCAAGGTAATTTTTTCTATTGCATAAAAAACAATCAAATTGGTTTTTCAATAAATAAACTTTTATTTTTGAAATTAGTGGTTTCTTTAGTAGATAGTGTGTTGATAGTTCTGTGACGACTATCATAGATCTGAAAAAACATAAAGATCGAATCGTACGCCCAGAGTGCTGACGCTCAAGAGTTCTCAAGGCTAAGGTATAGTAAGATCAAATATTTTTATAAGAAAAAGACAAAATAGAATTAACAGAATAAAAATTAGTATTTATTAAAATTTCATAAATGGCGCCCAACATTAAAACAAAGAAAATAAAATAAAATTTTAAAATAATAACAATAAATATTTAATAAACAAAATAAAATTAAAAATAAATAAAGATTATCGTCACAATATATATATTTGTCTTTCAGTTTTTCGGACAAAGAAGGTTTTTACCCATTTTTTGAAAAGACCATAACAAAAAAACTGCTTCGCTAAATGCCATCAAATCGGCCCATCCGTTTAGGAGTTGTTCAGTATGAACCCGATTGCAGCGCTACCTAACGGGACTAATTGTCAATCTAAACCATCCAGTTACTTACTCAAGCATACACAAACAATTTCATCAAAATCGGCCCATCCGTTTAGGAATTGAGAATTCGATTGCAGCGCCACCTACCGGGACTAATTGTTAATCTAAACCATCCAGTTACTTACTTAAACAGTTAAACTCACACAAAAAAATTGGTTCAGTAGTTTTTAAGTTTATTCGATATATACAAAAATACAAATCTTTCCTCTTTATAATATTACTACAGAGTATAGAAATACAGATTAAAAATAACAATGAAGTACTCCTGAAATTTCCGATGAACAGAACACCTTATACAATACTAACGTATGCCACTGTTCTGATGTTTGTAGAAGAGTGTGCACCTTGCATGCTAGCTGCGTTCATTGCATATACGAAGCGTTTTCTAATCATACGGCGTTAAATCGTCCGTTAAACAAGAAACATAAGAAATTTAAGAAGAAGAAGCTTTCTTATGAATCATTTGTTTTTACCAACTTGATCATTAGGTACTACATTATATTTTATTTCAACCCGCCACTTTTAAAATAGCCTGTAAACATTTTTGAGCTTACAGTTAACAGAAGCAAACATGAGACCCGGAAAATATGCCAACTAAAAGAAAAGTCATCGCAACAAGCCAATCAGGAGCTAATGTTAACGATTGTACATTAGTAATTGTTAACATAATCGAAATAATATGACCGAGTGATTTCATCAACATACATCAATATTAGTGTATGTATCAGGGTTCGCCTTTGTTTTTGAGGATTTTCCATATTGACTAGGGTCGAAGACTTTATTTAGATAACCACTGTGTCCTTTTGGTAATTTTGACAAATTCCGATAATTTGAATCGTAAGTTCGGGAAATTTTTATTTTTGTATCGGCAACACTGGACTTTATTCTATTTTCTATTTGATGTCAGCTGCTATTTATATGTAAGCATATTTTGTTGCTTTCAATACAAACTTGACCCTTTTTTTTTATGACATTACTAAAGAGTCATGAACTTTGAAAATATATACATTTAGGGCAGATAGTTTTATTATTGGTCCAATATAATTTTTTTAATTAATATTTTAGAGTTAAATGTTTAGCAAGTTTGACTTTGTTTACATATCTCTTGACAGTTATGGTATCGATATTTGGTTATCGATTCAAAATATCGATTGTTACTATAAAAATACAACTACGCAACATGAACACGCCTACCCAGTGCTCATGTTTGCTTCTGCCGACTCTAGTAGACCTTTTAATTTCACTTAAAAACTTAATGTTGGTCCTTTTTGACATAGGAATACATGAGCGGCGAGCCACTGTGCATTACTGTTAGTTAATTACTGAAAGAAAAATAAACTAAATGAATTAATTATGTAGACAGTATCAAATGTTCTGTTGACACTTAATTTATAACTGTCTAGACAAAAAACTTTTTTTAAATTTTTTCTCCTCAATATTAACCAAACGTAGCATAAATATGCGAAACCTCGTTATGAATAATTTGTTGGAAGACACCCAAGAAATTTTGTTTAACAGGATGTTACTTTTGCAAGGGCCGACGATTCAGAAGCGGAATAGTGCATTTCTCGAGACATAGATGAATGCTCTAGTGAGAGCGTTCCAGTTAAAATGTCTATTAATAACTTCCAGTTTGCGACAACGAAGATTCCTATACGTACAGAACGTTTTGATGATACATTTATGAGATTTCTGGAAGCACAAAACATTGATTTTTCTCTTGAAAGGTGTTCCGGTTATCAACGAAAAAAAAATGTTTAATTCATGTTTTAAAATTGTATTGAAGAAAGCATTAACATCCATCCAATATAATAGAAAAGTATTTACAGTTTCCAATGCCAATAGTTGTGAGTAAAATTAATTTGCACCGTTTCACAATTTGTCGGCGAAATAAAGAAATCTGTAAGCTGAAGTAGAACCGGTTTCAGACGGATTTTTCATTATTGCAGGATCCCGACGCACTAGCGATGTTTATACTCTCTTTTTCCGATGAATAGCAGTTGTTTTACCGATAACTGTGATAATGGATCCTTTTGAAACTTTTGTCAATTATGTATTCTTTCAGCAGCTCCATGCTTTGAGCCATTATTTTGTTGTTTAAGTTGCCTGTACATATTTTGTACCATATTTTTCGTATATCGCGATTAGAACATACCAAATTTCTTTCTGTCTATTGTCTCAAATTCCTACTCTCCACTTTCAGAAATTTCTAAACCTTTGTTAAAAAAATTTAACAATAAAATATTCATGTTTTATACATACAACAATCAATCAACTTATTATATTCACTGCGACATAGCAAAATCTGTGGAATCAAGCAGAATAAATAAATAAACTTTGACATTGTTTATATTGTCTGTTTACATTTATAGTATATTAATTGTTCGAAGCCTATAACAATATATTCCTCTTAAATAACAGAAATTAACTAAGACCACAATTCAAGTAAATTTTGCATAGACCAATCGGAAGCTACATTGTACCAATGAGAATCAATTGTTCGCTTGTGTGTAGATCAAGACTAGAAATGATTTATAGCTTTTTTATCTTTCCAGCTTTTTAATCCTCAAAGAGACCTTTGTTTATCCTCCAAAATAACTTCACTTTTGCTATAATCAATTTTCAAAAATACAAAATTTTAAGTTTGTCCGCTCTATTTATTTTGGAATCCGTCTGTTTGGTTCGAAGCACATTCACAATTTAACTAAAAGGTCAATTCATAGTTACTCTACAAAACGAAAGAAATTCGATCTGTAATCAACAGTATCCACCTCTGATCTATTCAATGCCAAAAAATTGTACAACCATTTACCTTTGGAATTAAAATCGGTTAATACATATAATAGGTTCCAAAAATTGACGAAGGCATTCATTTACGAAAGACCACACTTCACAATGTTTTTTTATTTTTCAACTACTGTACTTGTTATTCTTACAAGGGCATCTTGGTTTAATAAAATGTGCTCCTTTTGGTTTATTGTCAACAATCTTTTCTCTTCCAAAATACCTTTTTCTCTTCTTTCTTTATTTTTTTACAAATGCGCTACCTTTCTATTAACTTCAAATAACTTCTATTTTTGCTTATTTTAATAAGAGTTAGAATAAGATACAAGTTTCTTATCTGTATTACTATCATCCTATATCGGTCGATTAGGTCAACATAATGAGGGGTGTTAAAAAGATATATAATTTCCATAGAACTGGAGTGCATGTTGTTTGATAATAGAGAGTTATTGGAACTTTTAGGTCAATCTGTCTTATTGTATCATATACGCCAGAAGGGTCAACTGCTTATAGGTTGATGACAACACCAGGCCTGCTCACTGTTCCTCCTAATCTGCTCACTGCTTCGCCCGACCACATCTACTGACCTTATTTCACTATTTTCACAACATAACTTTCTCCAGTTTTCATCTGCGAGCAACTTGTTTTGTGAACGTTCTCGAACATCTTGTGTAGCGCAGAGCGTTAGAGGAGAAGCATCTTAATTGTTTATCTGATTTAGAAGATATGTCTTGTACACCAACTAATATCAAAATTAGCGGCTACTTCGGAGAATCTCCTACCCTTATTGATAAAGTATAGTATTCAACACGTGTGTAACATCCATTACCCACTCAGATGTTACAGCCCAAGCATGCGGCTCGTGTTGAGATTTTATTTTCGTGAGTAATCATTATACGCTTATTAAATAATATACTATTATTTTACGTTATTTAATTGATTTTATCTTCAATATTACTTATCGTGGTCGCTTTCTCAATAAAGCATACTTTTCTTCCTGCCTTTCTCTCATCATTGATAAAAAATATTTTTATTTAATTATTTAAAAATGCCGTGAAACATGATTTGCACTGATTTAAAAAAAGCGGGTTGAAATAATTTTACGACAAATATGAAGACGGTCCCATATTTGTGATTCGGTAAACTGCCAAAATGCTTTAGGTCAGCACGTCGGAGTTGTGTCCTGGGATATTTATTTAATTATTCCTTCCTTCTATCTTTAGCCAGATATATAAATTATTACTATTGCGTTTTAAATTACTATAAAAAGTTTTGTTTTTGGGTCAAGCCTTTTGTTTCTGCAAATGGTTTTTGAAGATCGTAAAAAGTGTTCTGGCAGTACCAAAAATCCAGAATTTGGATGACAAACGGTCTAAGGACGTCGTAAATTAGCGACGCCGATGCTTTTAAAAAAAAGTCTAAAAACAGAACAAACATATTTTGGCAAAAAGTTTAAACGACGACAAAAATAAATTGCATTAATTACGGGAATATGAAGTTTATTTTTTTCACGTCCAGACTAAATAAAAAAAGTATGTTTTTAAATGCTTTTCAGTAAAAATATTTTTCGTACTAAGTTGAATTGTTACTTTTTGTCCAAAGTATTATTGACCGACGCCAACGTGCGCCGTTTATTTATGGCAATTTTTGTTTATTTGTATTTAGGAAGGTGGATTACTATGCTCTACCCGTGATATTTATTTACAATTGTGCAGCCATTGAAGGTTTTCCGCTTCGAATGGGAAAGACAACTAATAGATGAAATCCTTTCAAATACATTTCAATAAATGAATAATGAATGATGTTGGTTCAGTGTGCAGATAATATCATGTGTCAAAATCGTATTAAATAGATTCCCTGGCGTTTTGAAATCAACATATTAATTCAAAACTGACAAACGTCCGATACAAGTAGGCGGTGCTATGACATACTAACCCCTAAAATTATATGTCTCTGTCTGCTTAAATTATATTATATCCTCTGGACACCGTAGTGCAGTGTTGTCATGGTTAGTCATCATTGGCTTTTGTATATCTGTGCTATTTTTTCCCTACAACGCATCAACCAGTTGTTCACAGAAGTACTCTAAGCGTGATTGACGTTTAGTTCTGTGATCTGTGACCTTAGTCGTTTTTGGATGTGCATCTTGTTTGTTTAGTCAGATTGTCGTATGTTTGTAAGGTTAATGTTGCCGTTATCGTGTTGTATTTTGAATATTTTTCTAAAACGTAAAAGCATACAAATACAATAAAACATAACCTTTAATTTGATTGACTTTTGTTTTGTGAAGGTCGATAGGCGTGTAGGCGCTAGTACGTCACACTGCATTACACCAATGGGAGCAGCCTACACGGAAAGAAATTTTGGATACTATTATTCCAGTAAGGTAGTATTACAATCAAATTTTTGATCAATATAGCGCCAATCCAAATTTAGATTAATATCGATAAATGATTCGATTGATTTATTTGTCAAGCTAAAATTAATCAAACCATGATAAGTAGCAGTAAACGAATTGCATTAAATAACAACAAAAATTTGATTAATATTAGCAAAAATAAAATTTAATTTGCCTACAATATTCTTGAATATAATTTATATCTTCTTAAATTTAGCTAGGTGTTAAATTGTATTAAGCAATTTTTAGATCAGTTTAAGTTAATTGTAGATAATATTTGCTAAATATATGATTGATTATAGAAAAAAAAATTACTAACGGTAGCAAATTTACGAATAATTTGGATTGAATTCATCAAATAATTTTATTACTTTTTGCAATAATTTGATGTAATATATCTAAATTTTAAATAATAAATGAATCGGATTTATCTAAATTTCGAATGTTTTAATCTAATAATTAAGTTCAACTTTTCTAATCTTTTGATTATTTGTATTCAATATTTGATTGCTGGCTGTAATATTGATTTTCATTATTAGCCGTGGTGATGGTGGGGAAATATTACCAAAAAAAACGAAGTTTCCGTTTAATTAATATTTATTTGGCATAATTGTACAAATCTGAAGTAAAATGAAATGAAAACTAAATTATTATATTCTAGTTACTAGTAATAACCTAAATAACTACTCAAAAGGCAGTATAATATACAATTTACCTAGTAGTTTGTAGATAAGGAAATGATAAGTCTTAATATGAAAGCAAATTAATCTTAAATTGAGACAGCAGATAAGAACCAAATTAAGGGTTAGATTCTTTGCATATAGAAATTCCCGCCGACTGTCGGATATACTGAATTTCCAGTTCCTTGACTTATCTTTAGAATGCAATAGTTTAAATACCAAAATGTCCCGTGCTCCTAAAATAAAAAAAAAATTGTTGTTATAGAACTGGGACCTTTATAGCATATTTTTGGAATCAAATTGATTTTATTAATTTAACTTTGTCACGTTTGCAAACCAAATAGAATATGTAGTATTATATCCATATTATGAAAAAAAAAGTCGAAAGAGTTGTTTGTTGCTTTACTTACCAATGTTTAGGTCTTCATTGTCTAGACGTTTTAATAATTCCAAACTTTGTTTGTCCTTGATTTTACTTTTGAAGTGTGGAACAATCTTAATCACGAAATCTTCCCACTTTTCATGGAGTTTGTTAATTTTTCCCGGAAATTTCAAATCAAAATCAATATCAATCTGTAACAAAACAATTTTATATAATAATGATAAATTCAATAAAAAAGGATTTTTTTGTCGATACAATTATTATTTATTCACTGGTATTATTTGGAGTTTCAAACAAAAAAGGAAAATGCTTACCAGTCTCTGGCCATTTTCTTCCCTGTAGGCTGGCCATATATTATTTTAATCGCAATTGATACATTCCGCCTTTCTTTCGTTGCTTGTCACTTTCCACTTTTCTTCAACTACAGACCATCCATCAGGGTTCAGAATGATGATATAGCCAAGTTTTATCTTCTGATGGAGCTGACGTAACTACTGCAAAATGTTATAAATAAAATGTTTTGTTTTTATTCAAAGTTAGGAACGTATTAGAGCGTGCCAAAAGGAAGCAATTTATTAAAATATTAAGCTAGTAACAAAACTGTATAACCAACATAAACTCGAATTATTATGCTTTAATTTTTAATATCAATACAATGACTGGGAGCCAAGTCACTATAACTTGATACAAGGCAGCAGCTATTAAAAAAAAAGAAAATATTTAATTTGGATGGTTACTTTAGGACTAGTTAATGTCTCGACAAAATCCTCAAGTTAGATGTTTGGAATTGGTCGCCATCTTGAATCCGCCATTTTGAATTTTTCAAAACCAATATTAATTTTTAATATAAGATCATCAATAACCTCAAAATACCAAATTTCACCCAAATCGTAAGGAAATTAACTTTGGCTGCCATCTTGGATCCGCCTGACGGCTCGCTAGTCATTTCCTTCAATCGCCAGTAAAAACTGTTTTACCTGGCTAATAATGTAAAATACTATAAAGCGTTGAATATTTAACGCTTCCGAACTCCTATAAGAAGTTTTCACTTCAATAAGATCAACAAAAGTTAGGTATGTATTTACTTCAACAAACTGTACGTAGTGTAGTATTAATAATTGCATCCTTTTTGCACTACTCATTAGTGTCTACATGAAAAAATTGTTTATTTTGTACTTACCTAGAAAAACTACCAGGAATCAAACAAAGGCAACGCTCAAAACAGAATGGGATCAGTTATTGGTATATTCTCACCCAACCAAAAACTAGATTTGTTTCTTCCTCTGGCGCGCACAACGTGAGACACGTTCACAACTCACCACCCGCCCCCGCGCCCGTTAAAATTGATAAGTAAAGTATGAAAAGTATGCGACCTGACGAAGACGAAGGGTCTGGAGATACTAAATGATAAACATTTCCAAATTCACGCACACAAATAGCCAAAACCGTTAAAAAAAATGATTTGCTTAATTTAATCCTTATATTCCAGATTTTGTCAAAATAAATGCTTGATTCTAGAAGATCTTTATTGATTTAGTCAAATGTTTGATAATCGTAGCAAAAATTGGATAGATTGTATATTTGATTGTTTTCAGTAGACGGTTTATTTATTTTTTCTCTTCTTTTTCTAAATTTCGGTAGATTGTACGAATAACTCAATCTATAGACAGGAATACATTTATCCAAATATAATAGAAATTAAGCATTCATTTTATTGATCCCATTAAAACTATAGATCAAAACTATATTTCAAATTAATATACCCAGCTACCTAGAGGTCTAATGCCCCCAGAACTTTCTGCCATGCAATTCATTCCTAAATGATTTTATTTGAAAATGTATGCAACAGTGAAACATGTAAAAAAATTCATTATGATGCTTGTTGAGATTATAGTAATTATGGAACTTATCGTACCAGGACCAAGAATCTTAATTTCTCAAATTGGATCTGATTGTTAAATCGGATATTATTGTTTGATAAAACTTTAATCCAATAATTAAGCTAAAATCATATAATCTAAGAGTCAATTTGAGTAAATTTCTTGCGAAAATTAAGCAACGGAGGTACATCAATCCAATCTTTAATGTTTGATTGGTTTAAGAAAAGCGTTTTCTGTAGTTAATCTAAATTTTGGTGTACCTATCAAAAAATGGATGTGATTTAGCAGTTTTAGCGCAAAAACAAGAAAATTGGATCTACTGACATTAGTTTAAATTAAATGTTATTAATCATAAACGAAATTAACAGATTAATCCTAAAACACTAAGATTTGTCAGTTTTTTTCTTGTTTTATTCTATTTTAGATTGAACTAATTTATTTGGCATAGATTAAGGAATTTCTTATTTCAATAAGTCGATTTGATTCACCTTATCAAAGCATTTCTTTCCGTGTATACAATCGGCTCGTACTACAATTGTATGTTTGAAATTAAAATGATGTAATCTATTGCATTATTCGTTTTTAGGCATGGAGATCAAGACTATACTGTTTTTGAAATGATTCCGCAGATATGCGCTCCTACCTGTAATCAACCGTTTTGCACTACTATAATTTCCTTCGTAAAGTAAACCCTAGGTAGCTACTAGATTAGTGTATTTTCGTAGAAATCGGATATTCCAAGCATTATTGGAAAACAATATTTATTCACAATCGGTTAGTAATATAGAGATTTCTTACCTCAAAACAGGTAGGGAAGTAACTCATAACTTACCCTCACTTCCACGCTAGCCGGAATAGTATATTTCATACCTAGCGGAGATGTAGATCATTACAGGCCAGGCTTTGTTAGAGACCCGAGGCGCTTAAAAGCCATGGATGGAATGATCCTTCCCGCGTGGTATGTATACTATTTTATTCACAATCGCTTAGTTACAAGCTTTTAAAAACATTCATTTTAAGAAAATTTGTTATCACAATTTAATATTTTTTTCGAGAAAGAACTTCATGAAACTGTTGCTAGGCAATATTAGTAATTTATTGATTTTGACAATTATGTCATAAAATATTCTTTCTGTCACGAAATTTTGATTTTTTTGCCCAAACAAGTACATAATGTCTTATTTTGAATTAACCTGTAGTCCTCCGGAAGTCCAAGAAGCTGCGGTCGAGGGAATAATTCCGTAGAAAAGCAAAGAAAGGTATTAACTTTTTTTTTTAAACCAGCTTAACACAATATTGACATACTTCAGAAAAGTGACACATGCGTCTAGCCGGAAAAGTACTTTTCCGGCTATAGCGTGGAAGTGAAAGTAAGTAATGAGTCACTTCCCTACCGTTTTAAAGGTAAGAAATGCCTATATTACTCACCGATTGTGAATAAAAGTACTTTTCCGGCTAGAGGCATGTGTCACTTTTCCAAAGTTAAACAATATCATGTTAAGCTGGTTTTAAAAAAAATAAATTAAAACCTTTCTTTGCTTTTCTACGGAATTTTTCGGCCAATCGCAGTGTCCTCAGCTTCTCGGACTTCCGGAGGAGTATAGGTTAATTCAAAATCAGACATTATGTACTTGTTTAAGCAAAAAAATTAAAATTTCGTGACAGAAAGAATATTTTTTGATATAATTGTCAAACTAGTAATAATGCCTAGCAACAGTTTCATGAAGTTCTTTGTCGAAAAACATATTAAATTACAACAAATTTTCTTGAAATTAATGTTTTCAAAAGCTTGGAGCTAAGCGATTGTGAATAAAATAGTATACATACCACGCGGGAAGGATCATTCCAGCCACTGCTTTTAACGAAACTCGGCGCTACGCGCCTCTGACAAAGCCTGGGCTGTAATGATCTACTTTCCCGATAGGTATGTAATATACTATTCCTTTGCACTTTCTCCAGACTTAGGATTGGTAAAGATGATAAATTAGAGTGGGCCAAAAAAATCGAATGTTTTTTGTTTTGAAAGCTATATCCAGAATATTATTTAGTTAAGGATAACAAAAAAAACATCGTGGAAGTTTGAGCCTCTAAATATTAACTGTAAGAGATCTGTCATCGTTAAATTCGATTTTTTATTCTTAATTCCATTTTTGTGTAAAATATGTCAAACGATTAAAGTAAAAAAATTATCAAAACCTATTTTTGAAGGGTTAACTCGGGAATTTTGTAACTAATGAACAAGTTAATAGATATCTAAAACAGAACAATAAAGATTTTTAAAGAAATGTTACGCTATACTAAAAAGGTGTTTTAACAATTTTTTGTAAATTTTCTGTTTTAACAGATAGGCTTTGTAGTTTTTGAGAAGAAGGGGACGTGTTTTCACTTGTCACAACGTTTAAAGAGTAAATTTACGAAAAATTGTTAATAGACCTTTTTTGTAGAGCCTAAAATTTCTTTAAAAAATCTCTATTGTTCTGTTTTAGATATTAACTTGTTCATTAGTTACAAAATTCCAGAGTTAAAAAGTTGAATTACAAAAAAATATCGATTTTCAAGGCTTGTTTACAAGAAAACGGCTTATCTGACGAAAATTAGATCTCTTTTATAGGGCATTCAATTATTTCCTTTAAAAATGTATATTGATAACTTTTTTATTTCAATAGATTGACAGATTTGACACAAAAATGAAATTAGGAATAACAAATCGAATTTAACGATGATGGACCTCTAAAATTTATTTTTTCTTCCACTTGTTTCAATACTCGGATTATCCTATTTCTACGAAAATATACTAATCTAGTAGCTACTTACTCTACCAGCTTATCGGGGTAGAAACTGGCCGATCTCAGGTAAAAGGGTAGGGTTTACTTTGCGAGGAAAATTATAAGAGAGCAAACCGGTCGATTACAGGTAAGCGCGCAAAACGGCTGGGCGGAAAACGACCGACACCTTTTGAAAATTAGTGGTCTTTCTCATTCTTTGAAAGCCACCGATTGGCTGGAGCTTGTTGACAAACAAAAGTGTCATTTACCATGGGGTGGGGGTCTTTTACTCAAAATAACCCTAGCCCCGAAAATCGATAGAAGTGAAAAATGCTCCATGAAGTTTTCCCTTTAAATAAATACTTTTTGAGTTATTTGCAATCTATAACTTGGATTTTTCATGATAAAAATCCATGAGATGACGTTTTTTCCCATATCAAGAAACACCGAATTATTTTTTTTTGAAATTGTTGCCGACATTTAGGGGCATCACTCTTTTAATCTAAAATGTATTTCACTAATGCTAAGAGCTTTTATGTTTTTTAATTGATTAAAAGTATGTAAATAAACCAAATAAAGTATTACGTAAATGAAAATTTGATTGCAATTTGATTCAACAAAGAAATCTAAGTTTTTCTATCTAAACGCACATGACGTATGTTATGAGATTTTCATTACGTGCATGTTATTGTTAAATGTCACTTACAAGGAATGTTGTCAGTGCGATTTTTGACGTTTACAGACATGGGCGTAGAAAAAAACCTATAACGAATTGAACAATAATGAGCAAATTCTTTTTGTTAAGCCTATGTCGATATATCAAGTACTGACATTAATGAATGACCAATACATACTAGTTTATTGAAACTGAAATAAAACCACTGATATAATATATTTCACAAAATGTCAAAAACGAACACAAGCAACACCAACATTGAAAATTGAATTATTTCTGTAAATGTTGACAGCCTGGCAACATCGAAATCTGGTCCGGCATGAATTACGTTTGTATTGGTTCAAATGTAAACAAGCGGCGTTTATGCTGATATTTATTGTTGAAAGTGTATAACTAACAAACAGTGCGAACAGATCGACAAAAATATACTTTTTCGCCTACCTTACCGGAAAGAATTGTTTAACTGCATATAAGGGCGTAAAATTCATCACGCCACGATTTTTTAAGTTTTTCACCATCTGTCACTTGATTACTTTGATGTTTCACATGAACTTTTCAATTAAATTTCAGTGTATGTCAAAGCTTTTTGTTATATTTTCCTATTTTTTGTTTTATTAGGTAGGCGGAAAACAGTTGTGATACACATGACGGAATAGTATATTGTATCACAAGGGCAGAAAATGAGCTTTAGCAGCCCAAGACCGACAATTGAGGGATGCTAAAGAGTTTCCTGCAAGTGTGACACACGATTGTTTTTCGCCTACCGAAAAAAGGGAAAATATAAGAAAAAACTTTGACATACACTGACGTTTAAGCTAATGATAATTGATAGGTACGACTGTATCATTTGATTGGAGTCAGACTGGATCAAATAGAAGATCATAGAAGCAGACATCATTGAGGAATTGATTTGTCATCTGACGAGGTAAAATGGATCAGGAAGACGTATGTTAAAATGATTGCTTACCTATTTTTCCATTTGGGCTATAAGGATCATAACTTCCTGATGACATCGGTGATGGATATCCATTACTAATAACAGTATAAGTTTGCACGGGTGGTCCGGGAGACGGGGTTAACGGCGGCACGGTATTACCACTCATTGTCCCGGGACTAGGTGAGCCTAAAAAGTCTTCGGTACGTGTGACCGATCTTTTATTAATTGGCTGCGCACCTTGCGTAATATTCACGGAGTTTGCAAAAGCGCTGAAAGCTCCAGCCCCATTACTAGTTACGATGAGCCCATTATTAGAAGTACCCATCAGGCCATTATTAGCGGCCGTTAAGAGGTTGCCAACTGCGATAGTAGCACCGTTCACAGTGGTTGGAGAATAGAGCTGGGGCTCGGATTTAACATGCAGCACGTCATCGTCTCGGTAGATCATCTCGTGTTTGATGTCCATGTTGCGCACGTAACTGGAGGGGTAGAGGGCCTGGAAAATGGTGGTCATAGAAAGGGATTAGGGATGCAGTTTCGATGGTGGTTGTCGCGACATTATCCTATCACACTCTGAAACAAAAGAAAAAGGAACAATTACTTACAGATCTAAACATTGTAAATATTTTTACATCTTCTATATTACTGAGGGATTTGAAGAATAAGTTCTAGTTACTATTAATTTTGGTTAACAGTAAATACAATTGCCCAAAACGTTGAGTATTCTTGTACACAAGTGATACTACCACTACTTCCATACTTCTTACATGTGACGCACATTTTTGCAATCTAATTTTATTCCTTAGAAACTATGACGCATCTTCAATATTAAACATTTAACGGTTAGAACATCAAAGGTTTTTTGATGGAAAAGTCATTAAAGAAGTGAAAAACATTTGTGAACAAAATTAACAAAAATAATTTGGTTATAGAAACATGCATCGAATAGAGACAAGTATGAAGGCAGGTAATGTAATTACTTGTACAGGCCCATTCTGTATCTAAGTGGCAGCCAAGCAACTTTATAGCAACTGACTGACAAACAACTCTAGATAATAACGTTTTAACCACTTTTAATAAAATTGCTATTCTGGTGACTACTAGTGGTTAAGAATGATTAGTCACTTTTATCGACCCTACTTTTCCACTAACAAGTTTGATAACTGAGAAAAGTGAGGTTAGAAGAATATTTTGTTATTAGTGTTCAAATGCTCATAGATAAAGATTAGTTTAGTAAGATGGTGACGACATGATAAAATGAGAGGGTGTTTCTTTTCGAAGCTAAATCTCGAATATGACAATCTCCCACCAAACCTTAAAAAGCCAGAGTCGCCAATGAATCGCTTTAAACTAAGAATTTTTGATGAATGTTTTATTTTATTAGCCCTTATTTGGTCAAAATCCACGGGAAAAAATTTTTTTTGTACATGAATAAGCAATGTTTTAAGCGACTGATCGATTTCACTTTTTATTAATGGACCATACTTACGGTCATTTGGACATTTTTATACATTATTAACAGAAGTAGTGGCAATACTGAATTCACTTCCCATTTCGCCCTTATCCTCTGACCCTGAGGATCTCACACCATTAATGCCTGGACATTTAATCATTGGGCAACAGTGTATTTCATTAATTTCATTAATCCATCTTCCTACCACCACACTTCTACCTTTCTCTGACAGTTGCTAACGTTAACAACCACAAATATTGTGGTTGCTCAGAAACAACTATAAATTAACTTTCGTAACCACTGGCTGCCTTCACAGAATATCGATTGATGGCAAGTGGTAACCTAACCATTGACCTTGTTCTAAACCACTTGCTCAGTAGCAACTTTGCGATACAGAATAGGGCCGGTAGTCGGTATTTACAGGGTGTCCAAAAACAGTCCTGCTAAACGCAAACTACAGATACTAGATGTGATTTTCTGTCCATATAACAAAATTTACCTTCATCCAAAAGTTCCTCCTACGGGAGCCTTTAAAGATGAGGTTGATAAGTCTGTTTTTCAATCATATCTCAGAAAAATCGCAAACCTACAAACTTCACACTAGGCTTGGCATATTGCATAACCCTTTCGTGATAAATTATTTAATACAATTACGCGTTTTTTACTGCAAGCGTTCATCGTGGGAGAGCCAACAAATAAATTTTGTTCCATTCCAGAAGCGTCTTTTGGTTTAGTTTTTGTTAGTATATATCTCAACGTATTGCTAGATTTAAAGCTAGTTCGAATATTGAATTGATTACCAATTTTTTAAATTATTTCTAATAACCCCTTAACATTATTGTTATTATTATTATTGGGTATCAACAATGAGCCATTCTCTATATTTACTGGATCTCATTCCTAGTGGACTATAATATTGTTAGAATGTCATACAATCAAATATTTTATTTCACATTTTACTAAGACTATGATCTACTGTTAATGGACCTTAAAACAAATTTGACAACAAATTAAACTTCATACTATTATTGATTGTTTAGTTGTCGAATTTTTTTGTAGTGTCTAATAGGGACCAGAATTTTATAAAAAAGTTAATTATTCTTGATAATGGTAGCTGGAACACTACCGAAACGTTGAATTAAAAATATAAGAAAGGTTGTGGTTTGATTTCCCAAAGAATTAACAAAAAGATTAATTATTCTATAGCAGCTTCTACTATGGACATTTTGAAATATAATTTTGTACTTCCATTTTGTTATTAAATAAAAATAACAGTTGATGCATCAGTAGTCTATTATACATTTTTGTTGTCAAAGTACAAAGTTATTTTTGTTCATTGCGAAAAAATTCAATTTTTAATAATATTAATCTCAGTACCACTATTATAGTAGAAATGACAATATGATGTAAAGACCATCCCAAATGTGACTAATAGCAGGATGATAAACTAGTTTTGAAAACATTCTTAATTGTGTCATGGTATTATTTTGAGTGATGCATTATAGGAATTTGTTTGTTCACGATAATTCTGTATTTCAATAATTTTTAAAATTTTTTTTATTGTCATTACTTCAGTTGGTATTAACCTCGTCTTCTGTGTAGATTGCACTCTAGGGACACACAAAACTATTATATTTTTGTCCACCCTGTACCAATTGGAATCAACATGTGATACATTTTTGGAATCAGCTCAGCTATAGTAATCCGAAAATTGAGACAAAATGGGGGTGTTCCATTTAAAAAAAATGACGGTGACGTCATTACTCGAAAGTAATTCACCCTGTATATTAGAATATTATTTTAAAATACGGTAAATTAAAATCAAAAATCGACGTGTTTCAGGATTATTTCTTAAAATGGCCTGTTTAGCTAAAAATGAATTTGTTCCATACTTTACGGACACAGATAGGCTAACTTCACTGTGCCCAATATTATTGTCGATATTATTATGTATGTATACTAGGTTTAATCGACAACAATAATTAAAAAATACGATATAATGATTACCTATAATATACGATTAGAAAAAATATTAAAAATTGTGAGTTATATCCGTTATAAGAAAAGTTTTCATTTTTCTAAACACACTGTACAAACAATCGGAGAAAAGCTATGTTTCACACGGCAGAAAATCAGTTACTGTCTGGGCTAGTTTCGTTGCATTGGCAATGAAATGCTAGCTAGCCGAAATGCTATACGCTTGTATCTTGAAAATGTAGAACACCACTAGGAACTATTAAACTAAATTAAGATTAGCAAGTTTAAATAAAATACCTATATAAATTACTGTTTTTCTTTCATTAATAAATATGTTTGTAGAAAAAATATTGTGTACAACTTGTACGCAAAGCACTTTTTCCACTAGTTGTACAAACTACTATTGGAGGATGTATACAGGCTTATGCACGGTCAAGTTTTGTCTGAAATCTCATTTTCTCGTAGTCCAAATGTTTAGTGTGTGTTTGACAACACTGATTCTGATTTGATGAAGCCACCTGCGGAACCGTTCCTCCCAAGGACTAAGAGAATAAAAGCATTATTTAATAACATCAAGTACTCTTTATGAATATGGAACTTGTTTGAATTGTTGCATATTTGTAACATTTAGAATATAGAGACTAAACAATCAATTTTTATTTTGGGCCGTTCCATTACTGAAATACTTATAACTACGTCGTCGAGTGTTTTGGGAGCGGTTGACTGGGGTGGGCTTACTGAGAGGGAAAGAGATAGCAGTAGCTATAGGTAAAAGAGGAGACGGGGCGAGGGTAGGTCTTTATGCGTCGGGGGTTTTCACTTTCCCAGTTCCACGACCTTCGTCCTTGTCCCGGTGGTGCCGCAGCCGATGTGCTCTGTGAGAGTGCACCGCCCTCAAGTCTCGTCTAGACTGACACGATGGTGTCCCACCGCCCCACAGGGATCAACACGGGATCGGTTGGTCTACACAGGTGTGGGTTACGAATTGATTCACAATACAAAAATCAATTTTTGGATAATACCCTTAGTTGAGTTGGTAAGCAAAATAGACCCGGATATTATTTTATTTTTGAATTCATTATAATTTAGCTAAGACTATATAAAAAAATAGTTTGAATAAATTTAAATTGCAAATTTCTTCCCACTCGCCAAGAAATCTACACCAGTTTTGTGAAGTTATTGTAACATAAGGTATGACAAGAAATTGATACTGACATATTATGTTCGCGTTCATCCCAACAAAATTGATCAAGTAGCGATTTTTAAAGTAATCCATCGTTTCTTAATTCTGGTGAACGTGCTAATCTTGATATAACAACATAACCCTATTTTATTTGATATGTCACTTTAATAATTACTTATTCATTTTCGATTTACTTTATTAGTTCATTTTCAAGATAGAAATTTCTGAAATATAATCAAACCAAAATACGTTGTCATTTTATCAACATAATATTTGCCATAAATGACAATTGCTACTGCTACCACAGCGCTCTCATCAGATCACAACTCGCGATCAGCAGAAAATTGATGGTCGCTCCGGTACGCTACGTTGGGATGAACGCGACTAATGACACTGACTTACAATAAACATTTGCCATTTTTAAAGTTAATATACAAGGTATATCAGTTATCTACGATTGAAATAAAACTATGAAAATGTTGATAATTTAAATTATATTCACAACTAACTTGAACATCACTATACTCTGTGGTTAGTATAAAAATAAATTAGGTGTACATAGGGCTCCTGCCCCAAGACATTTTTTTTTCACCTCGCTCCACCATGATATCACTTGAAATGCATAGACACCTGTGGATTCCAGAATAGGAGGAAATGGAATAGCAGATGAACTAGTAAAGAAGGAGTCCGAAACCCCTTTTATGGGCCGGAATCCTTTTGCGGTATCTACTTCAATGTAATATTTGAAGAGATAGGCAAAGCCGAAAAAAATAAAAGAACTGACCATCTAGTAGGTGCTTAGACAATCAAAGATAATTCTGGGTGACAACAGCCTGTTGAGATCAAATGAATGCCTAAGTCAGAGTAAAACTGCGCTAAAAGTTTTAACAGGGATCCTAACGGGACATTGTCGCCTGAATGGGCACCTGAAAAAGCTTGATATAATAGAGGAAGAAGAATGTAGATTTTGTAGTGAGAAAGAAGAAACCTCCATCCACATACTTGCGGATTGCACAGCAATTCAGAATACTGGGAGTCTACTGGATAGAATAGGGACACTTACCAAATCCTGCAGACATTCTAAAATTCCTCCGAGAAATAGATCTAAAGGAGCTACTAGTCTCTGAGACTTTCCTCAGGAACTAAGTAAGGGGGCACAATAGATTTTTTAGGTCTCGGTAAACGTCACCCCAATATTCACACATACATAGGGCGGTTCGAAAATCGACACAGTTTGCAGGTTAATATCAATATCGGGTCCTAAGTTCGTTATGTTAAACACCACAGAGTTAAGCCAAGGTAGATTATGTTAGGTTGGATTAGATTACAAGGGAGTCGATTGGCTCGGTTGGCATCACCACACTGCGACCTATAAGATGTTTTGTGTATTCTTTACATCTATATTCAAGTCCAAAAGACCTAGACTTCTGAAAAAGCCTATTATCCGTTTTGGAGCTAGCTCTGTAATCAGATCAGGCTCCTGTTCCAGGTATCTAAGGCGTTGGCGGCAATTGCAGATAATGTGTCCGCCAATGTCTACTTTGCCTATCTTACAGAGATGGTTGTGTTATGTTATATACTACTGTAAAAAATTTGGAGTTAAGTTTGCAGTAGTTTATTTGTGTCAGTGTAAATAAGAAAGTATCCCAGAATTACCATTTTCCCAATTATTCCATAATTAAAAAAATAACAGGAATTTATAGAAATTTTACGACTGAACCCAGAATTGCTACACTAGATCTCATACAGGTAAAGTAACCCAAAGTCCAAAAAATACTTCGAATTCTTTTCTCGAAAAATCGATGTTTTGAGAACACTTGAAAACCTCTTCTACTGATATGTCAAATTTAAATTTACACTTTCATACCTCAAAAATAAAAAAAAATAAAATCAATACAAATCTGATAAAATTATTATTAAATAAAGAAAACATGTGAAATTTAAATTGAACTTTATATTTAGTAAATGCAAGTTCAATTAAAAAAAATCTTTATTTCCTATTCTTTATTCTTTTAGATTTGCAATTTTTTTTATAAACAGAAAGTTAGAAATAACCAAGTCCGTTCCTTGATCGCGTTGCATATTCCCGGGTAGTATTGGGAGGCAAAAGAGGAGTACGGGGCGTTTTTTGGCAAAAGCGGCAGTCGACGGGATCAATAGAGCCAGACACAACATAGTATTATATATACATAGAATTCGGACATAGAAAAAAGTAAATATAGAGATAAATTACGAGATGTGATCACAGAGCATACTAATCACCTGGCAAATACACATTGCTTGAACGTTTGGGCAGATGAAATGTTAATAGTAAAAATGGGATTGGAAATGTTGATAGTGGTTATTATAAAAGTAAGATAAAGAAACATTTATTTACAATATTATACAGAAAACATGTACAACTATAAATATGCAGCTAATAACTATCTAAAAAAAAAAGGTGGTTAGATTAGATTAGATTTGATGAGGTATCAGCCACTGCGACCTTTTCAGATCTATTGTGGTCCTCTGAATCTAGATTACATTATCAAAAAACCTTCTGAATTTGTTGCTAATTAGTTGCCAAAAAAAAAACGATTTTGTTGCTCAAACCGATCTCGAAAAATCGATGGCAATGAGCTTTATATCAAGCTAGCGAGGACAAGACGGAAATATGCGACCATCGTATAAACAAAATTTGTTCCTGCAAGGTGTCACTAAAGAATATAACGAAAAAAAAGTTATTATGGTTTCTTATAAAAATTTGAGTTTGACAGTGACCCCGCTATCTTTATTCGCAGTTTTTCGTGGGTTAACACGAGTATATAACTTGTTGCTGTCTACAGGTATACTTTTATAAGCGTAAATTGTCAGCAACAAAATATAAACAAAAGATCGGATCGGTATGAATGTACAGAGTACCCGCTATATTTATTCGCAGATTTTCATAGGAAGATACAAGTATAGAATTTATTGCTGCTTGCAGACATTTTTGTAAAGTTTTTTACAAAACAAGAAGTATGCGAAGTGAGAAGTCCTGTAGATTGCCTATGAATCTATCGATAGGTGCATACTAGTTCGCTCCCGTGGTCAGTTGGACTTGTTAACCCTATACTAGTTCGCTCCAAAGGTACTATACTAGTTCGAACCTGCAACCGGTGACGTTCTCGTAACGGGGATTGAAATGTGACCGTTGCCGCCGCCGGCTGGACCGACCAATATGTCCATACCTACCAGCTCCCAGTTAGGTTCTTGTGTATTAAAACATAATAATATGAAAAAAAAAGTTGGTTTCATTTATAAAACTATTATTTATTTACCAAAAATAAAATATACATACTATAATAAATCCTTCCCCCCCCCCCATAAAATTCAGTGCGGGAGCGAGCTTACCTAAGATGTTTTCGTGTAGGGGATTAAAATCTGACCGCCAGTATCACCCATCAGAATCTTTGATTGTCTAAGCCCTACCAGATCTTTCCAATGGTCAGATCTTCTCTTTTCTTCGGCTTTGCCTATTTCTTCCAATATTACATTGGGGCTGATACCGCAAAAGGGTTTTCCAGTCCCCCTCTTTGCTAGTCCATCTGCCACTTCATTTCCTTTTATTCCAGTGTGTCCTGGAATCCATGGTAAGGTTACTACATTGTTCTCGCCTAGTTCATTCTTTTCCTAATTTGGAGCTATTCCAATTTAAAAAAACAATTATTTCTTTATTTGTCTTAATATTTGTTGTTATTTTAAATATCCAATTTGAAAAATGTCTGAGAAAAATAGTTGTTTCTTTGCTTAAGGTATTTCGTTCATTAAAACGAGAGATGATGCTGCATACATTTCTTTAATACATAACCAGTAACGTAAACTAACGCGTTGCCATCTGTACTGTTTAGATTCCTTTCAGTTGTAAAAACTTTTGAAGGATTTGATGGTTCTATTGACGGTAAAAGGAGGTTTTTACAATCACGATGACGTACTTGGAAAAGATTAATATCCCGTTGAGTATGAGCAGATTATTGTTTTACGTTAGAATTAAGTGAGCAATTATTTCTGTTATTATTAAAAAGGAATTTTGGATGGACACTTACTTATAGAATAATTACGGCTCTAGACGAAATCGTTTTACCGGGAGAGTAGGAAACAAGCAGTGCACCCTCATTGTATTAATACTGCACATACATTTATTGAGACGTTACCAGTGGGGAAATTATGGGGTATGTTACATTCGCTTATGATATCCTGTTAGAAAAAAAGAGTAATACAATGAATTTATACTTGTTTCTTCTTAACACATTATCACTTATGGACTGTGTTAAATTCCATGTAACGAAAGAATATTTCTCGCACTGTATTTGATGAAACAATCCAGGTAACTTCGACACTGACAAACAAGTAAACACATACATACCGAGAGTTCGGTCGAAGACTCTCGAAATAATAAATAATTACTTATGTAAATTGACCTATCAATAACAAGTTCTAGTGAATACAAGTCTCATTCAAGAATATAACTAAAAGGGATGGAATAAAGAAAAACTTTTTATGTTATTTGATTGACGGCTCAAAACCACTGAAAAGAACTATAGAAAAGAGAATATCGTAACGTTATTTTTATATTTTGTAACATGAATGTCAAATCAATTGAATGACAGTTCACTCGAACAATTCTAGCTTTGTTTTTTCAAAACGGCTTTGTTGTACTGTATCAAATAAACTGATTCCTAATTAATATAAATGTAAAATTGATCTATACTATCTATATCTTCTATCTATACTAATATTATAAAGAAGACATATTTGTATTTTTGTATGTAACGAATAAACTTAAAAACTACGGTACCAATTCCAAAAATTATTTTGCCGTTAGAAAGCTACATTATAACTGAATAACATAGGCTATATTTATTACTAGAGATCCTTAGAAATGCCTACCGAAACCAACCAACTCAACGTGTAAAAATGTATAATAAAATGAAGCCCCTACCGTTGTCTTTAGCTTAGATCTTTTAAACTACTTAACGCATTCTAATGCAGTTTTCAACAATAGATAGAGTAGAAGTCAAAATAATAGTATAAAACTATTAAAACGCCTTACGAATTAGAACATTACTTTCCAAAGGATAGACCGTTCTCTAGGCAACATCTACTTCTCGGGCTATATATGATCCGCAGACAATGAATTACACTTCCAAGCTAAACGGGGCTGGTATATATGAAAATATAGAAACAATCATTCTGGTTTATAATTAGAAGAGACAATATCACTAGCAGACCGGTTTCGGCGTATTTGCGCCTCATCAGTACAAGGTAGATATTATCCGTCCAGAAGCTCTAAGAGCATAATCCTGGACTGAAGACAACGCTGAAATCACATTAATACATTAAACCCTGTGAAGGGAATGCCAAAAATGCGATAATAGTGTAATCCCTTGTCTGAGGGGCATATAGCCCGATAAGTAGATGTTGCTTCCTAGTGAACGGTTCATCCTTTGGAAAGTAATTTTCTAATTCGTAAGGCCTTTTAATAGTTATACTATTATTTTGAAATACGCTTTACTATGACAATTGTTACAGGAATTTGTAATCCAGTAAATAGATAGAGTGATTCAAGAGGAAGGTTTATATGTATATCTAGCGACCCCCGGCTTTGCACGGGTGCAATGTATTATAAATATATAAACGGCTGTACCGATTTTGATGACATTTTGTGTGTGTTTGGGTAAGTAACTGGATGGTTTAGATTCGCAATTAGTTCCGGTAAATGGATTTCCAATCGAATTCACAATTCCTAAACGAATGGGCCGATTTTGATGACATTTTTTGTATCTGAATAAGTAACTGGATGGTTTAGATTGACCATTAATCACGGTAGGTCGCGCTGCAATCGGATTCATACTGAACAACTCCTAAACGGATGGGCCGATTTGATGGCATTTAGATAGGAGTTTTTTTGATACGATCATTTCAAAAAATGGGTAAAAAATTTGTTTGCCGAAAAATTGTAAAAAAATTCAGGAAAGTCGAATTTTCAAGAAATATATTGCTTTTATCAAAAACTTAACAATACTGTCTGATTTTTCCACCCAAAATAAGTAACAATGTGACATTTGTTAATCAAATAAAAATAGTCAAAATTTGTATAATAAGGTAAGAGAAGACAGGACAACGTCTGTTGAGTCCACTAGTATAAAATAAATGAAGAATACTTAACAGGGCTTTATGCAAACAACTGTATGGAATACTTTCAGGAGAATGCTTTAAATTTTTATTTGAATTTAAGTGGCGTTGTAACAATACAGCTCTCATGGAAAGTCATAAATGGAAACTTTCCAAATATAAGCGGTTTACTATCAAGAAAGCGTCCGATTAAATATGTTTTGCAATAAAGAAATATATATAAATGTTTCTTTACTGGTTAGGTTAGGTTACTAAAACGTGAGAAAGAACTTTTCATTTTTAAATATTTTATTAATAACCGTAAATAACGGTAACTGGAACAAATTATAATAGCCTAGGAAAGTCGAAAAATTTTCCTAACATAATTTTTCCGAGATGGAATATTATGTCCCCAATCGAAAACATATCGACCCCCCCAATCATTTTCCTAAATTCTCGAATAAATTCGGATGGAGCTTGTCAGCACAGCGTAATGTACTCGAAATTGGGAGACTTTCCTCTGAAATACGTTTCAGTTTTGCAAGAACAACAAAAATTGTTGGCATCAAAATTGCTGGAAATCTTATTCCCTATAACATGATAAAAGTAGGTAGATTTAAAAAGAAATATTTTTCAACCCTCAATTTCTCAAAAATTATGAAACAATTTAAAATTTTGTTTATTTAAATGGCGTTTCAAAATAGCGGCCGCGCAAACTGACATATACTTATATTTTTTCCGACCCTGTTGCTTCGATGTTTCGAGATGCGGTTTGTAGCTAGCAATCGAGAGAGCAAGAGCTGTAGTTTAATACACCAAACGAGCAACACTCGTGTAAATTTGATTTACATATTTTTTTTAACGCTCAACTTGAAGAAAAAATTTTTTTACGTTTTTTCAAGATTTATTGTTGAAAAATTAATATCAACTTCCGTTTAGAATTATTTAATGATATGTGCTTTTAAAAACCCCACATTTTCAAAGAAAATATTTTAATACCATCATTAGAAGCCGAGCAAATAAGTCAAAGTTCGCTAGGTACTGATACAATACTATAAGAAATTTTAAGTTCGTGATTGACTCGTTGAGAGTAATCTAAGGTTGCCACTGAAGTCATAATTTTAATTTAGATGACCCTTTATAAATACGTCGTACGGTAAATAACATTCCTTTCAATATTTTAAAGAGGGTTGAAATTTGAATGAACATCTAAAACTCAGAGCTACTACCAACAACTTTAAAAAAATGAAAAAATTCGCGATTGTTTGGCTCTCAAAAGTTCGCCTCCTGGGATGGTGTAAACTTAGATTACACGCATTTGGAACGAAATGAAGATATTAAAACTATTTCCAGCTTGTTGCAAATTAATTCCTCAAAACGCTTTTCTTGGATTCAATTACTGACCCATCCCGAAAAAATGAATTTATTCCAAACTTTTCGGGCATACTGTATACTCACATGTAGTTTATGTCCGGTTTTGTACGTTGGCAGAAATCAACGTGTTTTTTCGGATAAATGTGCATGCAAAAAGCAATCAACATAAATAACTAATTTATTGAATTTTACGTTCAATTAATCCTTTTTTTTATAGTTATAAATTTTTATGGAACATAAATTGGTGTTAAATAAAATTAACAAATCTGGTATATTAAAAAAATAATAACAGATCTGGCTAATGCAGGTTATGTAGAAAACGTAAAACCACTATTTAATGAGTTTGAAATAATAATACTGCTCACCATTTTTGTATATAATTAACGTTTGTTTCGTGCTTTTAAATAAACATTAAATATCACCACTTTATATACAATTATTACTCAACACAAAGAAATTATATATAAACAGCTCAGAGTGTGATTTCAGTTATTTAAAAATATCCAACTCTTTTTCATTGAAACATAGTTTACCTTCAGTCTCTGAAGATGATAACTTGGTTAGCGAAACGCGCGATAGATAGCGTAAAATGTGTAGTGTCCGTGTTGCTGTGGTGGCAATGAAACGTGTGCTCAGTATCGAATACCGCAAATGATTCCAGAATTCCCAAGTTAATTGAACTGTATGTTTGAAATTTCCAATTGTATGTTACGATGATTTGATTTGTCAAATGTGTTTTTATAATAATATAGTGAATGTTTTAAATTTAATTAATCTTGAACCAGAAATTATGTTTATTATTTAGCTGAAGACAAGTGATTAGCCTAATATTTTTGGAGATTTCAGCACCTAGGTATCTCTCGATTGTAAATTTTTTAAAATATTCTGTGGGAGTTAGTCAAAAATTAATTGAAACTAGTTTTGTATCCATTTACAATTTTAAAAATAGTTCTACATTACATGCATTTAGTAGTACATCTGTACTGTTATTTCCCAGAGCTATTGTAGCTAAATAAGTTAAGTCACTGAATGGCAACACATTTCCACGCAAACCTTCTCCAACGTATTATTATATTCCATTAAATCCTCCCTTAATACTTTCTTGCGAATATCAAGTTCCAATTCTGTTTTTTTCGACTAGATTGCACACAATTATCTATATTTTCCTGTGTCTTGCTTTTGAGGCTCTTTTCAGTTTCCAACAAATTCTGAAGTGTGCGCCCTGTTTTATCGATCCGTCGTCGTTCGTCCGGCTTTTCACTAGCGGTATTCGAAGCTCTCCTTTACCCCCTCCCAATTTGTCCCCTTTCTGGGCTTGAAACAATGGGCGGATGAAAAATGGGTAGTTTGTAGGACAGGGTAGAAACGGTGCTGAATCAGCCTTATGCGACCTATGAACTCGTTTGAAGGCTACGACCTACTTATCGTTCAACATCGTTCAGTCAATTATAAACAACTTTATTCGTATCAAGGATTTTAAAATTGATAGCCGAGCAAAGACAGCCTAAAAATAGAATATTTCCAATGCGCAACATGATATTTTTAATAAAATGCATTCAATAATGACAATATATGGATTAGTTTGACCTTGATTGTAAACAAGGATTTCATTGCTTTAATGTATAACCATGATATTTTCTTATATCATACATAGGTTGTTACCTTTTTCGCGAATGGGCAAATTGTTTCAATAAAATGGTTTTCCAAAATATGAATTATAGAAATACACCTTCATTACGTCACAACAGATCCATGCTGGAGAACACAACATATTTACGATAACAATTCTCTCCTGTCTTCTCTTTTCCTGCTTTGCATCAGTTTAACGCAAAATAACTTTTTCCATTTTTTTAATGGGTCATTCCACGTCAAATCGACCAATTTCGATTTGGACGAACTTTGGTAAGAAATTTTCTTTTATCATATAACGAAGTTCTGCCAAAGGAAACAAAATTTTTTTTCAATGCAATATTCAAAATTTCACTATTTTTCCTGTTTTTTAGTGTGGATTTAACAATTATCAATTAGCATTTAACAATTAACATTTATCAATTAAAAATTAGTAAAACTGCCATCGTTTATGCAGACACAATTATAAATTAGGAGAAAATAGTAAGCATGCGCACGAGCCCGAGATTCTAGTTATTTACAATAACCATTAACCCTACATTTTCATGTCCATAAGAGAGTCATGTCGATAAGAGTAGCATCATCCATTTTTACAACTTGGAAATTGAAAATAAACAAAACAAACAAACACACAATATAACCTGTCAACCACTTTTCTATGAAAAAAGTGAGTTTAACTTCAAGATCTGCGTACTAGTTGCGCACTAGATGAAAATTCGGTACAATTAATTTAAGAAGTTAAAAGTTGGCCAACTTCGCAATTGTTAAATGATAAATGATAATTGTTAATTGTGTGCATAAATGGAGTCATAGTGAAATGAGTAGTTCAACTTATAATTGATAAATGTTAATTGTTAAATGCTAATTGATAATTGTTAAATGTGTCTGCATAAATCCACACTAAAACATATATTTTAAATATCTCGGAAACTATTGTAATTAAAAAATTACCCAGTGTCAGTTTCGAAGGAAATAAATGGGGATATGAAAAAAAAATTTGGAATTTTTAAAAATTGTCAAAATTGAGATCGACAATTTTGTGGCACAAACATTTTTTTTATATACTACCTTATACTAATCGTAGGAAATCCTGAAATTTTTGGAACTATGCTTGTTTTTTTTTTAAATATGAATTTTTGTAAAAAATCTGACGTCTGTACCACTTGTACAGAGCAATCCGATCTTCATCAGAAAAATCTTTGAATCAATAAAATTTTGTTAGAGCAGTTTTCCTCAGATTAATCCAATCGAATACTTTATATTTTCCATCACTAACAGTCTGTACTCAAAATTTAAACTAAATAATCTTTGAATTTAAGACTTGATTCGATAATTGTATTTCGTTTAAAATTTGAAAAGAGTTTTTTCTAGACTGTCTCTTAGAATGATCACTGCCTATGTAATTAAAATCAGAAAGGTTAACTTTACTTACACAAAAAGGTTCAAACGTCGATCCACAGATGTCACCACGTTTATTTTCTACTTTAACATCAAATGATAATACAGGTGTCACAGTCATCTTTTTTACGAGTCTGATTTTCAAATTGATCCCAAAAAATACACATTATTTTTTATTATACTACTATAGATTTACATTTTTTCAATTGCAATAGTATTCGAGATATTTAAAAAATAAGTTTAAAAAACAGAAGAAATAGTGAAATTTTGCATAACTTTTTGAAAAGAATAATTTTTTTTGTTTGGCAGAACTTCCTTATAGGATGAAAGAAAACTTTTTACCAAAATTCATCCAAATCGGAAGGGGTTGATTTCAACTATTGGTAGATTTGACGTGGAATAACCCGAATAATATAAAAAATACAGTCGCTTGAAGCTAACTAACTTTGATACGTTTTCTTACAGATTCGCCAGACGCTAACGAATGCGAACAAAGTAGCAGCGATTAAGTAAGTCGTACGTCGTCGGTTAAATTGAAAAATTTTCTATAATTGACTATTGATGATGCAAATATAGTTCGAGATGCCGCTAGGGCAATAAATGTGGATTTTTTTTACAATTTATTTCATTCGATAATCATGGAAGATTTCATCCAGAACTGTATTTTTGACTATTTCGAAAGAGAGCGTTCCCGGGAAGTTCAACGGTCCCAGGAAATAAAAATGTCGTATTCTTGAAAGTTTGCAAGTATCAGATTGAAAACTTTAACGGTGCACAATTTTGCCGTGTATTCGTGTCTATGAACATACCAAAACGTATGTCGCAGTTTAGGAGCCGAAATAAAAAAAATTTCATTCAAAACTTATCCCTAGATTTCAGTTTTGTGCGGGTTATTCAAATTTAAAATTGGGCATTAAAATTGAACGGCGGTAAGTAATATGCACTTTTGTCCACCATAATAACCATAACCATAATAATAATACCTAATTGATAAATAATAGTATTTTTTATGATATTAGTTGAAGAGGCAGAACATCCCTTTCTATTTCTATAGCTTCTGCAGCATCTTCCATATTATCTTCTTTAATGACGTTATTCAATATTATTTCGTTGAAATGATCCACATCCATTTTAATTAAAAAAAACAAGAGGCAAAACTGACAACCTGAGCACATACAAAATTGGAAAAACACCAAATTTTGACTTTTGATGTAAGAAACCCTTGCGGGATTTTGTTTTGTCTTGGTTGAGAGGCGAGGAATTTAAAATTCCCGGGAATATTCATGTCACAATGACATTTCCAGGAATATAAATCACCACATCAAGGTGAACCACGGCCAATTCTCGGGGAAGTTCACTTCCCAAAAATGCAGGAATAGGGGTCCTAGTAAGGGTTGAAACGTCTGCAGAAACATACCACATATGTGGTATGCTTTTGTCTGTGAGGACTGAGAAGTGTGGTTTGATGATCACTTAACGGAATATATTCTCTCCATCAAATTGTCCGCAATACTAGCTTTTGCCCGCGACTTCGCCCCCATAGAAATCGAAAATGGTTCTAATAGGATTTTTAATTCGTTTTTTGTTATTAATTTTGTTATAACATATAAATTATTATGCTAAAATATTTGAATACTCATAATATAAGGTTTATTCTGTAAATGTCAGTTTACAAGGCGATACAAAAATGAGTAGACAATATCTTACAAACAAACATGAAGAATCCCACTAAAACCGAAGTTGTGCGTGGGTGATTATAAAATATAACAAGCTTTATTATAGTGAAGAGATTTAAAGTTTAAATAAACATGAAAATAAAATAAAAATGTATTATATTTTATAAACACGAAGCTCTGCCTTTGATCTGGTGAAAGCGACATCTTTTTACAACGAAATCGAAATATACTACACCTACCGCAGTATTTATTTGTAAACAATATCCTTTGTTTTTCCCTCGGGTGCTATGATAGAATCACCACGCTACTCTGTGTGCTTATTCTGGAGCATGCCACATAAAACTGGCCGTGGGAGAAGCGCGTGAACTCTGTAACAGAATAGAAAGGAAATTTCTTTCTATGTTAGGAAATTTTTTGTAAGGTTACTCCGTATGTCTATTCGGAGACTTTCGAGTAATTTCATGTGAATATTAGGCAGATAGAAATAGAAACAGCTACAAAGGTCTTTCTATCTGTTTTTATGTACATACTTATCCCGTTTGCCATTGTTTATGTTGATTATTGATTATGATTAGGTTCTGAATATTGTTTATTTTTAACTAAACATGAATAGGTAATTTTTTAAATAAATGGGTGGTATAAAATGATTAAATAAACTATTATAATTTGAATAAAGTATCAATCAGAATCGATATTGTATTTGTTATTGACTTTCGTTTTGTATATGTATCCTATCCTAATTTAGCCTATCAACCTATCGTCCTCTGCAATTCAAGTTAGTATCGCTTTACTAAAGGGTTGGTACAGGGTTACAATTTTTCTCGCCCTTGGGGTCGTTCAGGACATTATTTGAACAACGAATGGGTTCACCACGCAGTTCGCACAAGTCTTTTGAAGCTACAAAGTTAGTTTTACATTATTGGTATCTATCCTAAAAAAAACCAAAAAAAAAATCGTATCTACGGGTACACGCCTAAATAAATATATTGCTACCACGTTGTGAAAATGGCTAGTAGGTTGTATCTTAGTAAATAAAATGTAATAAATTGACGTTTATAAATGAGTACAAGTAAATTATTGTTTAAATTAATATAATTAGTGAAATCTAACTTTGTGGTAGTTTTTGTCGACTCACTTTGCTAAAATCGTGACGGGTTGGAAAAAATGTAGTTTATGTTAAGAGTGTAGTAGCTTTAAAAGCTATAACATGTTATTAAAAATACATTAATCATTACTATAACATTGTTTATGACTTAGGTACCGCTAGTCTATAAAACTTTCTGATTAACAGGATAAGGCGGGTAAACCGTGCAATTCTGATCTAAACAAATTTATTTTTTTATCTTGACTATTTTCCGTTGATGAAATATTTCAGAATGTCTAGTTTAGTTTATTATGTATATCACATAAAAATGTTTCGTTTTAGATCAGATCAATTTATATTAATTATGGAACATGTGCTGTTAGACCATATAGTGCTTGAACTTCTTAACGACGCTTAGAATAAAAGGAAGTCTTCAAAAATATGTTAAACTTTGAGTGAGGACTGGCAATGTTGGCAGTTAGGTTGATGTAAAGAACTCATAAAGATGTTCCTTCTCAAATCGGGAACACCTATACCTCAATAACTCTTTTTCACAGTGTATTGCTACAACTTCTGCTTGGAATATCGTCAGGTGTTTGCCTAAGCACAGTAAGACTCTTGTCTTACACCATTCTTGGTTATTGATTAATTTGAGCTCCTTCGCTTCATATTTCTCTGCCTATTGTAACTGTTTTTGAATACAATTTATGTACATTATGAGATAATAGTCCAGGAGGAATCGGCGCATGAGTACCGAAAACTATTTGACCTCAATTTTTTCATGCGATCCTCTTCAAATTGCCCTCCTTATGATATAAATGCATGTTGCCATGGCGCAACCCGGTGCCATATTGTTTAAACCGAAATTGTTTAAACAATTGCAAGGAATTGTTATTTTTCAACCGGACAAATTTTTTTTATATTCTTTATTGAAATACCAATAAAAAAGGTCCTATGACTTTTAACGATAAAGTTAATATTTTTAAAGATATGAATTTTTAAAGGTTCGAAAAATCTCAAATTTAGGTACTTTCGACCCATGAAAAATATATTTAAAAAAAACATAATGTCTAAGTAATATTTTTTTTTAAATTCTCTATACAATTGTTAATAATATTGTTAAAAGAGATTTAAAAAAATTTCATTGTTTATATCTTTTTTTTAATTGTTAATTCCGCGCGCTCACAAGTATGCGTCGCTTACCTTTAAGTATCGCTGTCTCTCTCTGACTCATGCGTTGCATCGGCCTCTCTGTGTCTTGAATCATTATTTATCATTTATCTTGAAAACTATCAACTTTATCAAGATTGTTAAAGAGAGCAATGTTATTAATAATTAAATTGTCTACAATTTGTTTTTAATACATTTTTTTCTGAAATCAATTTTTCAAAAGTTATTTAAGCATAAATCGAAACATGTAATTAAAATTACTTTTTTATCAGTTTATATTACTTTTTTGTTATTATTATTATTGTTGATATAAAGGCAAAAATTACTATATATACTAATAATACTAATGATAATATACTATACTATATATATACTAAAGATAAATGATAAATTATGATTCTAGACAGAGAGGCCGATGCAACGCATGAGTCAGAGAGAGACAGCGATACTTAAAGGTAAGCGACGCATACTTGTGAGCGCGCGGAATTAACAATTAAAAAAAAGATATAAACAATGAAATTTGTTTAAATCTCTTTTAACAATATTATTAACAATTGTATAGAGAATTTAAAAAAAAATATTACTTAGACATTATGTTTTTTTTTAATATATTTTTCATGGGTCGAAAGTACCTAAATTTGAGATTTTTCGAACCTTTAAAAATTCATATCTTTAAAAATATTAACTTTATCGTTAAAAGTCATAGGACCTTTTTTATTGGTATTTCAATAAAGAATATAAAAAAAAATTGTCCGGTTGAAAAATAACAATTCCTTGCAATTGTTTAAACAATTTCGGTTTAAACAATATGGCACCGGGTTGCGCCATGGCAACATGCATTTATATCATAAGGAGGGCAATTTGAAGAGGAGCGCATAAAAAAATTGAGGTCAAATAGTTTTCGGTACTCATGCGCCGATTCCTCCTGGACTATAAACAAAATATTAAATGAATATTCAATTCAAGACATATTATTAACAGTCTAATTATTATAATGTCGACACAATATGTTTTCCACAAACATTAACAATTTCATTATCTTTATTTTTTTCTACATGTACAAATTTAATAATAATGTAACTAACCAAGTATATCGCGATTATTAAAATGAATATATGCTTTTCATTTTAAATATTTGATATTTAAAGAATATCTTTTGTTCCAGCGGGTATAATAAAACTTCTTTTTGAAATAACTAATGGAATTCAAAGATTTTTCCGTCATAGGCATGATGACACTCAAGAATCACTGAAATAATGATTTGAAATAATTGTATAGGAACCATAAATTCTTAATAAACCACTTATTTTCACATTACATGTGAAATTATATTCATTTTAGTGAAAATATAAATACAAAAAATAACAATCCGACATTTTATCTTAAACACCTATTTGACGCTTTGGTAAACATCATTTGACATTGTGGCTTTGACGTTTTGTTTATCGTTCAAACTTCCTCGTAATAAACGACTAAGAATCTCATTTTTGTATTACCAAAAGTACGACTAAGAAACGTTAGCTATGGAACAAGGTTTTATCAAGGCAAATGTTCAAATTTTCCAAGAATCGACTTGTTGACGCTAAGTGTAGTTTTTTCGTTAAGAATGACTAAATTACAAAATGTTAAAATTCGATTGTAAGTATTGCATATATTAGTATTGAAGACATAATAATCTAGAACTCAAACCATAAGATACAATAATGCTGAGTCTTCCCATGCAAGATTTAGCCACACATTTCCAAATATTTTTTTTCATTGGAACGTTAACAAATATGTTTTTATCGATGTATTATTACATTCTGGAACTGGTTTTATGTACCAAAATATTTATCTTGCAACCTGTCACGTCTTTAAAATGTCTACAAAAGCGTGATTTCATAGACAGACACCATTAGTATTCCAGCGTTTTAGCGCGAAATTTGAATTGTACTATAAAGTATATGCCTATTAGCCCTCGCAAACTCACTCTAAAATTAATAGGTATGCCTTAAGGACAATAGAAAAAGCCCAGTGAGAAGTGTACAATAAAACGAATCAACAAAGTCGTACCTATAGAGTTGAGCAAGGTATGTGATCATTTAATGCGATGCACTAACGTTCAATTTTTGGCAAAGCAATTTTCCACAATAAGTTCCATGGTATACTCTTTCTAAAGTCAATGTGAAGACACGCGAGAAATAAGTAGGGTTGTCAGATATACACTTTGAACCTTTAGTTTAATATTACAGTTAGGATTATACTTTCGGTGACTTGTTTTGTTTAGAATAAATTGTTTATTAAAATTTATTATTATTTATTATTTTTGTTACATTCAACGTTTATTACTTTTAGATAATAGGTCAATAATTATAGTTTACAATAAATATTACAAAATAACTCTGTTTTTATTTTTATAAACTTTGGGTATAGGGAATTCTTGACAAAAATTAAAGTTACATAATCGAAGATTTTATTTTTGCTATAAAATACAGGGTGTTCCATTATAATGAATAAAGAAAGTGACAGGTTCGAGTTTCCGTCCACCCTGTATACAAAAAAGAAAATAATTAAAATTTAATAGAATATGGAGATATTGCATCATATTACGAAACTCTGTTAGGCAAAATAAATTTTTTTTCTCCAACGGACCCTAAACCACAGATCACTGATTTACCTACGATTTTCACGTAAACGAGTCCATACCATTTGAAGGACTCTGTATAACATAGCAAAACCTCATATCAAAAGATTCAAAAAAATGTGAGCTATCCGAATTCGTTATAATACACATGTGTTTGGTTATGCAGCACTCTGTATAGTTCGATATAATTTTAAAATATGGACCTTAAGGACATCTACTATTTTAGTTGATAACATTTTTTGATGTCTCTTAAAATAACCCATATGCCGAAGTTAGTCGTAAGACGCTATTGGGCGGCATTTGTCGTATGTTATTGAAAATCTCTTTTCATATTGACTTTAGATAGAACATTAGAATTTAGAAAAAAGTAGAATCGTATTTAAGAATGCAGGAACACTGGCCAGAATATTAAACTAACAATGACGTTGAAAATAAATTAACTGGTAGCAAATGTAGCTGAATTGTATATTAGGAGACTGTCCACCGCCTTGCTGATTTAAGAGAACAGGTTTTGTTTATTGCATTATCCGAAAAATAATTTTTTACTGCGAAAATTAGAATTATACTAGAGAGGAAACTGGTACAAAAAAATATTTTTAGATGCTTGTCTAAACATAAATCATTACAACAAAATTTAAAAATTTTCTTTTATGTGCAGACTTTGTGGAGTTACTTAATTCCATTTGAAAGCACTAGAAAGTGTATTATTCCATACCATAAGACGTTCAAGAAAACTCATTTATTATGAATATGTTCCTTTCATAGCTACGACGTTAAATTTGTCCAAGAGTACATTAATTAAGTGCAGTTTGAAGTCCTTGATTTGCTAATAATTTCGTTGGGAGTACGCAGCAGCAGTTAAATCGATAAGCCGGTTGAAGCATATTTTATTCTAATTTTATTCTAACCTATCGCATAATAAAAAGGTTTTTTAAATGAAATGATTTCAAATTCAATTGCAAGTAGACAACCCTGTGTTTCAGTAATCAATACTATACCACATAACCTAGAAAAGGAATAGATAACCAGCGGGGATGTACAACAAAACTGCCGTTTGCGTGCGTAGCGAAATTTAAAACTTCTGACTGGAACTGTAGTACAGGGCGTAATTTGTTTCCACCGCGTGTCAGGGTTGGTATAGAATTTCCTCAACTAGGCAAAATTTATAAAAAGAATATCTTTTTTAAAACTACTAGTTGTTGTTCTAGTTTTAGATCATGTTTAATATACCAGTTTTTGAATCATAGGATCTATTTATGAGACATATAATAACTTAAATACAGAGTGAGTTTCAAGTATAGAAGGCCGAAGGATTTCAAAAGGCAAAAAAATATACAGTGTGATCTATTTGAAATAACAAAGTTCATTATTATTGCGGAAAAAGGAAACATTTGACAACAATGTAAATACCACCATAATATCGGCCGCATCACTTGACCCTTACACACTAAAATCTATAAAAATCGTGAGATCCGTTTCCGAGATAATTGAGGCGCTCCATACTTAAAACTCACTCTGTATGTATTCTACTCGGCAATAACTATATTCAATTTTTTTAAAATAAATAAGTTATCCGTTGGTGAACTGGTAGAAGCTAGCGGCCTCCATCGATCGAGAAGCAGTTGCCGACAGGGCCTGCAAATTTCTTGCACATTATCTCGTAGAAAGTGAAACTATTGCAATTACAAAAAATTACGAGTGAATATGCCTAATTGATTAGGCTGATAAGATATGTTGAAGAACAATTACAGGGGGTTATTAGAGCCCAGGACCTGTCGGACTGATGAGCTATTTTTAACTGACTCTTGGTTCGTTAGTGGAGATAAAAACCAAGACGAAAAAGAAGATAGATATTCTGACACAATTAACAGCGGGATGTGTTATTGAGGAATGTATTAGTTATAGAGGGATATAATATCATAACAGTGTTTTAGATAGCGGGAGGTTAGACATGGTAACGACTTTTTCTTTGTTCGAATTGAGAGAAATTCGAACACGTTTCATTATTTCGATGTAAATTATTCCGAATAACACACATGAAATAGTTTGCGATAGATAAAAATGCCTACAATATAAAAAAAACTTCCAAAAATTGTCCCTAAGAAACCCCGAAAATCCCTCGAATTGGTATAACTGTTGTGGCCGGTAAACGGTACACAGCTGGGCTATCTACTACTCTTCTGCGTCACTAGCTTTGGCGCGATTTAAGAAAGTCTTGAGGATTCGGTTTTTTAGACACCAATTAATCATAATATTGAATAAAAAAAGTGGGAAGTTCCCTATTAATTGCTAAACGAAAACTGAAAACCAAGTTTTCACAACAAACCTGACTGTTAGTCTTCAGGTCTTCTGTCATTATTGAATACATGTAAAAGTTGTATTATATTTTATTTCCAAAGATTGGGTACTGGGTTTTTTTATAAAAAATGTGTTATTAAAATAATCTATTATAAAAATTGTAAAATTGTTTGTATCACGATTTTCGTCTATCGCCTCAACCTTCTCTCAAATTATTTTAATTGTAATTCACTAAGGTCATTTATTTTGATACAATTTGATAATACATCTTCATACAAAATAATGTTAACCGTCTATTACAACAGTAAAAATTCCGAATATTTTTATACCCACCCGGTATTAATATGTTATCAATATATTTTATGAATTAGTTTAGCTAGTAAAGTCTAAATGCGGGAACAATTCATATCTTATTACTTAAATAAATTAATATTAAACAGCAGATATTTTTTTCTATCAACCACTGGTTTTATGTCCTTAAACTTTTAAATCTATCTATCGATACAACCAACAAAATTATCATCCCATTGCAGTCTGTGACCTCAATACACGAGAACCGAGTATGACGTGCTGCACAGCGCCGTCGTCACGGCGCCGATACCGTCCCCTTGTCGCTTCTCCTCGGGTCCCCCAACCGTTTTCTCCCACTCTACTCGACAATCGCTGCGCCGTTGTAGAACGAACAGGCCGGCGACTTTTTGTTCGTATTGAGTCGCAGAAAGTGGAATTCATAGCAGCGTTTCTTGTCTACACTTTATAATTTTATTCATGTTAATAAGCCAATAATTGATTTAAAAACTTGTTTTAGAGGCACAAAAAGACGTTTTCTAGTTAAGGTAATTCAATTTAGTTAAGTGTAATCAACAGCAAACGATGTATTCACATTTATTTTTACAGATTGACATGGCGTCGATAAAATTACAAGACGACATCCATAACATACCACTGGCTGACGATGACCCGCAAGTTATAATAAACGACGAGCCGGAGCAACACTCGATGTCGGAAGGTAACACTTCCAGTATGATACACGGTAGAAGTATGGATTCTATCCAATCTAACTTTACAAATGGAAGTTCAAGTCCGCAACATAATAGTTTGGAACCCGATTCCAGTCCCGACGAACAGGAAGAGAAAGCTAGATTGATTTCTCAAGTACTCGAATTACAAAATACTCTCGACGATCTTTCTACTAGAGTTGATTCCGTGAAAGAGGAGAATTTGAAACTTAGATCTGAAAATCAAGTTTTAGGCCAGTATATAGAGAATTTAATGTCAGCATCCAGTGTTTTTCAATCTACTTCACCGAAAATTAAGAAGAAGTAATTTTGAAATACTATTTCTGTAATATGCATTTAGCTGCTTTGCTTATATGAAATGTAATTTTGAAAGTAATGAATGAAACTAAGAAGTTACCAAAGCTTTCATTGTGTTTTACCTAGAAATAATTTGTCGTTTTATAATTGTTGCTTTTTACCAATAAAGTCTAGTTTAAATTCTTTCAACTGTATTTATTTCAAATAGAAATAAGATAATTATGTAAAGTTCATCTTTAATTATTATGGTCAGTCCATGTAATGTTAAATGCCAATTAAAAAAATATATAGTTAAAAGGTAAACTGCGTAATTGATAAAAGGTTACATTTGTCTATACATAACTACTTCCGCTCGTTCCGTTAAAAATCTTACTTTATTGTCGTGCTAAATGCAGGATTTTTTGGCTAAAAGGTGTATTGCAAGATTTGTATTACATCGTCCCGTGTAGTAGTTGAAGCAAAATTGATAATTAATGACAACCAATCATACAATATCCAACTAAACTGGAATGTAGTCAGGATAGAACGTTCACTGACGGATCTAAAACTGATAGAGGAACAGGAGCTTGGGGTCCACGGTGCTAAGCCCACGTGCAATGTGTACGAATCTTTGGGGAAGTTTTCATCGGTATTTCAGACGGACATAAACGCGTTTTTGCAAATGAACATCGAAAGGGGATATCGAGGCAAAAATATCCTTTTAATCTCCGATACTCAGGCAGCATTGTAATCCTTAGCATGCCCCAAATCAGATCCAGACTGGTCCGAGACTGCCAAAAACTATTCTGGCAAATCACACTAGGGACCCGGTGCACAAGGATATTGTAGGCGATGGAACAACAGATATTTTAGCGAGGGAAGTATCTGAAACTGTACTCACTGATCGGGAACCAGTTTTGGGATATTAAAAATTGCAGCTCGAGGGTAATTATCTCGGTGGATTCAATAAAAATACCGGGGGGACTATTCTCAAACAGTGATATTTTTTGTCGCATGCGAGATTATACTTTTGTCAATCAAGAACAAAAGTGTAATCTCGCATGCGACAAAAAATGTCACTGTTTAAGAATAGGCCCCCAGACATATTGGAGCCACGTGCTAATGCAGGAGCATATCAAATTCCTGGTAAAAAAAACAGAACTAACGAAATATTAAATCCCAGCAGGATCAAATTAGGAAAGTGGCGGGATTACTCACCGGTCACTGTTCTCTGGAGAAACATATGTATACAATTGGCATATACCGGGGTGATCCTATTTGTCGGTTGTAAATGGAAGTACAATACAGCCGAAAATAAGGACAGGTTATGTTCATTTCCCTATACCCAAGTTTTTGAGATATTAACATGTGATCAAAAATATTAATTATTTCAGCCTTATTATTGCGTAGGAGTAGGCCGTGTTATTTATTCTTTTATTTTAGCAGTCTGTGTATCTACTTTTAATAAATACATGGTGAATGTGACAGAGTTGTTACTAGAACATGTGTTTTATTTGCTACAAATATCCAGATCCGTCACACAGTGAAGAGAATATTAAACAATTTAACACAATTTGGTTGTTTTCAAAGTTAAGAAAGTTAAGCCTGTTGCAGATATTAGTGATCAAGAACTCGACGTTCTGGGATACTATACTGCTTATCCCGAAGCGTCATTACGTTGTGGTGCGAGAAATTTAGGTGTACCAATGGTATCCATTCAACGAATTTAAAAAAAAACATAAGTTTTATCCCTACTCTTTTAGCCCAGCTCAAAGTTTAAAGCAAACAGACATAGAAGAGTAGAATTTGCAGAATTTGTGTTGGTTAAATGTCAACAAGTGACTCATAAAGCACCTTTAGATTTTTTCATATAGGGCTACATAAAAAATGAGGTGTATTCCCATCCCCTATTCGCAATGCATTAAATTTTCTCCCTGCAGCAATATTTAGGCGTGTAAAAAACGAAGGTGTGATAAAAGGCTTACTAAATGCTTGGAGGCTGAAGGACTAAATTTTTTATAGTTGTTATAAGTTCTTGTAATTTATGCATGTGGAATTTTTTCAAATAATCGAATTTTATTGTATTAATAAAGATAATTATTGTTGTTGTTCATCCATATATTCTGTAGTTTATTGTATTAATAAAGATAATTATTGTTGTTGTTCATCCATATATTCTGTCGTTAATTTATCTTGCCACAAAACACTCGAGCTTTTCTTTTATCAGATAAATTTCTCTTCAACTCAAAGTTTTGCCAATCACTAATTTTATCTAACTGTTTCGTTGCAAAGAGAAATTTATCCGATAAAAAAAAAGCTCTTGTGTTTTTACTGTTGATAAAAAGCTCTGCATGACTTGTAGATCCATAATCAGGTCAAAAATTTTAAAACTTTGTGTAGAACAGAAGGAAAACAAAAATAATGATTTGATTAAAATATAATATTTACCAAACAATACATAATAAAGTTATGATGTCATTACAATACAATTTGGTACACGCATATTTCATATTTTGCTTAGATATTAATTTATAATAGTAAAGTTGATATCAAAAATAACTAATAATAGGAAATAAACCAGTTTCCATTGGAAATTACTTCCAAATTTTAAAATAAAATTCAAATTTTATTGCAGTTTCCGACCACCACCCGAGGATTTCCGAACGCTACCGATGATACGTGTGATGTCATACCATGTGATTACTTTTGTCAATAGGGCCAGTATTGCATTAGGTTCTGTGTAGTTTTGTGTTTATATTGTATTTTAATTAACTATTAATTACTTCATCGACGTAAAAATATCATTTATATGTTTGTTTGAGACCATTACGTGTTTGTGTGTGCTTTTTTATTTCTAAAAGTCAACGTAAAGTAGAAAGTGGACATAAATATTCGATATTTCCGAGGATGTTTTAAAACTTTTAGAAGAAAATATTTTATTTACTAGTTCAGTGACGCATAGCTTGCAACCACAATGCCCTTCCCTTAAGTGCATTTTTGCTTGCGCCACCAGGTAAAGTAACAAATATTTTGTCTGGAGTTTTAATAGTCGTTGATTTACACTCTGGAACAATGCAATACTTGTAATACAAAGTTTTTTTCGGCTTTATCCATTTTTAAAGCTTTCAGTAACAAATTAGGTCACAAGAACTCAGAGCGTGATACACATAAGAACGTAAACAAATGACGTCAGTACATGGGGCAGCCATCTTTATGACGTAAAGCGCGTTTTGGCGGACTTTCAAATTTTATGATTTTTAAAGTCGTTTTAAAAGTAAAGTTTATATTTTTTTGAAAAAATAGGCATGCACGGTGTTAGGAGACCTGATAAAGCGTCAATTCCCACCAATAGCAAAATTTATGCGTGTACCCTATTATATAAGGGACTTTCATTTTAAAAGATCCTACTTCGAAAACTTAATTACTGGTAAGTATTTAACGTTTCAAAATACATATTTAAATAAGGCAATAATTATATGATTCTTACTATCATTTTAATATTTTAAATTAATAATGTAAATGAAACAATGCAACAGTGTAAAAATTGCGAGCTTCCCACTGCATAACGTCTACCGCACGATTGGCTTTGCTGGATCCCCACTTTCAAATTTGTTACGGCGCATCGTCACCTCATTTCACGAGATATCGGTTGGAGTGTACCACATGCAACTGCATACAAAATTATACAGGAAGGGGTACAACCTAGAAAGCGATAATTTTCTGGTACATCCCGTTTCATTTCAAAGTTTCTTTTAGAATCGATTGGAGAAGCGTTTTATATGCTGTACATAATTTTCCTAAATTAAATAGATGATTTTCACGTTTAAAAGAAAGAGCGATATTAGAAAGACTGTCATACAACAACTTTATGCAGATTTTAAAAATATAACATATTTAAGATCAAAAAATTAAGAAGAGTCAAACAATCACGGACCATTTTTTAACGAACGCGCAATGGTATTCATTTCCCACGAATCTTACAGTTGCAAGTTAAAGGAGCAGAAAAAGGGGAATTCCGTGCGAGTAATGCACTAAACTTTTTGTACGGCATTTTTAAGAAGAAGTGTAAGGTCAAGCATCCCAGATGGATATAGTATATTCCTACTGACATCATTTTCACTGGTAGGTACTTTTGTACGTATTTGATTTATGACACTTTATAGTATAAAATTAAATTATTTTGTTATCCGGTACGGAAATTAAATTTTGATGATATCAAAAGGGAAAGGTTGGGAAATAGCAGTTTTTTTACTAAAACCGTAAAAAACGTTGAGTGCAACACGAAATATAAAAATTCCAGCAAAATCTTGGATGGATTAATTTCGTTTGCTCTGTCTAATGGAAAGAAAAAACGAGATAGGGGAAACGTACTCCAACAGATTAAATGAAAAAAAGGAAACTGGAGACAAATTAAATTTTTTCATCCTTCCAGAAAATGAATGCTTAATCAAAGATTCCACGGACAAAATTGTGAAGACGGTCAATCGTCTACGTGTTATGTTATGATATAGTAACCGCATATAACCTTGAACTAATTGCATTTGCACTGTTTAGTCATATTATCTAACTCGTAAGTCCTTGAAAATCCTACCAGCTTCCGACTTCCCGCAAATTAACCTGTTGTTATTTTCAGAGCCGTAGTTATTGATTTTCTTATATTTAAAATATGTACAAGATTCATACCTTATAATCTGTAACTTTGCTGGGTTTAATAAATTCTCGTTTATGAGATATTGAGTGGCAACAAAATACTAAAAGATTTGCTTTGATAATTTTCAAAGAATTAACACATGATTTTTTTAAATTAGTGCCTATTTGTAAAAATATTTCATATTATTTAATTTTTTTAGGAAAATCATGAAGCTGCTTCATGCGGCGGGTGTCAACCGGGCTCCAAACGACCCTATTTACCTGTATTGCCGAAAAGGTCACTTAATCCTATCCGTAAACCGGGCACTAAAAATACGAAGTTAGTTTGGTAGGGGTAGGTTTGGTTGGGTTATTATTGAAAATTATTATAATTTATTCTTAAAAAATTGACTAAAAATACGAAGGTGGTTTGGTAGAGGTAGGTTTGGTTGGGTTATTATTGAAAATTATTATAATTTATTCTTCAAAAATTGACTAAAAATACGAAGATGGTTTGGTAGGGGTAGGTTTGGTTGGGTTATTATTGAAAATTATTATAATTTATTCTTAAAAAATTGACTAAAAATACGAAGGTGGTTTGGTAGGGGTAGGTTTGGTTGGGTTATTATTGAAAATTATTATAATTTATTCTTCAAAAATTGACTAAAAATACGAAGGTGGTTTGGTAGGGGTAGGTTTGGTTGGGTTATTATTGAAAATTATTATAATTTATTCTTCAAAAATTGACTAAAAATACGAAGGTGGTTTGGTAGGGATAGGTTTGGTTGGGTTATTATTGAAAATTATTATAATTTATTCTTCAAAACTTGTCTAAAAATTGAAAATTATTTTTACAAACAGGTAGTCAGTGCCCGGTAGATGATGCTCCTTCTAAGGATTAAAAATTCTGGATCCCGGTTCACCTATCGGATTATTTGCTACTACCTGCTTGGTGCCCGGTTGGTATCCGCCCGCTTTATGTACAATTGCTTAAATATTATAAATCAATCAACTTGATTTTCGCAAATAATAATTACTTGGTTGATTGGTTCACAATAAAGTTCATACAAAAGATTTATTTTTAATGTTCATTCTTTTATATCTTTTTATAACAAGTCTGTTGAAAATAAAAAAGATCCCTTTTCAACAATCCAATTATTTTACAACCCTTTCCCCTTTTACCACATCCGTTCTTTTACTCTTTGAACATCAGGAAATAAACAAAAACAACTGGATCGAGGTCATCTCTGGGACTTTGCAGGATGCACTCGATGCATCCCTCTCTTTTCACCCCCTACAACCCTAGTTGCCTATATTATTTTGAAGGCCATGCCCCAGCGTTACTAAATGGGTCACCCGGCGGCATCGACATTGCAACGAAACCGGGACAAAGGCGATGTTGCCAAATACCAATAAAAATCTTGTCATCAGTATAAATTAGTTCCAAGTAATTATATTAGGGATCGTTTTTGTTGAAGTATACTGGACAATTATAAATTAGTAATTTATGGCTCTGAGCGGAATTACCTCCCCTACCTCTGGATGTAATAAACGAACGATTCAGACTAAAAAGATTAATCGGACACAAATAACGAACGCAGCTAAAGTATAGTAAGTTTTTCAGTAAAATGACACTTGTGCTATGAAGTCGGGTTCCAGATTTAGATAGTTGAACACTTTGTATAAAAGTCATCCTTTTTTTACCATTTCATCATTAAATATATTTATTATCTCATTTGTCATTTGACAACAGTGTAATTGATTCTGGGCTTCTCAACGGTACGTTTACTCATAATGACTGTATTGCGTATTTGCACCGAGGTAAATTTATTCATTGAAAGGGGTGGTGGCTTTAATAGGAACGGGTTGAGATCGAGGACATTTTCTCCATGCTTTGTAAATGTTTGGACACTGTTTTGATCGGTTTTGAAATACATTTTGTGAAGGTTGGTCTTTTCCATTGAACATGTTATTCGAAAATTCGAAGGACATAACGGAAATATAGGAAAAACATGTTACGCTCAAATACTCTACAAACAAGATAATGGGAACAAAGTGGTAACAAAAAACTAGTAAGGTTGTTTATAAGCAAAAGCAGAGTATATTCAAAACTAATTTGAAATATTATTTGCAGATTTAAAATAAATTATAGTTTAAAAAACTAAAAAAGACGCTTTAATAGTAAACTGATCTAAAAATAATAAAATAACTTTTGTACAATAAACAAGAAAATTAATGACATTGTGTAAAAAGCATGGGGTGCCTGATATCAGTTGTTATTTCTGAAAGTAAATAAAATCGGTATAAATATATGGCACAAAGGTACCCCACGCTTATTTCACGATGACAAGGGTATTTTTTAGTTCTGTTCAACTATCAAAACGTGTTTAACAATAATTTAATTTTCACTTTTTAGTTCGATCTGTTATTAACAGTATGCTTTCTATATAATTTACATGAATAATAATAATTGTGAGACAAGATTTCATGTGACGAAACTTCAGGAAATTAATTTTTTGGTCCCAACCTCGTTTTGCTTATGTTAAAAGATAGTAGTGAGATGAATCGTCAATAGACGGTTGTTCAAATCCTTTTGCGAACGTTCAAATTAATGCCGTGAAAATCTCTTATTTTTACCTAAGTAGGTAAGGTGAATCTTTGTCATCTATCCTTGCTCAATAGTAACTTGGAGAATCGACTTTTCAGTAAATAATATATGAGTCCAGTATGAGGTTGTCCTTTGAATTATTTCGTAATCTAATCATTTCATCTAATGCTTCACCGTTACATGAGACTCTCCCTGTTAATATTGAGCAATCTATTTCTTGTATTTGGATACCGTCCAAAGACCTTTCACGGCTAAAGGCCGGGCCACACCGGCATCCATCCGTCCGATGGATGGAAGTCCGACCTCTGACGTCCTCGGAGCGCTCCGATTCACACCGAAAGCATCCATCCAGGGGACGGATGTTTTCATGAATCTCTTCATCAACGAATATTTTGTTCACTTGTGTCAGTAGCAGTGCAGTCAGTGCACAAATAATGTCGTTTAATGTGCCTTTGTGTGAAAGTGATTTGTCAAAAAGTATCCCGTGGCTTTATGACTGCAGCTCTAGTGACGATGCCCAGGGCTCATGTGCAGGAGAAACGTCCATGCGGATGCGAAGGAAAAATCGCTCCCCCGGCGATTCCAAAACATCCATCCAATGGACGTTTTAAACGTCCAGCGGACGGACGGATGCCGGTCTGCGTTGCGCTATTTGCCAAGTTGGCAAGCGATCTTTTTTGAACATCCAGCCCGTCCATCCGAAGGATGGATGGATGTTTGATGTGGCTTGGCCTTAAGTGCTACAAAGGCTTGTCCGGCGGAAAACAGTCGAGAACCTGGATATAACCGCTTGATCAACCGTACAGCCTAGCATTTTGTGGACTGACGATACCCAACTCAGGATTAATGGCATCATTAGTCTTTAATAATTGTATCGATATAGTGTATAGTGTTTTTAAATTCAAAACTTTGAGGTACAGTGTATGTCAAAAGCTTTAATTTTGAAAATATTAATTTCAGGGGAATTATATAGATATTTTAGAAGGGCATGATCCAATTTGGATCGTAATTTAATAGACAATATCATAAAAAGAAACGAAAACATACTCTAGACCAAGTATTTCCTTCTGATAAAAACAAAAATAACCAATTTAAAAGCTTAACATATTTTGGAATACCATCCTTAAAAACCAAATCATTTTTAGAAACTTTAGACTTAAATATTTGCTTTAAAACCGATAACAAATTATCCAAATTCATTAAAAACAACAAATCTAAATCTTCAAAATTAAACAAATCAGGAGTTTATAAATTAAAATGTGGTAATGACAACTGTGATAAAATTTATATAGGTAGAACTTTTAGGAATTTTAAAACTAGAATTTCAGAACACAAACGTAGCTATGATAACCAAAAATTAGATTCCAACTACACAAATCATTTATTAGCAAACCAACACACTTTCGACTCAAATTTTGAAATTTTGCATGTAGAACCTAAATCCTTGAAATTAAATCTTTTAGAAGCTCTTGAGATAAATAAAAACAAATATTCAGATAACCTTCTTAACGACCAAATAGATATCAACAATTCTCCCTTATTAAACCTTTTTACTTAGAAACTTCCTGTACGATTGTTGTGAATGAATTTCCAGGTAAACCTGTTTAATACTTTAGTTAATCCCATATTTTTTGCCTTTTATTTCCAATTAAATAGATTATAATACTTTTATCCGTAAAATTCCTTATCAATGCACTGTATATAAATTAAAAACTTTTCATGATACCTCCATTCGTTTGAGAAAGCGAGACGCGTCACAAGTTGTATTTGAACATAGTTCAATTGTAATGAAGGTTTAAACAAAAAAAATTTTATTGTTTTATTTCATAGTTAAGTATGAATCTTCATCAAGTAAAAGCCTCATCTATTCAATAACCCATAAATTATTGTAATATTGGATTTGGAAATTTAATCTGGATACAAAATAATTTGAAATTTTGCGATGAATATTTAACATAATTACAAATAATGTATTTAATATAAAATTTTGAAGATCGAAGAAAGTTTAGACAATTATAAAATAGAAATTGTAATGTTTTATATGAATGAGAATTCTAATAATATATTAGAACATACAGTAAATTCTTTAAAAACAATAATTAATTTATAAATTTGAAATTTATAATGTTTAATTAAATTGTTTAATAAATAAGGATATTTAAAATTTCCTGCTGAACACGTATTTTGTAAACTGATATAACAAGATTAGCACGTTCAGCAGAATTAAGAAACGATGAATCAATCCCTTATCACTTTTTGGGATGAACGCGACCGATATCAAAATGAGCTCATGACACATCTCATAACTAGCTGATATCCGTCTGCACTTTGAAAGTGCACATTTTGAACATCTGCTCTGAAATTGTACTAAATTGAACTAATTGTATGTTAATTACAGAGAATCATTGAACCTCCTTACCTCTTAGAAATCAAAAAACTTGGGACATGCCACAAGATGGTATGATGAAAAGGTAAGGCTTTTCAAAGAAATTCGTTACGGAATTATAAGCAATAAGAAGGAATGGGATCCAAATACCATTACCTTACTTGGAAATACTGCCATTCAATGGTACACAGACGGCTCAAAAGCAATAGAAGGAACTGGGAAAGCCACAAGTATCTTTCAAGCCGAAATTCAAGCCATTAGAAAGTGTGCAAGTTCAATATTGACAAAGGGGTAGAAGGCAAAAGATTATCATAATGTCTGGTAGTCAAGCAGCCATTAAAGCACTGAGCTCTTCAGTAATACGTTCCAAAATGGTGTGGGAATGCCTGGGCATACTCAATGAACTAGGCGAGAACAATACGGTAACCTTACTGTGAATTCCAGAACACACTGGAATAGAATGAAATGAAATAGCAGATGGACTAGCAACTCGACTAGCAAAGAGGGGGACTGAAAGACCCTTTTGGGGACCGAAACTCTTTTGCGGTATCAGCCCCAATGTAATATTTGAAGAAATAGGCAAAGCAAAAGAAAATAGACGATCTAACCATTGGAAAGATCCAGTAGGGCTTAGACAATCAAATATTCTGATGGTTGACTACAACCCGTTGAGATCAAAGGAATGCATAAGTCAAAGTAAAACCGCACTAAGAGTTTTAACAGGGATCCTAACGGGACATTGCCGCATAAAAGTGCACCTGAAAAAGCTTAAAATGGTGGAGGAACAAGAAAGTAGATTCTGTGGCATGGAAGAAAAAACCTCTATCCACATACTAGCGAATTGCACAGCAATTCAGAATTCTAGGGCTCAGCACCTAGAAGATTATCGGATAGAAAAGGGACATTTACCTAAGTTGAAGTCTGCAGATTTCCTAAAATTCCTCATGGAAATAGGACTAAAAGAGCTACTGAGACGTTCCTCAGGAACTAAGTAGAAGTAAGGGTGCACAATAGATCTTTCAAGTCTCAGTGAATATCACCCCATCATACATACATACATACAAACATGTTAGAAACCACATCAAACCAATTATTACTATTACTATTACTACTACTACTAAGATACTTTCAGTTCGCGAGATCTTTTTAATCGATTATCTATCGCATTCTGTATATTTGATTCAACGTCCATGTTATGTTGAGATAATCCGAATATTTATACAGCTAATTACCAATTTTTTTTTAGTGAGTAGCATTTTAAATAGATACTATGGTACTTTCTTTTTAACAATTAAAATTCGTACTTAAATATCCCAGACAAATTTAAGTATTTTTTCCAATCAATGCACTATTATTAATAATTGCAATCAGTTTACACATACCGGGTCCCTGGTTGGTGATTCGGCGCTGTTCCAATGCCGACAAGCCAGTGACCCAATTTTGGATGTACCGGAGAATACGAAAGTTTTAGTCAAGACGATGTGAAATCAGGTTAAAGTAAAATAAGTCGATATTTTCAATAGGTTGGTAAACTGCAATCTGGGAATAACAAATAAGAGACGATTGAAATTATGCTTTGGTATCATAAACAAATTGCATTGAAGGTTAGTTAAAAGTAAACGGTATGACCTGTTTATGAACAATATTAGTTGTTTGTAGATAAACTAATAATATGGAGGCGGATAAAATTCAAGCACAATCGATTCAAAAAGTAATAATAATTTTATGTAAATTATTTAGAATTTATATGTAGTAATCACTCGCTCGTGAGCCTGACGCATGCACGCCCATTCCAGTTCCCCCTCTCACTATCGCATGACATTATAGCCTCGTGTTTGGAATTTCGTGGATCAAGTCCCACTTCTGATGTATAAGCTGAAAATTGAAAGATCAAAACCATCCACAGGTTCGACCCGGGACCTTCTCAGCACCTAACCTAAACTAACCTAACCCCTACGGTGCGGATGGTTCCTACCCTTCAATGTTCTATTCGATATTATAAGCTACTATTGTAACGCGGGTGATTAATTAAATTACCTCGCTACTACTACTAAGAAAACACAAAAGGCTTTAACAAATTAAGTCATAGATTTGACTAGTTCGAAATTGTGGGGTTGTTATATTCAGACTGGCAGAGTGGATCGTGGGGGGAGCCAGAAATAATAGTATATTATTAAACGAGCAATTTATGATAGCCATTATTCACGCAGGATGACGATTGCGTCCCGAGCCGTAGGCGAGGGGCGCAAGTCACCCGAGTGAATAAGGGCCATACATTGCGAGTTGAATACTATACTTTGTCCACACCCTTGATTTATTTATTAAATAAAAGTTGAGCAAATAATGCGAGTGTAGAACGGAAAGTAATAATTTGGTATTATTAACAATTCTAACGTCAAAATTAATACATTTCTGGAGTACGTCAAATAAAGTGATTTATAGAGATGGGCGATACTGTGTAAAGTATCTACCGTTATAAATATAATGTTTTAAAATTATCAATATTAGAAAGTATCGTTATGAAAGTATCAAAATATATTTCATCCATACGATTGATTGATTGATTGGATCAGCACACCAGTCAAAGGCTTGATGTCCTCGGCACCTCAGCCTCAAGGATTTTTGTACTCTTGTGCCATACGATATATTTCGGAAACAAATTTCCTAAACAAATTACGCAGATTTAATAATTTATTTCATATTGTACCCGCGGAATGTTGCGAGTGTTGTGTTGTCACAGCAACATAATATACTATTTAAATACAAAAGCGTGAATTATGAACCATAATTCACTCTCTTAGATATATGGGTACCATATACCTTTTGTTAGGAGGTAAAATATTGACTTATTATTAAGTGGTCGTGGACAAAAGAAATAAATGATTTCCAGGGTTCTTTATATTCCTCACACTGGACAGCTTATTTACCCAACTTATCTAGTTGCATATTTACAGATAATATGGCCCCATGTAGTACTACACGGTGTACATAGTGCTATAAATATAAGGTGATTCTAAATGATTTGTTGAAAGCAAACAAAATATAGGGTAATTCCAAATGGTATGTTGGAAGCAGACAGAAAAAAAATGGAAAACTACTACTCCTACTCTAGGTGAAGCGACTCTACTCTAAGAAAGGTACGTAAATCCACAGAATGTGTGCATCAACTGATGTCAATCGTACTCTCTCTTTGATGTTCAGATCCGAAATAAAATTCGATCACACATTGAACCCTTCTGATGGCAATAAAAAACGCTGGTTTGTAGTAACCATTTTATCACGGTAGGTAAATTAGGTTATATGGACATAAAATCAAATCTAGTATTTGTAGTTTGCGTTTGGCAGGAAAGTTTATACACTCTGTATTATTGTGAGCCGAGCCAGCCCGCAAAAATCACAATCGTGGGGAGCATGGAGCCGCCGGTTTGATTTCCCTGCCTAGAGATATACACATCTAGTAATACTCGCAGTAACAAATGTCACACTGGCTCTTTTAAGCATTCAAAATATAATTTTTTTTAAAACCCAAAAAAAATTAATATGATATTTTACTTTATCTTATCCTGAATATTATATTTGTTGAAGAAACTAATTTTGTTAACCGCCAAACTTATGAGTAAAAAATAGCTTTCTATTCACTGCTACAGAGTATAATTGACTTCAAATCATTGTTTTCGAAAGAAATTGAAACCAAATATTTAACACTTATCACTAAACTATTTTCTTGTCCGCATACACAATTATTTATTCACAATATACAAATAATGTATTTGCGTAGCTCGAAAAACCGACAATTTCCGTTGTTGACCTTTACCAACATTGCAAATGTTAACAGACTTGATACTATTAATTTTTGTTGGATTCAAAACATGTTTACGTGAAACGTAAATATTATCGGCACCAGCCGATAGAGATTGGTGTATTTGAACTCAAACGACACTACATCAAGATAGGAAATTTAATATTTGTCTCGACCTTATTCCTTTTCCACAAAATTCAGGTGAAACATAAGTAAATTACCCGGTAACTTTTTAATTTTGTAACTCATGTTCTGGTTGAAGGGAATGATGAAAATATAGAACGTCATAATTTTAATTTAGATTAATTAAACTGATATTTTATAAAACATTCCGTAGTAAAGTAGTGTGTTATCAATATTTTTGAAAAGAGTCAAAAAATAAGCTTTTCTTTGATATACGTTGTATACTCTAAAAAATGCAGAACGCAATAATTGATCCACCCCAGAAAGTTGTATTTTGGCTTATTGGGTTTATCATTTCAGTTATTGAAGCAAATCTATTGTGGGTTGTTAGTAAAAGCTTGTCAAAGGAAGATACGTGAGTTTCTGAATATAGCCACACCTTCCTAGTGTGCAATGGACAGCGGCTGAATTAATCATTGTTAGAGGTACTTACAGTGTTCCCAACCTTTCAAAGTAACAATTCCCTTGATGGATGCCAAAAATTCCCTATTTCATGCATTTTCTAGATAAAATTCCCTGCTTGCGATGTTCCCAATATTATTTTAGAAAAAACTTAATAATTTCTTCCGCAAAGATCCGTCGCTAACGTGAGGCAACCGGTGCGCCAGGCCAGACTGCGACCGCAACGTTGCCTGCTGAACACGCGATCGACGATTTTGAGTCGTGTTGTCAAAGTTCTAATTTCCGGAAACACCTTTTCCTTTTTCGAGAGAAAGTAGACGATATTGAAAACGATATACATGTAAAAATAATGTCTGCCTGTTAATAATTATGTTATCTCGAAAATTCCCTAAATTCGACGGTTATTATTAAAAAATTCCCTTTTCCCTTTTGAGTGCCAAAATTTTCTAATAAAGGAAAATTCCCTGCAGTTGGGAACACTGGGTACTTATATCGACGAGTAAATATCGCAGAGTACAGTCACTGTCAGTGAAAGTATAGTTGAGCGCGTACCCTTTATCTCTCTCTTCCTATGTTTGACTGTACGTTTCATTAACCAACAAAAAAATAATCCAAAAAAAAGTTACTTTTAATGGTGAGGCACTTGAGTCTATTTTTCGTACAGAGTGTCCCAGAATTCGACTGGAAAAGTAGATGCTTCATATTTACACAATTTCCGAAATACAGAGTAAAATAAACTTATTGAAATAGTTAGTAATAATTTGAACGATACGGAACTCTTAAAAATAGACAGTATTGGATTTCGTACGTGCATTAACTCGATTAATCCTACTAGTGCCAACAAGGAACTTGTATTTTATGGTTTTGCATCGTTTGCGTGATATATCTCGATATAAAATATGAAGAATTTCAGTTTTTTATTACCAAAAGTACGACAAAGAAACGTAAACCATGGAACAAGGCAAATTGTTTAAATTTGGAAAGAATCGACTTGATGATGCTGGAAACATTTTTCTCGTCTAACAATGACTTCCAGCTAAATTTCGAAATATTAAAACTTCCATGTACCTAAGAGTATTGCCTACATTAGTAGTTCAAACATAATCTAGAGCTCAAATCATGTTACATTTGCTGGAACTCTTCTTGCAAGATTTAGACACTCATTTCTGTTTTTTTTTTATTGGAAATATTTTGTTTGTGTATTCTTACACCACTTTTCAACGATACACATCAGAATTCATGATCATCTCACAATCATGTGATTTTGACCTACAAGCTGTCAAGTATTTGAGAAAGCTTGATGACATAGACATTTGCCATTAATATTCTAGCATTTTGGTGTGAAATTTAAATTGTGTTTTAAAAAGGTAAATTTCACAATTAGAACCCTTATTCTTGCAGAAATAATATTCATTTTGGATAAAGGATATTGTTTGCAAGCATCTTGGAGCAGAATTCCAAAAGCAGTCATCATGCATATTATTGAGAAATTTGATAAAACTGACAGCCAATGGAAAAAAGGTCTAGCCAGGTTATTTCTGGTGTGGATATACAGATACACGCAATGAGAAACGGAACATAGGGATTTTAAGCATAGTATAAGAACTGCTTTTGAGCTAGTCGACCAATATCAAGCTTCAACAGATTAAAAACACGATTATTACAATCGTTCATTTGAACACCTACAAGATATCGTACAATTCCCACCACTCCGTAGTCTCAACTGTGGGCGGTCCTTAATTAGCGTCAGTCAGTAAACAGTAGTCGATATTCGAGTACTGTTCAAGCCCATAACTATTCAAAATAAAATAAATTCGTAAAGAAATCAGAATGTACACCAAATTCAAATTTTATCGTGGTATTTTAGAGGTCACTCGATTAGGGAAATAGTAGATTTAATCGTTGTTGCTTTTGAAAACCGACCAGCGAGTTCACAGTCTACAGTTGATCGAATAATTTAAAAATTTCGTAAATGTGGATGTTTACAAAACTGCAAAAAATGCAGTAATCTCGGTCAACCACCTGTAAGGCAAATGAGTGAACAACGAATAAATAGAGAAATTGATGTTTGTGCAGTGGTTGAAAATAGTTAACCATATTCGAGCAGGGAAGAAGTTAACATAAATCAAAGTACAGTTTGACGTATTTTAAAAAGAAATAGGTATCTTTGCTATTAGAAGCAAATGCAAACTACACAAGAGCTATTAACCGACGACAATATTAAACGGTTGGAGTTCTGTGAAGAAATGATGGAGAAAGAAAATTCAAATAATAATTTTATAAATAACGTTTTATTTATGGATGAATCGACATTTTCTCTTCACAGAAAGCACAATTCATCTGTCGTTCGGTCTCGGGAAAATAAGCACCAAGTATTCCCGTTCGTACGCAATATCCACAAAAACTTAATGTGTGGACGGGAATTTTAGGTGATTACATCATAGGACCACATAACTATCAAATATTGGAAGGAGAAGAGGCGAGGTGTCTTACAGTGGTTCTGAATCCAGCTGTCCAGCTAAATACTTGATATTTATTGAAGTAAATTTATAGAAATTTTTTTCTTGGTGGACTATTTAGATCGGAGAATACATAAAACTGATATGTTCTGTTTCTCATTGCATGTATCTGTATATTCATTTTTTTTGTGAAAATTTCACACCACTACTTTTTGAACCAATAAGATGCCTTAATTTTGACTGGTTAACATGGCAACTAAAAAAATTGAAATTAATTTAAAATGTCAGGTTGGATAAATAATTTTTTTCCAAATTAAGGTGTGAAATTTTTTACCGATTACCACGCAAGCTTAAATTATTTCCGGAAATTTTCTTTCGGGCACGGATATTTCAAGAAAATTTCAGGAAATAATTCAAGCCCTTGTGATATTATCTCGGATATTATGAGTGAAAATAGTTACAGATTAAACCTTAATTACCAACATTTTAGCTTCTCAATGTCCAATAATATATTTACTTGGGAGTACTGAATAATCATCCTGTATATTATTTTCTTAATTTCCTTAGATAGATAGATTTATTGGTCTTTTTGTATCATTTACATGAACTTACAGTTGAACTTACCACATTCCAGTATACATTATTTCATTGATGTACTTACCTAAAAAAAAAAAAAAATTGCAACGTCAAAAACATCAGAACAAAATAACAGATTTCACAGTTGTTACAGATTATATAAGGCGTTTTGCTATGCATCCCTATTTCATGCAAAATAACTCAATAATTAATAAATATTGCGGGGAGTTTATAATCATTTTCATACATCACAAGAAAGAAAAACTTCCACTTTCTCTTAGTGTGTAGGAAAATCTAATAAAATCAGGGATTATTTTATTCTTCAATCCACCGTCGTAGGTCATAACGTTTGTCAATAATGGGTTAGTCTTGTAACACCAGCATTGTGGTGAAACCCATGATCACATACGCATCTTTTGCATGGTGAACAAAAATAACCCAAAAAATACCCGCGACTGAGTTGAGTAAGGTAAAAAGACTTGCAAACGTTATCATAACGGAGGCTATAAAAACACCAACATCAGCCATGGGTGGTATTAATAAAACCTGAGTCTGAGCACGTAGCAAATACTCGAAGTATAAAGTCGAAGTCTGAGCTTTTACTCGTATTGGTAAAAATAAACAAAAGTTGAGCTTTTGCTCAACTCCCTTGCGTATGCTCAGGTATCGTGAGCAAATGCAGTTGTGTGATTTTATAACATGGAAAGTAACAGCGACGATGTATCTGATGTGGCATTTGTTCAGTTAATAAAAAACACCCTGATATATTAAATAAATCGCAGGTGCCAATCGCAAAACAAAAAAAGGTAGATTGTCTACAAAAAATAAAAAAAGAATTGCATCAAAACTATGGAGTACATATGACAGCGGCGGAAATTCTAAAAAAACTGAACAACATGGAAACCCGGTAAAAAAAGACCGACTTAAAGTAAACTGGAAATGTACCTATTGTATTAAACAAATGGCAGAAGCTTCTCCACGAACTACTTGAAGGAGATTCGAATCCAATTATAAAACGATTAGAAGGAAAGCTTTAAAGTAGAATATACCTACATGTTACAGGTTCTCCCCCAAATTTTCATGTGACGTATACGTTTTATTTAAAAGTCGCAATAATAAGCAAACGAAATGTTTCAACGGTTTTGGAGGCCCTATCCTAACTTTCTAATTACTATTCTCTAGGTTTTTGACCATTTGTATCAAATTTTCAGTTGTACCCACGGATAATACTTACTTCGTCTACTTCTCTGCGCACTTTATACTCCTTACGATTCCGTACATTTTTTAAAAACTCCGCCATGGTACCAATTACTCCTTCAGTGAGTTTGCTACTGACTAGACTCCAACAAAATGTATGGAATGCTCCAGTGGTTGAGCAAATACTTTTGTTTATTAATACACACTGGAGCACATGCTCAAAATTAAAAGTCAACCGAGTTTGAACAAAAGCTTCATTTTAATTATTAATACCGATTGGAGCATCTACTCCAAATACTTTGAGTTGGAGCTTATGATTCAGTTTGTTAATTCCACCCAATGTAAGCACTGCTGGACCTCCCTCCGATATACATAACAATCATGGAAGCGGAAAGAATGCGACTTCTTTGGCAACAAAATACAAGCAACAGATCGGATCACAATAAAATGAAGATCATAGAGGGAGGACATTCTCGAAATCAATCCAACGGATACTTCTTCAACACTAATTTCGAGGTGATTATGAAAAATCGAAGGAAATTAACAGATGACAACATTAATGGCATCCCTGGTGAGAGAATCTGGTATACAGACGGATTCAACAGCAAGGAAGTAACTGGTGCTGGAATCTACAGTGAGGAAAGAGATTACAGGCGGAAATGTACCCTATCTTGCAATGAGAGGAAGGAATAAATATGAAGTAAGTGCGAAAAGTCTGGATAAAAATAAGTACAGGTATCGCTGAAGAATCTTAGGAGAGACCTCAATAGTCGAGACTGGTATGGGAATGCCTAGAAGTAGTCAGTGTTCTACCAGATCACAAGATAACTGGTGTAGTTTTCGGGGCACTTTGGCATGAACTAGTCCTCAACTCCATACATTGGCCATAAACCAGCACTGGTTGTTACTAAATTTGCCATACGAAGATGCACACGGGTCAAAGAAAAACAAAGAGATAGATGGAATGAAATATTTCTCATGTATCACGAGAAAACATATGCGCAATCATGAGGTCATAAATAGGCTACTAGGTCGTATACGTATCACTTGCATTATTCTTCCATAAATAGTATTGTATAACACGAGCTGTATGTATATGTGTGTATAACTTGAGCTGAATAAATATTCGTATTATTATTATTATTATTATTATTATTATTATTATTATTATTATTAGACCGCAAAAGGCAGATAATATTCGGACTTTCTAGGCTAACTACGGAAAAATAAACAGATAGCTGGTGAAGATCAAGTTGATACAGGGAACTAGAGGCTGAGGTGTGGATGGCGATAGGACTAGCATACTAGAAAGGAAAAAACAAAATAAATTGTGAATTCAGCGTAGATGAATTTTGTATATTATAAGGGACATTTGTATTATATCGCACCAGTCTAGGCATCAGTTTGTTTCGATATGCGATACAATATCGCATAACATATAAATAGCTATTTCCTGGTGTAATTTTTATTAAGTGTTTGTTAAATTTTCTTAAAAATAAGTAATCTGCAAATATTCATCTGGGGTTGTCGTCATTCGGTAAAAATATTGTTTTTCGTAACGTTTACGGAACAAAAATATATTTTGCGTTCTTGATTAGTAAACAATTGGAGGTTCAAGTTATTTTTGTTTGATATGGAATTATTCGAATCATGTCGTGTCGTAGCAATAAGTAATCACAAACCGTATACATTTCCATGAAGAAAGTTGTACTTTATCACTTTCACTGTTTCCTCCTAGCCCTATAGAAAATATAGAATTCATACTACTGTCCGTATGGAGGAATAGTATATTCTTCAACGAGTGTAGAATGATGAGCTATCGCAGCGAGTGAGTTTTGGAATCATACAAGTGAATAATAGCCATTCTACATAAGTAAAAGTCTATACTTTCTCCACGACTAGGCATAAAAAAAGAATTTTTCCATTGGGAATCGAACTTCGATCGCCCTCGCAAGAGTCAAGTATCTCTACCACTGAGTTATGGACCATATTTATTTATTAAAATGTAAAGAACGTAGATATAGGTAACTCATATTTCAATATAAACCTTTACATTTTCAAATGAAATTATCGTATTATTAGGAATAATAATAAATATACGTAATTAAACATATTAAATCTTTATTATCGCTACTGTTGTCCATTTTGTTCTCTATATATACGTAAAATTATGATAATATGATTATTTGACGTTTCAAACGACGCGCTGTCAGAAGCGTTTTACCTATTTAGGTATTTGACGTTTTAAAAGAGACGATTTGATTTATTCATTTTAGCGTGATTTCTGATAATCATAGAATGTGATTGGCTACCGAGAGTGAATTCTATTTCATTCTTCACTGGTGTGAAGAATTTATATCATTATTAGCCAAATATGTAAAAATAATGTGTGCATTATTATATAGTCGTGGAGAAAACTCATTCTTCACTAGCTAGGGAGAAAAAGTACTTATTTTAAGTATGTTACGGTAACAGGAAGTAATGGGATTCCAACATCATTAGCAGACTGGGAAATAATTCCATTCAATTGTATACATGTGGCTCTAAAGCAATAGAAGGCTAGGAACCAAACCTCAAGTATATTTCAAGCGGAAATACACACCACAGGAAAATGTGTATAGGATAGTCAAGCAACCATTAAAGCACTGAGTTCTTGCGTAATTATTTCCAAAACTGTATGGGAAAGCCAAGGGAAACTCAATGACTTAGGCGAGAACAGCATATCGTCACCTTACTGTGGGTTAAAGGACACACTGGAATAGGGGGAAATGAAATGATGAGTTAGCAAAGAGAGGAGCTGAAACACCCTTTTGGGAACCGAAACCCTTTTGCGGTATCAGCCCCAATATAATATTGAGCACATAGTATTCTTGCACTTTTTTTGTAGGTTTAGAATGTTATACCAAGCACTTATTTGTTTAATGCCAATTATATGCTGCGCACATCTCCGGTCTGTTTCATTGGGCCAATACTTCTATTATTTCATTACCCCATTCATTTGGTAAAAAATCTAAATGATACGACCACGACAACGTTATTAACAGGAGCAGGTTAATAACATATAACAGGAACATAATAAAATGATATTTATTAAACGGTGTTTCAATATTCCAAAGTGTAAAATTAAAAATAAACACAATAAAAATTTTCTCTTTACCGGGTAGAATATAAACAGTTATCAACGAGTTATAAATGTTAAAGAATTAGGTCTGGTGATAAAAGTCTTCAAGATTCTTTTTGCACGACTTAGAGTAGTAATAGACCGAATTAAATTACTCCCATTTGGCCGTGAAATTGAATCTCAGAAAACTGATTAAAAACGATATTACCGCTTCGCGTTTTAAAATTCACTTATTGTTCTACACAGCTCGGAACAATGTATGTTCTGCCGACGATTTTTAATAACAGGAAGAGATTATATTTTTCATTACATCCTTCATTTGCATTATAATATTTTTTATAGAAATTATCGTACTATAAAATTGATAAATCCTATAAAAGGTGAAGCAAATAAAACAAATATTAACAATATAAACCTACGAACCCCTAGTACTTTTCCTAAACCTATGACTATTATACCCCTAGAAAGTATTAAGATAAGACTCGGTCATTGTTATCTTTCTACAATATCCGTCGGCACAAATAAATTTCTTGTTTTCACAACATTCATCCATCACAGCAGGTAGTGTAAAATTACATATTTCATTTGGTCCACTTGTGCTGAGCAAGTCCAATAAAATTTTGTTTTATTACCCCGCACCGATTGCGATTTTACTATAGAAACCTACCCCCATTCAAAAACGAAATAAATACCTACCACCTATATGATTGAAGAAACTAATGCAAACACCAATTGTATTCTAACCCCTAAAAGTGAAAATTTGTTTACCAATAGCAACCCGCCCCGCGAAGGCAAGAATTTGTATTTTTCATACTATTAGAATGCCGTAACTTCTAAAGGAAAAGTCCGATTCTAACATAATCAACTTTGAATAAACTAAACCAATATAGGCAGTGAATGAAAATAAGATGTCTTGTACAACTTCAGATATTCAAGATGCCTCAAAAATTTTTAGTTTAAATTTATTACCGGAAGTATCTAGAAAATTACATTTATTTACATATGAAACGTTTATGCAATGAAGAATTAACATTTTTGGCACACTGCATGACTATAAACATTACAATTAATGTTAATAAACAGCATTTTAATTAGTTTAGTATTGTAATTTAGTCGTAGGCTCGCAACATAAACACACCATTGCGAATAATAGCCATAATTATTGAATAATATACTCTTGTTTAGTTTGAAACAATACTTAAACCCCAAAATTATTTTTTCTCGCTTTACATATTGCAAATTCTTTAATTGAATCTCCAAGGTCCAATTTGTTGACAGCGTCACTTTCAACGTAAATCACTGTATTGATTAATCGCTCTGGCTTTATTTGATTCCTTAAATAGTTTTCAGTTTACTAAAAGATCTTCCAGCTGAAACATGTAATTGGCATGGTAAAAAACAATAGAGGACAATGTAAACTTGTGCAAAGTCGCCTCTTCAAATAATTTCATTAAGTTCATAATAATTCTTTCACACACATCATCGGATTTAACGCTGCTTCTAACAATGTTAGCATGTTTGTAATAAGGATACATTTGGCAATATGATTTAAGAATATTGTTGATTAATCTATACATAGCTCTTAACTATTTCAGAATTTATATAATTTAAGAGGTTTTCAAGTGGTAAGAACAAAAAGATATATCACTTACTCTATTGAACCCTATAAATCTAGTTGTTAAGTGTAACATATACCACATAGGGGTGTGTGGTGAAGTATACATTGTATACAAATTTAACCCATTCCTTTTTATATCTTCCTGTTCTTTTTACTTCTTTCTATGTGGTGCCTCTTGTCTCTAATAAATTTATTCCATGATGCTTCAGGTCTTCTTTTTTATTTTTACCTATTTTTGCCTCCCAAGCCTTCTTAACTGGTCTTGAATTTTCCATTCTTTGTAAATGGCCGCATCAACACAACCGTATTTTCTCATTGAACTCCATAAGTGACATTTTCAAGATCTTGTCATCAATAGTTGATAAAAACATTAATTTAAAAAAACTGTACCAAGGAATCCAAACGATGATCTAATAGGCAAAAAGACATTACGTTGTGAGAACCTGATATATTTTCGACTCGCTAATATTGTTCACGAAATTGTTATAAATACTCGTATTTAAAACGAAAAAAAAACAATTTGGAGCTTTCCGTATCATTTGACCCTCCTCGTTTAACATAACGAAAGAGTATTTTTTTCAAATTGGAATAGGTACTCTGGTGAATTGTATTAAAAATTGTACAGTACATTGAAAAATGACCTGGTTTTCAATGTTTTCAGGTATTGAACACACTTAAAAAAGCTACTGTTAGCAGATTAGTACAATGTGAAATATTTAACTTTTTCATTTTCGTTAGTTTTCATTATTCTCTCTCAGTAAAATCCTTAAGAGTTGAAATTAAAATTAATACATGGCTTGTGAGCTTGTGATACTGGACTTCCTTGCCTAGACCCGTCGTTTCACTAGACTACGTAAGCCGTAGGTCCTCCATATATTAGGAGGGTTGTGGTTTTTCCTCCCCTTTCGTCTGGCCTTCGCTGTAGAACATGTGTGCTGAGGATTCCTCATATTGATAAAACCTGCTTGTAGTTGTGTCTGCCTACCCGATGTAGTTCAAGTGGTTGTTAAGTCCACAGTGCCCTGTCTCGAGACCAACCAAGATTCTGGTTGTTCACCTATTCTGGCTTAGTAGGTACGCCGTGAATATTGGCGATGGTTCTTTGATAAACCCTCTGGCTACAACACAGAAGGGTTCTAGACCAATGGGAGTAGATCGTGCACCTTCTCGGCCTAGTGAGTCTGATTCTACATTGCCCTGGTGATCTGGGGACCAGCCAAACTAAGGACATTCTATTTCGACTGTCAAGCTCTTGTATGGTCAGCGAGCAGTGCCAAGCGAGTTATCTGTATAGAGATGATTGCTTTTATAACCGCTTGGTTGTCGGAGTATATGAAAATGGTCTTTTCCTCAAGTTGTTGCCTTAATAACTCTCCTGCACAGAGCTGTTTACCTGTAACTTAAGCCTGGGATATCGTTACGTGTTTACCTAGTCTCAGTGAGACTCTTGTCTTTGACTTGGCTATTATATTCCTGCTCCTACACCTTCCTCGGTTTGTGAGCCATTTGTGTAGCAGGCCATTTCTGTAATGATTGGGGATCCGTCCTTCAACGCCTCTCTCCCTGTTATAACTGTTTAAGAATTTTTCCCGAAGCTATATTTGAGTAGCATCTCCTATGTTAGCATTCCTTAGAATAACTTGGAAATTTGTTCATTATAGTTTTTGAGTTACACTATAAATACTTTTTCCATAAATAAAAGCGAAAGTTTGAATAAATTAAAAACCGCACTTGAAATATTTTATGCAAATTTGCAACCTAATGACCGCAATTAGTAGAAGATAAAAAAATCCTACGTCTATCAATAACAAAATCGTAAAATGAACATGTACTCGTATTGTCATGATGCCATCAACTTTCTCCAAATTCTTATAAAATTCCCAAGGAAAATTACAGGAAACAAAATAATAATTACTCTAAGAGGTTTTCATTAATTTAATTTTCACACAAAAAACTGATTACTTGAAAGTCACTATCGCTAGCATTGTTCAACCTGGTTAAGGAGGTAATAAAAACAAATATGGACAAGAAGACTATTGCTGCTAACTAAACAAAAATAATTACATATGGGCATATACTGCTCTATGACGAGAAATACAAAATAAGAGAGAAGAGTAGAAAATATTGGGGAAACAGGAACTACAGATTATCAATGAATTAACGAAAGTTAGTTATTACGCACGTAGTGGGAGCAGAGGTAATAAACAAAAAAAAGGTACGTACAATTAGGAGAAGAAAATAATCATGGGATTGAAAAAGACATGAATAAATACGAAAAATAATACAATGTAACTCCGGTTAGTTAATAGTAATGTGAAAAAGATATTGGAAAAGTTTGCACCAATTGCGAAAACAATGGAAGATGACACAGAGGTTGTTTGGTTGATTCATGTAACTCTAGCACAGTCGAAACTATTTTTAATGGAACATTCTGTTTATTTTTATTTTTTTGAAATCTTTTTGATAAGATCGGATGGACTTTCCAAAAATATTACCTATAGTTTGAACACTAGTAGTTTGTTTGTATTTCAGTTAGTTAAATATTAATATAAAGTGAGCAGCGTTAAATTAATGAAACCTGACACAGTCCTGGATCATGATTTTTAAAATAATTATTATTTTGAACATAGAAACTGTGTACACAACGATATCTATGAAACAAAAATTCTACATAGAGTATTCGAAATATTCATCAATAAATGGATTGGAGTACTATCGAGTAGCCGGCTAAATCACCAGACCTTACGCTCCTGGATTTTTGTCTACAGGGTGACTTCAAGAACAATGTGCTACATAACGATTTAGCATTGCAGATCTCAGACAAAGGATACAAAAAGAAAAAAAGATACCTCAAAATTTATTGCCAACAACTAGGTGAAGCATATATTGAGTATTTATTTTAATGTAATACAATCAAATATGTTGGGCATTTTAACTAAACACATATATAGTTTCTAAGAGGAAAGTAGTTTCATATTTCCAACTTGTAATAGACTATGGTACCAAAGAGTGTGCTAGTTTTACGTGAATCATCCTGTATATTTAAATTTTTATTCGTAGAACGTACAATTGAATTCAAAAGTGGACTTGAAACAAGTTACTCTTATCTTTATAAAGCCGTTGTAGTGAGGATAGTTCCTAGACATAGACAAGTTTCTACCAAATAGTGACCCAAATTGAAACGACACGTGATTTTAGAATTCGTAACATGATTAATTGCATGTATCTCACTTTCACGAGTCATAATCACACAAGTAGGTCACTAAATAAAAAGAATACGTAAGCCGAATACCTTATACAGTAAAAGCATTTGCATATACCGAGACACCTATTTTATTTTAATTAAAAATCTGTATCTAGTACCAATAACAGATTTTAAATTGAGCAAAGACATTTGGCTGGATTTTTTCCAGTGCTTGGATTCAAAATACCAAACTTCAATCAATACTTTAGTACGCTGAGTTATTATATAGACTTTTTTTATTACTACTACCTACTTAATAATACTAAACCGTCTTTAACATTATCCCTGAGTGAGCCTCTGGTTATCGTCATCTGTCATCAAAGTTTCAGATATTTTATACACACCTCATTTTTTTTTTATTTATTTAGAAGGCGTTTGTTGTTATGTGAGTCATTTCCTAAATTTTTTATGTAAGTTACATCTACTATTATGTGTGTATAATTATTATGTACTTTTTTAATCAAGTTGTTTAATTAATTTGATCAGTCCTAAAACACAAGGCATGGCGTACATTGAGTCACATGTGACGTTACCCACGCAGGGCAGCACAAACGTCACAGTACGAGCACAGTTTTGTTAATTTCCTGGGTAGAACATATTCCTTTTCACGCAAACATGTACGCACACGAAAACTGTGTCTCAAATACTACGCGACGCATGTTTTGTTGTGTTAACATAATGATCTCCTGGTTAAATGATCTTAAAATGTGATTTGTGTTGCTCTTCGAGGGTTGCGTTGCATTTGCCTAAATGTGCGTCTTGCCTTAGTCTCTTATACAGAGTGTGTTTTGAGTATGGAACTAACCAGAAAAGGAATTTCTGGCAAAAACATAATAATCTGCACTGACAGCAGACAAGCTATATCAACCTTGAACAGACAACGAGTTATATCAGAGCTAGTATCAAATGCCATCAAGATTTAGCTAACGCCTCAGTACGTGATAATATTATCTTGAAGTGGGTTAAAGGGCACGACAGGAGTAAAGGTAACCGCATTGCCGATTCTTTAGCCATGGAAGCGGCTGGACTAAGACTTTTAGGACCCAGCGACACCTACGGCCTAACGACTTCGGCAATTGCGGAACTAGCCAAAGTTACACCCATGCTCAATCCCTGAAGAGATGGGACGAAATCAAGGGATGCAGTTTTGCCAGGATCAACCTAGGCGACCCTGGGAAGATGGTGCCGAAGAAATACTTGATGATGATTAGGAAAAACCTACGTTTAACCGTAGTATTTCTGACTGGCTACTGTCAACTAAGGAAACACCTCCATACAATGGGGCTAGTGGACACACCTCTATGCAGGATGTGTGAACAGGAAGACGAAACTGTCTGTCAAGTCTTATGTGAGTCCCCGTAGTTATCGTCAATAAGAGAATGTGTGCGGGGAGTCTTGGCCTACACCTACCGACATAAAGGAGATGTCTCCTAGTGACATATCCACCTTCCTGGAAAGGACAGGATGGACGATGACCTAGGAGGACAACTCCTGGGGAGGACGTACAATAGGTCACATTTGGCTTAGGTGGTGTGGGCGTAAACTCACCCTCCCTACGCTACTGATACAGAGTATGGAAAAATAATACGTTTAGGTGGGTATTATTGAATAAACTCGTTTAATTTGAATAATATTTGATAATTTATATCCTAATAGAAATATAATAATAACGTTTGGTGTAGGTAAATTTTTAAAACTTTGCAATACATTTCGCAACATCCTGACTGCACATCAGTGCACAATTCTTCTTACCTATGTGGTAATCCTACATTTTAATTACTAAATATTAGCAGGTTTTGTTTTATAAACCATGTTTTTCAAGTGACCCCACAAAAAATAGTCTAAAGGATTCATGTCTGGTGATCGCGGGGGCCATTCGATAAAACCACGCTTTCAATCCATCTTGTTGCAGCTAAATATAGTCGTTTGGGAAATGATTATTGTCTGAAAGTTACAATAATGAAATTCAAAATACTTACTTACTTGGATTTGGAAATAACCGAGCCAACTCAGGTATACTATTTTCCAATAAATCTAAATACGCCGGACCATTTAAGTTTCCCTCAATGAAACAGGGACCAGTTATTCCAGCCCATATATTCAGTTTTTGTGGATATTGGGTGTGGAATTCACGCATACATCGAGGATTGTTACGTGACCTATATCTAAAATTATGCCGATTTACGTTTCCATTTATTAAAAAGTGACCTCATCGTAAAACATAACATGACTTTAAAATGTCTGCAAACTCTACACGTCTATCGAAATCATCATCTGACAACTCTTGAGCTAATCTTATTTTGTATGGATGGAATTTATTTTCACGTAAAATTTTCGTTACGGATATTTCTGGTACTCAAGTGTGGATAGTCTTCTAACAGGACACATACATCTAAAGATTTGTTTTCAGTTGATGTCGTTTTTCTGCGCCCCGATATGGATAAATCTTTTACTAAACTAGTTTCGTTAAACTTTTTGACTAATTACTGACAGTAGATTTTGTTATGGGATTTCAGTTAGAATATAAATTATTAAAAATATTACACGTTTCTTGTCGACTTCTACGCATATATCACCATATCCAAATATTATTGAAATCACTATTCATTCTTTTTCAGATATACAATTCATTGGGACTTTCAATAAACACCACTATTTTATTGAAACGTGAAAGTTGTTATTGTAGCCATCTGAATGTGTTATTTTAACTTCGGCGGATATATTGTAAATATAGCTAAAACTCCAAAATTGTTGTATTTACGAATAAGGGAACATTACATGAAAAATATTAAGTATTTCTTATGGGTTTCAAAAGGCAAAAAATTTACAGGGTGATCTATTTGAAATAAAAAAGTTCATTATTATTCCATAAAAAGGAATTTAATTAAAAATTATTAAACTTACTTGTAAGTGAGATTAAAAACTAAAAACACAAAAATATAAGAAAATAATTCATTTTTAAAATAATTTGCTATGAATTCTTTATGACGATTAAATTATAAATCTATTTTATTGAAGTGAGGTTCAAATTTCAATCAATAATAATTGTGAATGACATTTTGATTTTTAAAATACGATTCCATTTTGTGGTTTTTCGACTGAAGGTCTTGAAAAATAATTTTATGGGAGGTGTTGAAAAATTACTATTAATATCTATTATACGGGGTTGGGATAAAGTATGGAACCAAGTAAATATCTTTTAAACGAAAAAAACGATATTTATGAAAATTTGCAGGTAAGTGCAATGGAAGAAAATGCATCTGATGTACATTTTTTTGTTAATAATATACTTCCGGTTTAACCGGAAATGCCATCAACTTCTTTAATTTAAATGGGCCACCCTATATAAGTTTACAGATTTTGAAAGAGCTTGCTATTTTGAATTCATAGATACTGAATTTAGTGTAAAAAAATTTGTAAAAACGAGGAATATAGCACTTTAATCAACCTCCTTTGAGTTTTTTGCATTAGCGCAAAAAACTATTTACAGTTTACAGAAGCAAACATGAGCCCCGGAAAATATGCGAACTAAAAGAAAGGTCATCGCAACGAGCCAATCCGGAGCTAATGTTAAAGATTGTACATTAGTAATTGTTAACATAATCGAAATAATATGACCGAGTGTTGTCATCAACATACATCAATTTTAGTGTCTGTATCAATGTTGTTAATGCGAGGATAATAATTATCCGATTTTTACATGAAATTTGAAAATATAGACATTTAGGGCAGATGGTAGTTTTATTTTTGACTTTGTTTACATATCTCTTGACAGATAACACTTATGGTATCGATATTTGATTATCGATTCAAAATATCGATTGTTGACACAAAAATACAACTACAGCGACATGAACACGCCCACCCGGGGCTCATGTTTGCTTCTGCCGACTGTAGATAAACTAATTGATGTTGTTTGTATGCATAGTAATAAATAAACTAGTACTGTTTAGTACGTCTTTTGTTCTTCAAGTGTCAAATTCATGATTGACGGAAATAAATTTTACCATTTAGAATGGTTCAATTAAGTGAAAAAGAGCGTTTTGAAATTTATAATGATCGGTTATGGTGATCTTGTTAGAACTCATGAAGAAGTCTGTCATATTTTTAATAATTTGCATCCGGAGAGAAATCCTATATCACGCTCAACAGTAACTAAAATATTACAACGTTTTAATACAACTGGGATGGTAAAAAATTTGCTAGAGCCTGGAAGACCGCGGACTGCAACGAACGAAACTGTTAAACAAAATATTGCAATCGATTTAGAAGAATCACCTCAAACTTCCACCACAAATTTGGCACTAAACCATGGTATCAGTCGACGTTCTGTAGGAAAGATATTAAAAAGTGAAAAGTATCATCCGTATAAGGTACAGTTGGTTCAAGAATTGTCAGACGATGATTTTGACCGACGGGTGGAATTTTGCGAACGGCTAATGGACATCTGTAATGTCGACGACAATTTTGCTTCTAACATAGTTTTTTCCGATGAGGTAACTTTTTTTTTAAATGGAACAGTTAATCGCCATTACTCAACGTATTGGTCAAATGAGAATCGTCATTGGATTCATAAAGCACATACCCAGCATCCACAGAAGTTAAATGTTTGGATGGGAATTGTCGAAAATAGGCTTATAGGCCCATTTTTTATCGACGGAAACTTGAATGGTGACAAGTATTTGGATCTACTAAATAACGAAATTATTCCTGCACTTCAACAGAATAGGCAATTACCACAGAATGTTTGGTTTCAACAAGATGGAGCACCTCCCCACTATGATAGACGGGTTAGGGATTTTCTGGATGCGAATTTTCCAAATCGATGGATTGGACGTAGAGGATTCATAGCGTGCCCTGGTCGTTCTCCGGATCTTAGCCCGTTAGATTTTTTTCTTTGTGGCTATCTAAAATCACGTGTTTAAGTTAGACGACCAACAAACTTACAGGAATTGAGACAAAGAATTTATGAATGTGAACTAATACGTGGAGAAGTCTTGGAAAGATTGACTCAAGAATTTGTTAATAGGATGGCATATTCTCAGCAAGTAAACGGCGAGCATTTTGAACATTTGAAGTAATTTTGTTTCTCATTATTTTAAAATAATGAAATGTACACCTATTGTACAACTAACAGTGAGTTATTCCTCGTTTTTACAAATTTTTTTACACCAAACTCAGTATGTATAAATTCAAAATAACAAGCTCTTTCAAAATCTGTAAAAATATATAGGGTGTCCCATTTAAATTGAAGAAGTTAATGGCTTTTCCGGTTAAGCCGGAAGTATATTATCAACAAAAAAATGTACATCAGATGCATCATACTTTATTCCAACCCTGTATGTGAAAATGTTATTTTTGGTGCTAATTAAAAAAATTATACAAAGAAAACATCCATCCATAAATAACGAAAAGACCTTGTTCAGGTAAGGTATTCAATTGATAAACATTCAAACTTGAACTTTTAATGTTTTCCCCCAAAAAATGTAAAAAGGTACTTTTTATCAAAAATCATTTTTTTTGACAAACCTCGTATACAACTTATACAATTTAATATATGGTACATATATTTTTTTGATAAAACTGATAAAAAAACTTTTTCATGTGGCCAGCCAATTTACGTAGACACACAAGCCTTTGGTGAGCAGCAACAATTGCTCAGATAATTAAGTATCAAAATCTTCATAATAATAACCGATATTGTAAATACAGATGGACTTTAATTACGGAGAATCATTTTTATTTTATTTATAAATAGGTTCAGTTGCTTTTTAACCTTGAATTCGTTTTTCTCTCGACATTTATTTCATCAACGTAAATTGCAGTAAGCGAACGATTCATCAACAACTTTTATTTTTTCTATTCGAGGTTATGAGGTCCTAAATTGATAATTTACAGTATAATCACCTGCGGCAACCTCACTTGCAAAGGAAACCTTTTTCAAATGTATTTAGGGCATTCCACTGAAAGTTTTTCAAGCTTGCTGCCCTAGGCCGCGGCCTAGTTGGCCTAGTGGTAAATCCGGCACTGCTTACGAAGGGTGGTTGTGTAAACGGTGCATCCACCAATATTATGTCTTTTATGTTATGTGAATCAAGTTGTGGAATACATATATAAAACCAAAACTATTAGCATCGTCATTCTGCGCTTAACCCAGAGAAGCCCTACAATTATTATAATTTACATAGTCCCTTGTGTGACACATGACTTCTATTTTCTCTTGCCCCTTTAAGTGTTATATAACTCCTGTTAAGACTTTTTTAACTTTATAGACTTTTTAAGCAAACCGACAACAGTGCCATCAAACCGATTTGATTAGCAACGGAGTTTTTCAAAAGAGATGAGATATACTTTTTTTTTATTAATGTCACTTAATTTTTATGTAGTTTGTCATTAATAATATTTATCGTTAATTAGAGCTTTTTCTTTCAATAAGTACTCAATATATTCATTATCCAACATAATTGTCCTTCGAGAGCCGGATTATTGAGAATCCACGTATCATAAAGAACATCGGAGCATCCTGCGCTATTGGAAGTCCCGAGATTGGTGGAGAAGTACCCGAGAATAGTAAATTGTGGTGAAAAAAGTGTGAGGCATCTACCCAAGTGTTTATAGTTTATTTTTCTAGTTTTTCCTGTGTATCTCATTTATTACAAATATTCTGACTATTTGGACCTCACACATGTTATACCCCCATCATTCATACTAATAACTCTAAAACGAAAAAAATATTTCATCCACTTAGCCCTTCAATTCAAATTTCACACCAAAGAATAGTAATGGCGTCTCTATGACATTACACATCTGTAAATACTTCAAATATTTCACGGTTTGACAATTAAAACTTTATTTTGATTACTAATTTGAATTACTTTTTTTGATGTTCTTTTGAACGATACAAAACCAAAAAATACGATAAAAGTTAGAAAGATATACAAAAGGTTGACGTCACACGTTTGTGATCGGTGTTTTAGCTAAGATTGCGGATTGTCATATTTTGTATTTATATTTACACTGAAATAAATAAAATCACAATTGTAATGTAAAAATAAGTGATTGCTTTAGAATCTTTGTAATCTATACTATAATTATTGAAAATGTGAATTTCAGTTATTCTTAGTGACACATTTTCAGGTTTACGCGGCAGTGTATTAATTTAAAGTTTAATGGTCCCACACCACACATTTTATCCAAACATTTTCAAGAATATTCGATTTAAACTTTCTCCATTGACTAATAAATAAATAAATAAAAAACTAAATAATTAAATTATGATAGATGACTGAGGAAATAAATAAAACAACAATTGTATAAATGTCAAACTGTTGTAACGACGCAAACTATTACACAAAATATATTTTCAACTTATGACTGTGTTTTTTTTTCAATTAAAAAATACATTCCCGTAACAAATGAAGAGTTAATTACAAAGAATAGTCGAAGAACAAGCGTGATTCGTCTTCTTGAGTAACTTTTTATAATTTTTGCTTACTTTTTAATTAAATCGGGAATCATTGAAGTTTTTCAGCTATTTCTGGTTTTCTTCCAACGAAATCCTATTTTACGCACAAAATGAATTAATTTTTCTAGTCAAGTTCTTATTTCTTACAACCGTAGCACCTGATTCCGGTATAATATTTTATAATTTAAAACGGCCTACAATTCGTAAAATTTAATTTCTACTTTCAAATGAAGTCATTGAAAAATAAAAATGGAAACCTTTGCATAAATACCACTAGAAAGCTAAAGGAATAAAAAATTATAGCAAAAAAACGATATCAAACACATTCCTGAAAATGAATGAATGGAGATGAATCATTTAACCGACATAATGTCAGACGAGATGGTTTTTAATCAATCAAGACTTCTTTAATGTGTATTTATAGATCTCGTATATCGAATGAACCAATCCTTCGCAGTTCTTGTTTTATGCATTTTTTCAGTTATCCTAAACATCTTTATTTACTTTACTTACAAATAAAATGAACCTCGCCCAACTTGTCGAATACATCGATCTATTCATTCTGGCAACTGAAGTAGAAACTACAGAAATAAAACCGTCTGACCTCATTGTTCGTTTTGTTTCAAGAGCGTAGCGAAAATAATTTTTGCATCTTTAGCTAGAAGAACTCTTTGTACTTCTTTGTTCCCTTTCATCTATTTTTCTCTCTTATCCTCGTCTCAATGAGTTTTCCACTAGACGGGACTGTGACCCAAGAACTCAAATCTTATGAATTGATAGGTGTGTTGTAGGAGAAAGTGGAGTAGTAGATAAAATTTGAAGACTTGTCTGTTAATAATAAAAATGTTTAATTCCAAAAAGCAGTCTAAGAAAGTTCTATCTAGTTTATTACAAAACAAACTACTTCATTTGTATGTTACCAAGCCTTGTGCCGTATTTACAATACCGAATTTGGTCACTTTGAAATGAAGTAAGCGTCATAAAACATAAAAAAACTGCCATATTGCTCACAACCAGTTACACAATATTAGGTTACCTTATGGTTTAGAACTAACTATCGATTACGACAAAATTTGGGTTTCACAATATATGTGGTCAAGGGTATAAGTGTAGGTTAACTATTAAAATACATATTCAACTGCAACCCGGGTAGCTGTGCTAACCAAGGAAATAACCTAATTTATGGTTGACAACTGCATCAACTGTCAAATTTTCAAACTATATTTTATTGTTATTTTCAATTACAGTATTAGAAATATGAACGATTACGATGTTGAAATGTCTGTAGCAGCGACGATGAAGCCAGACGGCCAAAAATTATTCGTCCAAGACATGACTATTTCGAAGAATCATGATTTTTTCTGCAGGTTTCGTTTGTCCAGGAGGACAGAAAGTCAGTTGGAAGAAATTGAAGACAGTGAGGTAAGTTTTATCAATTTATCAAGAGTTGAAGACATATTTTTTTTATTGACATTCTCCTTGATTACAGAGATGATACTCTTTCTGCACGTTGGTAAAAAAGTATAAAAACTAAAATATAACCTCCTAAAGTCTTCTTTTTCCTTTCATATGACATAGAACACTATACCATCGATGGCTTTCATACCAACGCAACAAAAAGTTAATACAATTTGATAAGTTATCTAACCATTAGTTAAATGATGATTGTGAAACAAGTTCTATTGGTTAGTGTCTCGGTTAAGGTTATTAGCCCTAAGAGTTTACCAACGATTATGGAACTCTGTTCATGACAAGCAGAAGTTCTTAGGCTTCTGCTTCAAGTTTTGAGAGTCATTTGATAAATGCCTTGGCTTGTCTCAAACCTCTGGTATCGTATTGCACTTGCTTTGTGGTCTATCTGGTTCTTTTTGTCAGCTTTAAAGGGGTTCCCAGACAACGTTTAACGGAAGGAATACTTACTAACTAGTACATTTATGCCTATTTGCACCGTTCACTTCAAAACAGTCTTAAAATTAAGTAACCTTAAAAAGACTAGTTTGCGTTGCACCGCATTCTATGTACTACTTTAACTAGTTAAGGAGCCCTCAATATTAAGTTCCCGATTTGAGTGACTTTGAAATCGCGGTTGACAACTGATTTAAACTGACAAATTATTATTCGACATCGCATTGTGTTGATGTGTTTCGCTTAAGTGGAAGTGTGATACATGATACATTTAACAAAATGGAGCTGGCAATAAACGACATTTTCGAAGATGATTTAGATATCCTCGAGGTAATAGTGTTTGACTTTCCTACATAGTTTCCATTCGATCTGATCATTTCAACGACCTAAAGGAATTTGCATTTTATCAAAGATTTCGAATGACAAAGCAATGTTGTTTACGGGTTTCAGGATTGATAGGGGAACCTTTGAGGTTTCGAAATAATTTTCAAGAAAATATTACCTAATACGGAAACCTATAAGACCAACTGAACAAGGTTTATTACAGAAACAACAGCGAGTTTCTCATGAATCAGTTTCTAGAAGCACTTCGCTTTTATGCCTTGCACTGGTCATTTCATAACCTCTGATGATTTCTGAAGTTTGTTGATTTCTTTGTATTTATAGGTTAACCGTTCATATTTGACACTCGATACAAAGCCAAATCTGAAAAGTTACTAAATTACTAAATCTTCTCAGTGCTGCCAAGTGCGCAGTGTGTTACGCAGTTCTTTACTAAGTAATGGTTAAGCTACAGCGGTGCAGCAAGCGAAAAAGTTAAGAGATTCTTCACTGCTTTTAATTCTAAAGGCCGTTCCTCACTTAGTAACATGTTAAGGCGACCTTACATTATGCTATTTAGGTGCAATTTTGAAGCCACGCTATTTTGAACAATTTATGGCTTCGTTTTACACTAAGCTATTTTCGAGATAGTTTGGTTTATTTTGTGTAATGCAATTCAGTTCGCAAACTTAAAAATATTTTTAGGTGATGTTAAATAATTATGAAAATAAATTTTTTCACAATTTTCTGGTATTTAACAATACTTTCAGATAAATCGGAGTTTGGGTACATTTCTGAGAGACTAGCACATATTTCATGTGCCTTATTTCTTGTATTTCTATTGTGATAATCTTTTGATCTCACGTCGTAAAGACAGGGCTTGCTTTCATATAATAAAATTAAGTGTGTAGCCATATCGGTACTCCAAACATGTTTGCTAAAATAAAAATTAATTATTACATCTATTTTATACCAGATAAAACAAGATAACTTACTTTTCCCCATTTTGTTTTTCTATATAGAAGAGCAAGCTAAGTCTTCTGAAGACCAACAGCTTGAACTCTGCCTTTTGGTAACTACTATGGTATTGATATTAAATAGAATAATGTTACACAATATTAATTTTGTATAGTAGATTACCAATAAAATCATTTATTATTATTAATAATTATTATATAAACACGATTCGAGGTTTGAGTTTCTGCTCTAATATTTTTAGGGTTGGTAGCAGAATTATTACTAAATATAATGTAAGGTCGCCTTTAGGGAAACTTGTTGCTGCAACATGTTTACTAAACTTGTTGATAACTTTTAGGACGTCCTCATTTAAAAAGTCAGGATTGCAGGCAACAAGTTACATTTTTGATTATTAGTCCGGTCCAACATGTCTGACGAAAAGGATGTTCTTCTTGCTGCTGCAGCTAGCGTAATTTTAGCACACACCGGTAAAAAAAAACAAAATTAAGATTTTGGATACGCCCTACCCTGCGTTCGCGAAATAGTATATTTCCTAACTAGTGCGGAAAGTTCCACTTTTCCGCACGCGATTGCAGTTAGGTGAGCAATTAAGTGAGAAAAAGACGCACGAGTTAGGAACGCTATTTTTTCTAAGAGCGTGCGGCACATGTAAAAATAAAGAAACCTATTGAAATTTATTAAGTTTTATTAAAGCATAAAGAGAAACTACAATCTATAATAATTATAATTAGTTTTCCGCTTTGTTATAGTGAACATGACGCGTACCCCTAAATTTTCTATTATCAATGTTGAAGTTACTGTGTGACAAATGTGTATACTTTTTTAGAACTTTTCCGCACGCAAGTAGAAAAAAATTATAGTTGTAATGATTTATTAAATTACTTGAAAGCTGATGACGTTCCGTTGCTACATAGCGAACTTCGATTTGATGGGAGTTTTGAAAATTTTGCGCGATTGTCAAGTGTGGATTTTGAATTTTTAATTAACAAAGTAGGTCAGAGAATATCTAAAAATGACACTCGGTTTAGAGATGCGATACCTATTCAAGAACGATTAACAAATTATGTTCTCTAATCAATTCAATTATTTGAATCGTGGCCTCTTTGCTCCATTCCATTTTTAAAAGAATATTAAAAGATGTCTTGATGTACACCGGTTACTGGTCTAAACAAAACTGAGAACTAAACACACACGAATCAATACAAAAAGTCAATGTGGACGCAGTGGCAATATATTGCCAACACACTGTTATCAACATTCTTTGATCTTTACCGCTCCCTGACCGGTAACAAATAACTTGTTGACAAAACAAATAATTTGTTGCTTTTTGACGAAACTTCGGTAACATGTTAAATAACATTGTTGATAACAATGTTGAGTAACAAGTGTGTACGGGCTTTAATAAAACCATTAAAATGAAACATCTGAGCCATTTTAGAAGGTCAATTTATGTGTAAGTAAGATAACACTAAGGAAGTCTCTCCAGTATGATTTGTTGATAATGACTTTCCGGTATCTTTAGAATTTTTAGACAAAATTCCACATCCATTTATTTTATATTTCCTTCGAAATCGCAATTCTTGCAATTTGCGAAATATAAAGAGTCTTATAAAACAGTTTTATTTTTATTTCACTTCCAAGGATTATGAATGTCTTTTGATTTTACTGTTGAACAAACAAAGCCATAATTTACTCTTCTTTTTTTTTCGTTTTTAAGAGATATCGGAGGATATTCAACGTTGATAAAGTGCATACAGATTAAGGTGAATTTCCACAGATTCGTCATCCGACGATACGATCATCCGAAAGTTCTGTGATTGGTGGAAAAATTCAAAATTGAGATGCCGCGAAATATTTATCCGAAAGTTTTAACTTACATCCGTTACCGCATAAAGTTGAAAAATGTTCAACGTTTATCCGTCATCGGATCTGATTTAACCTAACTTTTTCATGATCTGCCTTTTTTGTGGAATACTATTTAAGTATGAATAATAATAATTATAATGAAAGACGATTAAAAGCTACGAACAGTTTGCTGTTAATTTCAATTGTGTTGAGAAATAGGAGGAAGAAAAGAAATCCACCAATATTTTGGATTAGAGATATTTACAAAAAAAGAAAATCTCAAATAAACTAATTTATTGTCGAAGACCAAACCCAAACAACAAACTAACAAACTGTGCAACAAACCAGTAAGGTAAAATTTAAAATTACAAAAAACTGTCGACAATGACTTATATGCTGTCACTTCTCATTCACGTTACCAAACTTAAAAGTGATATGTTACTATTTTTGTTACTAAAACGTATGTTTATTTCCAATCAATGGAAATTGGCATTTGCATTCATCCGATACGACGTGATTCGACTTCGTATGACGGATCTGTGGAAATTCACCTTTAGTCGTAAAATGGTGAAATAGTTGATTAATAGTGTATTATAAAACGAGCAATTTATGATAGCCATTATTCACGCAGGGTGACGTTTGCGTCCTGAGCCGTAGGCGAGGGGCGCAAGTCACTATACTTTATCCACAACCCTTGATTTATTTATTAAATAAAAGTTCAGTAAATAATGCGAGTGTAGAACTGAAAGTTATGATTTGGTATTATTGACAATTCTAACGTCAAAATTAATAAATTTCTGGAGTACGTCAAATAATGTGACATATAGAGATGGGCGATACTGTGTTAAGTATCCATACACCGTTCCGTTATAAATATATTGTTTTAAAAATATCAATATTAGAAAATATCGTTATGAAAAGTATCAATACTGAAAATTTCGATAATTTATCGATACGATATATTTCAGAAACAAATTTCCTAAACAAAATACGCAGATTTGATAATTTATTTCATATTGCACCTCCATCTCTAGCCGGAATGTTGTGAGTGTTATGTTGTCATATAGCAACATATGCTATTTAAATGCAAAAGCGTGAATTATGAACCATAATTTACTCAAGTAGATATATGGGTACCATAAATAAATTTCTTTTATATCCCAATTTCATTTGCTTCTCTTGTATAACGTAGTTTTCATTAGTTTCAATGTGTCAATTGAAACTGCACAATTTTCAAGGATCGATGACAATACTATAATAATAATTAAATTAAATCAATATATTATAACAAATGCCACAACAGAAATAAATGTTATATGGTCCTAAGTATAAACACTTTTGAACATGTGTCAAAATTTTGGTTTCCGGATTTTGTCCGGCCAGCGTAGTAGTTTATACTGTGCTTCTCAAAAGTCCCCTCCCCCCATCTTTTTTTTTGAACGGTGATACTTAGACTGATGAAATTTGGAGGGTGAAAATGAACTATTGTAAGCTTCTCTACTAGTGGTAACAGGTGACGAAACCAATAACATTAAATGGGACCTTATGGCAAGTGACACCTCGTTTGAAAGGCATTCAGAATACACATATTCAATCATACTATTTTTTTTTAGATTTACGATGTTTTTGATGGTTAAAAAGTTTTTTAATTGAGTTTTTTACATGCGATGATATCTTGAATTTTTAGTTTAATTATTGTTTAAAGAGACGTTTATGTATTTACATAAACAAAATGGTACGTGCTCTAGCTGACAAAGTAACAGCTATCTTAATTATTGGTGAAAGTGGAAATAATTTTCATGCGGCGGAACGCATTTTTAATGAGAAATACCCCGATCGCCCTATAGGTATCGAGGACTTATTTGAGGGAGCTTTTTTATAAGTTTCAACAAACAGGTAATGCATAACGATCAGGTCAACCAAATATTGGTATTGATAAACAAATTGATATAGTTGCAGAAATTGAAGTAAACGCTTCTTCCTCCACAGCCCAAGTAGCGTCTACCTGTGGAGTCAGACATAGTGTAGTACGGGCGGATGTAATTTGGGCGCTAAAGGATTAATGCACTTTTTACAACATGTAAACTAGGCGCCAAGACCGAAGGGTCATTTTAATCCTATGTGTATTTTGGGTGCTAACCGACTGAAGTACGTGATTTATGAAATACAGTTATTTATTAAATCACCGACATTTATAATAAGATATATTTTTGTAAAGTAAATTATAATAATTTTCAATAATAACCCAACCAAACCTACCACTACCAAACCACTTTCGTATTTTTAGTCAATTTTTGAAGAATAAATTATAATGTCTGGCTGACTCGACCAACCCGCACTTCTTAGCGGTGAAAATACATGTCGGATTATCTACCCTTCTTGGTCAGACAGGTAAAAAAGGATGGTTAGCGCCTAAATTACACCCGCCGGTGCAGTACAGAGGGTGTTGAGCAAAAACAAATTTCACCCATACAAATTAAAGATGGTGCATCAACTTTCAGATGACGACCCCGACCGAAGGTTGCAATTCTGTGATAATAATGTCCACTAAAATTCTTTAACAGCCAGACTATGTAAGGACAATTTGCTTTAGTGACGAAAGTACTTTCTTCCTTAATGTGAGGTATTGGAGTGGCATAAATCCTCACATGTTTCGTGAAAAACATTCACAGTTCCCATTAAAAGTAAATGTCTGGGTATGTATTTTGAGAAACCACATGGTCGGGCCTCTTTTTTAAACTCTAATTTAACCGATGAAGTATATCTCGAGATGTTAGAAAACCAGATGAATTTGGTATTTTGGAAATAACGTTCCAACAAGATGGTGCTCCTGCACACTATTACTTTGCAGGAGAAAATAATGTTCAATTTGTAACAAAAAGCATGGGTTGTTCTATAAGGTTTGTTATAAATAGCTACATAAGATTACCTCCCGCTTTATGTAATAAAGCAAAAATTATTTCTTACTTTTTAGTTCGATTTGCTATAAAAATGTGCGTTTTAGATTTTTTCAACTATTATTAGTAAACTGTTTTATGCATCTATGTTATACATTGCAAACTGTATGCCCAGTATGTATAATAATTTAGTTATAAATGGTCTCAGTGCAGACGGGTATAGCTCCTGCTGTTCTCGGCAAACGAACATCGACTTCACAGTTAGTTGTTAGTTTACCTCAACACGCTAAGTTATTCTCAATGTAAGATTTACTATATATAGACAATGGATATAATTTTATTTAGATTCAGTTCAAATTATCTCCCATTTTTATATGGTTTATAAGATACAGATCTTTAATGTCGGTATATTCAAGAAAATGTTTTCAACTTATTTAAAAAAATGGTATTCGTATTCAAAAGTAGACGTTCAAGGGCATCATTATGAAAATAATATTACAGTATCAGATACTGTGATGTTTGTCGGATTTGCCGACATTTAATCAGTGCAAAGACAAAATGTGAATCTTCTATACACTATTCGAATTTAATTTGCTCTTCGAAAAAATAATGGGTACATCTAATTTGGTTCTCATATTAACAAGGGTCAGAAAAAATGTATAGTTTAGTTCCCAATATTTTAGGTTTATCTAACTTTTATGTGTAATTTGGTTCCCGACATTTTCAGTTTACCTGGTCTCTATTAGCGATTTGGCTATCGGAAAGCAATGAAACCTAATTTAGTTTTTATAATAGCTTATTACAGACAAATTATTCAAAACATAAAGTTTCTACAGAAAATATTAACTGAAGTGCAGTAAAAACATGTCGATCAGTAGGTATGGTGCATACATTAATAAATATATAATAGTTTTGAAATAATTTGGTGGGTTGAAAAACAATATTACTAAAAAACTAACAAACAAAATTGTAAACAATAAATTAAACGTACCACCTAAATTCATTTTATTGTCAAGACCTGAATATTACGTTTACACGAAAATACACTATCTGTTCACATCTGCTATTACTCAATAAAAATTGCTCATCTCTATAGATTTGGATCCAGAAAGTCAAAAGTTTCCTCGATGTGTTTGGGTAACCTTGGCTTTGTAACACCCTGTATATCAAGTAATTCGTTAGTGATTAAACATTTAAAGATATGATAGTCAAGGACCAGTAGCGTCAGCATTTAGATATACACCAATATTTAATATAAATATTAAATATTGTGTTAAAAGCGTTAAACAATCAAATATATAGAAGTTTTGGTTAGGTCAAATAAGTGGGCTACGAATCATTATTAAACACATCTTGTAACTGACTAGTTTTTGATTGTGGCAACAATAAATGACCTATTTGTGATACGAGAGTGATTATTCCCAATACCTTACATGGAGAAGAGTGATGAAGGCATCCATGGAATTTTTATCTATTCTACTTGCCGTGAACTGATTATAATGATTATCTTAAAAAGCTGGTTTCGTGTTGATTAAATAATGCGTCGACCATCTTGCTGATTATTGGACCAACTAAACTAGGACGAGTTCTGGAAACCGCTTTCATATACGTGCTCGTGATTTCATTAATCCAGCATTCCAAAACAAATCATCTATTCTATACTTGGCTTGATTTGTTGACATGAATGACACTGTTGCTTAGTTGTAATTACAGCTACACCAACAACAACCATTTTCCTTGTCAGTATCCATCACGACTGAATCTGGATTAAATTAACAATATAAAGGCACACTGGATGACATCGGTTGTGGCTTCTGGTTTCGTAATTAGACAGTTCTAGGTAGCATATATAGGTACAGTAGGTGTGCGCATTTAGATAACATTGAGAGGTGGAAATTTACCATTAGGTGCATATAAATTCTATTCTTATTGAATGACAGCTTGAAAAATATTTAAAGGGAAGTTTAAATTGTGATTTATTTTGCTCATGTACCTAAAATGCGCTTTTCATCAGGTCATCTGATTGAACACAACCAATCGGAACAAAATTATGCTAAAAACAGATCCCATGGGCTGTTTTGGCTTTATCACGTTGCAATGGATACATTTTGATGTATTTCGATTTTTACGTTTTAAATATTACAACATATACAGTGCTATTCAAAAGTCCCCTCCCCCCCTCGTATCTTTTGAACGGCTACACTTACATTAATAAAATAAAGTGTTGTAAACTTCTCTACGAATGGTAACAGGTGACATAATAGTAATAGATGACGTCACAGTTCCACTCTGGCCAATAATTTTAAATAGGACCTTATGGCAAGTGATATCTCGTTTGAAAGGCATTGACATTGGCTACATAGCCATATTATTTTGTTTGGGTTTAAACTAATTTTGATGGATAAATTAAATAAATACCAAAATTATTGAAATTATTTTTTTAAATTTAATTAATCAAATATCAACAATGGATTCTTATAGCAAGTGTTCGAAATGTGCTCCGTCTACTTCCTGACAGTAATACATCCTATTAGTAAACTCTTGTCGTACTCGTTCGAATGTGTCAGCTAAAATTGCATTGCATTCTTCAATAATTCTGTCTTTCAAAACGCCAATGCTATCTGGTGCCGTAGTATAAACCTTGGATTTCAATTATCCCCATAGAAAAAAATCTAATGGTGTCAGATCTGGTGACCGAGGTTAGCTATATGTCAATATAGCAAATATAATAAACGAAATGCCTAAAACCCGGATATACGTCACAAACGATGACGCACACCAAGAAGGCTATTGTATGAACTCTAGTTCACTGGTTTTGCTTTAATTAGGGACTCTCGATTACATAAATTATTTAATATTATTCTTGAACGCTTATACCGATTTATTTTTTAAAATTTTATAATTTTAAAGATATTAATGTAATAATCATTTTTGTTGATAATTTTAATTAATTAATTGTTTCATCCAAAATTTGAAAATTATACATTCTTGAGTTCCGCTTTTCAAACCCTCTCCAACGAAGTATCGCACGACCCCTCTTGCTATTTAAAAAATCTTACGGGAAAGCTGTCAAGGGTAAGTAGTAAAAGGGGTGACACTTTTTTGTATGTCATAAAACACCTCGATTGAAATAAAAATTGACGGGATCGAGGGCTTTTTCATTTTTGTCTTAAATAACGGAGTTTCACAGGAGGGGTAAGACATATCCGCATCGTATGTATGTATCAACATCTTTTAGATCAAACAAATTTAAAAATTATTTTTTTTTTATTTGAATTACAATCCAAAATCAATTGAACAGTTTTTGAAATTACGCAATCAAAATGGAATAATGTTATCATTTAATTGATCACACAATACCATTGGTCTACCATTATCAATATATTATTATAAAAAAAGAGCTTTTCTAGCTCGTCAAACTTCTGCTTGGGATGAGGGTTTGAGTTTATCATCAGATTCGTCAGGGCGCGACGTCACGTGGACTTGCCCTATACAAAACTAAACAGCTGTTTAAATTGTTTGCCCTTGTCGGCCATATTAGGTCAACAGATCTGGATTACCTAATGGTAACCAGGGTTTATACAAGGGGCCATTATAGTATATTATTAAACGAGTAATTTATGATAGCCATTATTCACGCTGGGTGACGTCACCCAAGTGAATAATGGCCGTAAATTGCGAGTAGAATACTATACTTTGTCCAGGAACCTTGATTTCTTTATTAAATAAGGCGAGTGTAGAACGGAAAGTAATAATCTGGAGTACGTCAAATGTGACATATAGAGATGAGCGATTATTTCAGAAACAAATTTCCTAAACAAAATACGCAGATTTAATAATTTATTTCATATTGTACCCCCATCTCTAGTAGTCTAGGAGGAATCGGCGCATGAGTACCGAAAACTATTTGACCTCAATTTTTTTATGCGATCCTCTTCAAATTGCCCTCCTTATGATATAAATGCATGTTGCCATGGCGCAACCCGGTGCCATATTGTTTAAACCGAAATTGTTTAAACAATTGCAAGGAATTGTTATTTTTCAACCGGACAAATTTTTTTTATATTCTTTATTGAAATACCAATAAAAAAGGTCCTATGACTTTTAACGATAAAGTTAATATTTTTAAAGATATGAATTTTTAAAGGTTCGAAAAATCTCAAATTTAGGTACTTTCGACCCATGAAAAATATATTTAAAAAAAACATAATGTCTAAGTAATATTTTTTTTTAAATTCTCTATACAATTGTTAATAATATTGTTAAAAGAGATTTAAAAAAATTTCATTGTTTATATCTTTTTTTTAATTGTTAATTCCGCGCGCTCACAAGTATGCGTCGCTTACCTTTAAGTATCGCTGTCTCTCTCTGACTCATGCGTTGCATCGGCCTCTCTGTCTAGAATCATAATTTATCATTTATCTTCAGTATATAATATATAGTATAGTATATTATCATTAGTATTATTAGTATATATAGTAATTTTTGCCTTTATATCAACAATAATAATAATAACAAAAAAGTAATATAAACTGATAAAAAAGTAATTTTAATTACATGTTTCGATTTATGCTTAAATAACTTTTGAAAATTTGATTTCAGAAAAAAATGTATAAAAAACAAATTGTAGACAATTTAATTATTAATAACATTGCTCTCTTTAACAATCTTGATAAAGTTGATAGTTCTCAAGATAAATGATAAATAATGATTCAAGACACAGAGAGGCCGATGCAACGCATGAGTCAGAGAGAGACAGCGATACTTAAAGGTAAGCGACGCATACTTGTGAGCGCGCGGAATTAACAATTAAAAAAAAGATATAAACAATGAAATTTTTTTAAATCTCTTTTAACAATATTATTAACAATTGTATAGAGAATTTAAAAAAAAATATTACTTAGACATTATGTTTTTTTTAAATATATTTTTCATGGGTCGAAAGTACCTAAATTTGAGATTTTTCGAACCTTTAAAAATTCATATCTTTAAAAATATTAACTTTATCGTTAAAAGTCATAGGACCTTTTTTATTGGTATTTCAATAAAGAATATAAAAAAAATTTGTCCGGTTGAAAAATAACAATTCCTTGCAATTGTTTAAACAATTTCGGTTTAAACAATATGGCACCGGGTTGCGCCATGGCAACATGCATTTATATCATAAGGAGGGCAATTTGAAGAGGATCGCATAAAAAAATTGAGGTCAAATAGTTTTCGGTACTCATGCGCCGATTCCTCCTAGACTATAGTCACCTATGTACCGAAATTTTGTGAGTGTTGAGTTGTCATGACATGTTATTTAAATGCAGGAGCGTGAATTATGAACCATGATTCACTCTAGTAGATATAAGGGTTCCATACACCTTTTGTTAGGAGGTAAAATATTGACTTATTATCAAGTGGTCGTGGACAAATATATTAATATTGATAGTTAGAAATTAGATAAATAACTTGTGTTGACTCATTCAACTTTTTGTCAAAAACAAATTATTACCAGTTAACCCGCTGCAAATACATGTTTATCCCCCCATTATTGTCTAACCGAATATTTCGAATTCCAATTTTTATCGAAACAGCCAGAAAATTACAGACACTTTAACAAAAGATTCATAATTTGACCTACAATTGAATCATTGAATTGCCTTGAACAACTGTTTTGGGAGTCTCAATTGATTTAATGTATTCGTGATTTACAATTGCAAATTCCAATGGTCGCGGTTGCTTCAAGTTTATCAAAATATGCAAAAATAATATGTGTCAATAAACCTCTATTCATCTAATTTGTCCAGAATCGAAAGTGTGATGTGGTTTCGACAGTATGCAGTTTTAATATATTCCGGATTTACATATTCATACTGAATTATTGCGTTCAAAACTTGAAATAAACAGAAAATGAAATGAAGCTGCTATAAATAACAAGCAACTGGTTTTCGGAGACATTCAAAACTAGATTTTCTCTCAAGAAAACCAGACTAAAACTCGTTTTGGAATAAAAAAAGTAGTTTTATTATATTTACCAGTTAATCATATACATTTGAACGAGTAATCGTAAAATAGTCGATTTGATTATTTAAAATAGTGAATACGGAATTATTTATAGTCACATAAAACAATGCTAAATTTACGTTTTGGTCTATTTAACTAAAACAATCTACAGAGATATACCAGTTTTTAAAGTAAAAGCTGTTTGAAATGAAAATATGATGATTCGAGAAACATAAAATGGTTTTATTGGTGCATGTTAAAAAAAATAATGGTCAATACAATTTGAAAGCATGTATGTATGTTTGATGGGGTGACATTCACATATCTCAATTATCCTGTGCCACAAAATCTATTGAAACTACACACATATTTTAGATTTTCTATATTTATGAAAACTGTCTTCAAATTGTTTTTTTACTTCGGCGTAATACACATAGAGGGTGTTTTTAAATTCATGCGACAAAATTCAGAAGGAATTAAGATGGGTCTTTCCTATAACAAAATTTCCTTAGCCTTAAAAGGTGATGACTAAAATTGAGTTTTTATTTTTTTTCTAAAATTTCATAAAGCTAGAAACTTGAAATTCTGTGATATTCGTTTACTCGCCAAGGACTAACCACGGGTATTTTTTCAATATTGCTGTTATATTATACTATGTTATACTTAGAGGATACTGAAATTTTGTTAATCCCAATCCCTTGCTGTAAACTCTATGTTTGAGAAGCAATAAATGTATTATTATTATTATACAGGGGTGAAATTAGCAACCCTACTTTATTTCATATCAAAACTTTTTTTCAAGATGAAGTTTTATCAAATAAAATTTAATTTAAAATCCTTGTTTTATTTAAAAACAATTTTTGTTCTTAAATTTTTTTACCAAAACCAATAGCTGCAGAGGAAAAAAATAAACACCATAATTTATAATTTTTTTAATAAATTTAGTGCAGATGATGGAAATGACCACCTCAAGCCAAAATACACGAACGTAGGGTTTTGGTACCAAAATTTAAGAATAATTTTCTTTTTAAATATAACAAGGATTTTGAGTTAAATTTTATTTTATAAAACTTCGACTCGAAAAAAGTTATGTTGCTAATTTCACCCCCGTATAAAGTAACGGTTAGTTCTTTGCGAGTGCACAAAAATTACAGAAGTTTCAAGCTGAAATTTTACAAAAAAAAAAACACAATTTTAGTCACCACCTTTTAAGGGTGATATCTCGGAAAGGGGTGGGCTGAGGAAATTTTGTTATAGGAAAGATCCATCTTAATTTTATACGAGCAATCACCTCCTGAATTTTGTTGCATGAACTTAGAAACACCCTGAATATGCATACCATGAAGCTGTAACATTATTCGAAATTGTAGGGATTTTGTGAACAAATATGGGATTCGTTAGACCTGCATAAAGTATAGCTTCTTTTACTGTGTCGGCAACACTGCAAGAGATCGGTTTCGTAATATATTTCTAGGCCAAGTAATAGAGCATGCAAGTAGTAAGAAAAAATCTACATGCTGGGAACATCTTAAAATTTTGTTTTGCAACGTTATCGTCTTTTTACCGTACATAAACCTTAGTAGGAGAGCCAGAAACATAATATCAGTGATGATTTAGTTGTGGACGGCCTTACAAGTTTTATTCGTGAGGATCAGCCCTGATGGTGGATCCAAGGAGGTGAGAGAACGTCCCTAATTTGTAAAAAAACTGCATATTTTAAGTTCAATTTTTTGGTATGTTGTAACAATCATTTCAATTGTATATGTAAATTGGCTGAACAAAATGGCAGTTTTAACCACTAGGGTATTAACTAACTCAAGGGAACTGTCGTCTAGCTAGACGTTTAATCCCATGAGATCACTCTGTCTCTACCGCTAAACCGTATTTACAACGGTGGAGCTACTCTATTAAGATCTCCGCAGTGTTGCCAAGATTTTCACGTAAGATTTATGGTAAATGTTTACTTCATTACTGTCCATTATGATGGATTCTGCCTTTGGAAATGTAAAACGATAAAAAATTTCAGCGGCAACAATCTCTTCTTTCAAGCCATGTTTCATCATGTTTTAAATAATGACTTCGTCCAAATCTTCCATAGCATATGGTTTTATTAATTTTTAAAAATTGGTCAAGTTACAAGAAATAAGGAGAATAAAAAGAAAAGAGAGTGGAAGTGAAATTAGGTTTGTAATGTCATATTTTTTGATATTCTACTCGCTCATGCGCTTGCCCACTATCCGTTCTCTTGAGTTGACACAGTAGAATAGGCGCCTATGGTTTATTTTCAATAAAAAGACGATGGCGTCATTTTTAGTTACTTTCCTGCGTATCAGAATAAATATAAATTTACCAAGTATAAATACAATTTATACTTAATTGATACTTGGCAATTTAGATTCTACGGGTTGGCAAAACTTCAACTTCAAATCCATTCAACGAATTTTACAATAACGTCCCTACTCTTTCAACCAAATTCAAAGTTTACAGCAAACAGACTACAATAGAAGAATAGAATTTGCAGAATTTGTGTTGGTAAAATTTGAAGAAAATACCTAATGAATGTTTCAAGAATATTATATAGTGATATAAATCAAAGTTTACGAAAAACAGAATGTTTAATAGACACAATTATTCGCATTACAGGAGCGAAGAAAATAAACACTTAACAAGAGTGCGTGGTTTTCAAGAGATGGGAGTTTAATATCTTTTGTGTGGTTGTATCTCTTCACTGTTATGATAGAAACTTAAAAGGTCAGAAATTGTGGTAACATAATTTAATTTTTTTTATTTTCTAAAAATTACTTGTTTAGGTCAAAGATGGAGGGAATTAAAAACAAATTATTTAGATCGTTTACTTACCACCCCATGAATCTAGAAAAATATGTTTCGTTCATGGCGGAGCCCCGCCTGACTGTTCAATAACTCCATCTATGCCTATTTTTAATATTTTTATAGAAATCGTGCGAGTAGTCTCCAATTTATGGATAGTGTAAGCTCGTCGTGAAACAGTCTGTATGTGTGCACTTTCTTTGTGTTAGTAAATACGGTAAGTTTGTTCCGACCGCAATCAGAAAAAAGAAAGCTGCCCGAAAGTAGACGACCATTGCAATGACTGTTTGCTATGACCAGTTATTCTCTGATCGTTTCTTACAATTTCTGATTGTGGTTGAAACAGACCTGGTATTTGCAATTATGACAGAGAGAGAGCACATGCGCAGTTTACAAGAGATCCCTAACTCCCTTGGGATATAATATTTCAATTCTCACTCGATGGAAATACCATTTGAAAATTTGCAAAAGTTTATAAATGATTCGAGTTAAATCTTATTATTTTGAGCACATGATATTTCCATTTTTACTCTAGGTATTCATTGTTCCAGCTTTACTTCAATACCGGTACTTCGTTTACATGATATTCATTTAACTGGTCTAATTAATATCTTTATTATCATTTAAATCACTAAGCGGTTGAGATCAAAAATATTCGATTCAGTTTACACGTTTTAATGATTATTCGTGTTTTAAACGGCATCTTTGTTGTTTAAGTCGTTTGAAATAATAGAAGTGCAACATTTGCAGCCGATAAAACACACATGTTGAACATATTAGATGGTATTACTGTTTTCATAGTTGGAGACTAGCGGTCGAAGTCGATGTATTATGCTAGTGGCCTTGGTTTGAAAACTGTCTATAATATAATAAGTTCAAATATTAATTGAAAAGCTCCACCACATTCAACAGTAAATATACAATAATTATTGTTTCGTGTTCATATAGTTGGTACATGGAAAGAAATTGTGAATGACAGATGTCAGATTACACATACTTAATCAACATTAAATCATTCAATTAATCATGTTTTGTGGGGGAATTTGCTTCGGTGCTCGTACCGGTTTGTTTCGGTATGCATTCGGATTATTTGTTGAAAAAAATGTCTTTATTTTTAAATTAGGTTAAAGCATTAAAAAAAATAAAAAATGCGCTTTAAAACCGGCGTTACGTATCCCTCCTTTGTGACCTCAAGTAGCCTACAACCTTCAAACCGACAGCCCGGTGTTTTAGTAGAATTTTGGACAGCTAGCCTCGAAATTGATTTTGACAATTGGGACTCTCTTCGTTATTTCTGTTATGTAGATTATTATCTGGTTTTGTTTCATTTTTGATAAGTCTGACTACATTTTCTTACAATCCTATTTACAAACAAAGCAGGCCCAATTTGGTAAAGTAAATCAATCTAACCACAAAAGCAAAACTGCCAACATAATTAGATGACGTCACCTTTTTCTAGGTTGAATGTGTGTTCGAATTACTATAATATATTCAATATTTTTATTAATCTCCATAACCTTTATGTTCGAAACAAAGTTGCACAACTTGAAAACGAATCAGTAAGGTTTCAAATAAACACATTTGTAGTGTGATTTCAGCATCTACTGAAAAGGCTCTGCTAATTATATGTAAATAAAATTAAAGGAGTTCAAGAGAGAAGCACACCATTTGCTAAAACGTTTAAACAAAAGGGCGCGGCACTTCATCCACAAGCTTTCCCCGGCAGTTGAGGACTTGACCTACGTCAATTTAAGACTGGGCTGAGGTCATCCATCCATCCTCAGTCGTCATCCCACTCCATTCAATCCAAGTTTATATACGGAAAGGAATGTTAACTTACTCATAAAATAGGCCAGTGAATATATAGGTGTTTGTAAATGCTCTAAATATTAATCTATTTCTAGTGGAAAAACAGTTTGGGAATGGTTTTCCTAAACTTCATTGGATTATTTGTTCTTTTTATAAGTATATTTATTTATTTTTGCTCGTTCACGTTTCCTACATGTTTTGGGTATCTATCAATGATTTTCATTGGCTCCTTACAGATCCCATGTGCCGCAAACGTATGTATAGTTCGTTCAGAGATACGTTACTAGGAACAGCCCCCAACAATGAACAACGGCCTATCGTCAAGAAATTATCCATTAAAGATATGGACAAGAGAAATATTAGTGAAACACAAAATAAGTGAGGTAATTGAAGAATGTATTTTTTTGAATACACATTTATTTTGTCAGCATACTTAATTAAATGAAATAGATCGTTTTCGTATGGTAGGAATACATTATTCTTGATACAAACTGTATGTCTTTTTAAAACTAATCCAAACTACGTTTTATTAGCGCCGTTTCATTGTTTTCTCTTTGTAGATGTAGATAAACTGTAAATGAGTGTAGATCAGATACCAATGAACGCCACGTTATTAGGTTTGTTCCAAGTTCCAACTGACATTTATGAATCGTTCTGGAATCGTATCGAGTACTGTTTAGTGCACAAACTCGAATTAAGGATTTAAAGTTTTTTAATAATATTCGTGGTATTTTTTGAATGGTACCCAATATATTTTTTAATGTAACTTTTAGCATAAAATTCGTTATTAAATAAATGTGTCTAAATATCTTCCAAAATTCCAAATCTATGTACTTACGAAGATACTTAGCAGATAATGATATAATTTGAGAATGACTGATAAAGAATTACAGAATCAATATAAGTACTCAATATTTACCTACTTCGAGAACTAATTAACTTCACTTATAAAACGATTTAGAAAATAAATAGTTTTTACTTGTTATATATTCTAAATTGCAATATTTGGTATATATGGGTAATGGAAATTATATTGATAATTTTATTGGTAAGCAGCCCAAATTTTCGAACGTGTATTATAGTAATATTTAGTTTTAAAGTATTTGTCCACGACCACTTAATAATAAGTCAATATTTTACCTCCTAACAGAAGGTATATATCCCCTAGAGTGAATTATGAACTCATAATTCATGCTTCTGCATTTAAATAACATCCCATGACAACTCAACACTAACAAAATTTCGGTACATAGGTGACTGGAGATGGGGGTACAATATGAAATAAACTATTAAATCTGCGTATTTTGTTTAGGAAATTTGTTTCTGAAATATATCGTATCGATAAAATATCGAAATTTTTAGTATTGATACTTTTCATAACGGTATTTTTTAATATTGATATTTTTAAAACAATATATTTATAAAGGTACCTGTATCGATACTTTACACAGTATCGCCCATCTCTATATGTCACATTTGACGTACTCCTGAAATTTATTAATTTTGACGTTAGAATTGTAAATAATATCAAATTATTACTTTCCGTTCAACACTCGCATTATATACTTGAATTTAATAAAGAAATCAAGGGTCGTGGACAAAATATAGTATTCTACTCGCAATTTATGGCCATTATTCACTTGGGTGACTTGCGCCCCTCGCCTACGGCTTGGGACGCAAACGTCACCCTGCGTGAATAATGGCTATCATAAATTGCTCGTTTAATAATATACTATTATTTAATAGTGTCCACTGCGTTGAAAATTAATAGGAATCGGGCGAAACGAGAACATTTAACTACTGAACAACGACAGTTCATATTTGAAGAGGAAAGTTATTTCAAACGCGAGAAAGATAATAGTAGACCTGTTGTGGCTGTTTTTACAACAGTTGTTTTAGGTTTAACCATCGAAAGAACGTACATAACGATGAAATGGACAAGTTTTTCAGAATGAATCGGATTATTAGAACTTTCTTACTTTTTCCTTCGAAGTTTTCAAGCACTTATTCACTATGAAACATAAATTTTATTATATTATGCAGGAAATAAAGGAACGAGATTACTATTGAAATTGACCCATTTGGTCTGAAATTATCGGTTTTGTACCGGGAAAGGAAAACTGTAGGTCTTAGCTGGATGCCCTTTCTATTCGGAGGTTCAACATTAACTCTTTTTAACCTCGTAAGCAACGAGGAAAAACTGCATTTCGGTCGCGAAAAGTGCGTTTGACCACGCCTACCCCAACCGTCGAAACTATTTGCAAACAAGCAACTATTTTAACAACCTCATAATTTCTTTGAGGCAGTGGCGCGCCAGAAGGAATTTTGAATGTCAATAAATATATACACATATGCAAATTGTTGAATTTGTGGTTTCAACAGGACCCTTGCAGTAAAATTCGGGACAATAGATCTTTGAAAAAATATCAAAGAAGACTTTACCAGGTGAAAATAACGTTTGAGTACTGCTGACATTTCCGACGCACAGAACACCTTATCGCTATAAACTAAGAGCGGACCGATTACCGTCCCAAGTTGGAACGCGAAAGAAAAACAGCACTTACTCGAACGATACCTAGAACGGTTCTATCGCCAGTTGGAACGAACCTATCACGGTGGGAGGTGTATTGATAATAAAGGGGAGCCCATAGGGGGGGGGGGTAGTATCACCGATACTAATGCAACAAGCTCTGTGAACAGGGGAGAAATGGTGTAGCAAGGAATTATGGATTCTTTTCTTTTAGAGTTTGTTATATGTTGCGAATAGTGTAAAGTGCGTAATTGGTATATCGTTAATGAAAAATTTCATTAAAATTCAATGTGAAATTACCCTTGAAATTATTACAACAAATTCCTCCATCAGAAGATCAATTAATACTAATTTAAATTTAACACAAAATTACTGAAAAAAAATTCTCTAATGCTCTAATTAGTTTTAATGAATTCTTGCCACCAATGGTATTTCAGTACAATCTTATTTAAGTATCTGTTATAATTAGTGTGAAATTTTCTTAGTGAATACCCCACGTACTTGAGTTAATATCCGCAAATTTATATCTAGGTCATGAATGTTTCTAGAATACTATTTTTACGACTTTGGAAATTGATCCGAAAATAATGTTTTCTCCTACCTTACCAAAAAACCAATCATGAACACCAAAAATAGGGCGGAAAGTATTGTTTAGCAGCCCAAGGGCGGAAAATTCATACCGCCACGATTTTTGAAGTTTCTCACCATCTGCCACTTAACTAAAGTTCATACAATAACCTTTTTGGTGTGCGTCATTGATTGTTTATGTCCTTCTAACACATTACGTTGGAAGATATAGAAAAAAGGGAGGTCTGTGATTAATCAAAATATCACAATAATGAACCGTTTAAGCGTATTACAAACGTTTACTCTAATATTTGACTTACACAAATTTGATTGGTTGATGTTTAGATTACGCGCAAGCACGACCTATTAATCGGGCGAAATTACATCGTGTTCAATTTACGATACAGACGTACCTTTCGTAGCGGCAATGTCCCACTGACAGTTCTCGTCAGGTCTGTACTTTGTTGTTTACGGTCAATTGTTATTTATGAAAAGTGAATATTAATATTAATACTAAAATATGCCAAGATATACGGAAAAAGAGCAGCATCTTATTTTGAAAATTCTCAAGTATTTTCAGTTAGAAAAAGAAGCTTGTAAACCATTGATACCTTTAACTTCAGTGCACCAAGTTAGTAATTTTTATATAACAATGAGTGAAATTAATATAAAATAAGTCAATCCTATGTATTTCATTAGGATTGCTTGAATATTTAATTTTTATCTATTATGTTTAAAGTTATGAACTTCAAATACATGGGGTCAGTAAACACATCAATGAGACCGGGACCGATTAGTTGCATCCCATTTGAGCAGGCCAAACTTTTGACCGCTGAGTTGCATCCCATTAACAAAACTGCGACTAATACAGTTTTGTAACAATATAGTGAATAATATATTAATTTAATTTAAACAATTCCATTTTTCGATTGGGTTAGGGTAGGGTGGTTAAAAGAACATCTTATGTTTTTTTTTTTAATAAAATATAGCGTAAGAAAGTATGATGACGATTTTCAAAACTCAGACAGATATGTGTTCCAATTTTTATAAAAATATTTACGATTCAAATAATATATCGGCAACATTGCTGTAAAATTTGACCAGCCTTTGACCATGATAGGTGATTATTAACGAACACCTTTTTGGATTACGGATGCAATTCGACGGTTGCCTTTTTTCGTTTAGGTAAAATTTTACTTTTGTTTTACATTTGTTTTATTTTGCAGTGTTTAGATTTCCCAAGTATTATTAATTTCATAGTCTCTCCGAATTGGGCTGAATACGATCCTGATGATTTTATTTATGAAATTAAACGTTAGCTATATATCAAAATAAGAAATAATATCTCGACATACCCAAAACCAGGATATACGTCACAAACGATGACGCACACCAAGAAGGCTATTGTATCTTCCGAAACTTTATTTTTAAAAACTTTACTTTTTATTAAATGTCAAACAACATACAATTTCAAGTATTATAATAAGACTGAATAAAAATGTACAAAAGAAGGATCTATGGGAGATGCCGAGTAGGCATCTTCTTTAACAACAGTTACGGGTTCTAGGAATAAAAGTTAAGATATGATATGAAATAGCAAGAATAGTTAAAAATAAGCAAAAAGGATTATATAATTCGGGTTACAACAAGAAAATTGCCCGAAAGTTGTTACATCAAATCTTTTAACGCACTGAAACATATTTTCAACTTTATATATGAGAAGTAGTAGGCTTTGAGGTACAATTACAAGCTCTCCGCGAACGAGTGGGTACCAAAGCGGACTATCTACAACATTCTGGAAAAACTGGAACCGTAAGAAAAGCAGACATTATGACAGACAAAAATTTATAAAGTGAATTATCGCTTCGAGCACAAGGTAATAACAAAAATAAAAGTTTATTCATAAAAACATTAAAATAATACAAGATAACAAGTTACAATCATAATTATAACAAATATACTGAAAAATATACATTGATAGAGGCACTTATGTCACTTGTTTATGTGCATAGTCACTTAGCATTTGACATATTCGAGTAAAATAATAATAATTCTGACATATTTGACATAATTTGATTTTTGACAACAATGGGGGACTTCGGACAAAGTTGTCTACCCAAAAATTTTGGAATTTTCTACCACTGGGGAGGGTAAATTTCAGAACGAATTTGTAATGTTAAGTTCGCATTGTTTATAAATATAATGACGATATTGATTGATGGATATTTTTAACATAAAATCAGGAGATGCCTGCAACATAAATTTCATCTAATCGGACAAGATCTTTACAAATATCGATATTTGGATTCAATTACCTTTTTTGAAGAGGCTCTGTTTACGTATATTTATAAACAACGCAAACCTAAGCATAACGAAATCGTTCTGAAATGTCCCTTCCCCAGTGGTAGAAACTTCCAAAATTTTTGAGTTGGAAATTTGGACCGAAATCCCCCATTGGAATTATATTATTTACAATTATACAAAGTCTATCAAAAGGTGTAACGCACAATGAGTCTTCTGTCTGCTGCTAATTTATTCTCTGGCATATTAGAAGCCAACTGTAAGAAGAAAGGGAATATGGAAATGGAATATTCCATGTATTTATTTCCAACCAAATTACCTTTTAGTTCAATTTACAGTCTTAGAACAACCGTTTCAAAAACTTGGAACTAAGCATTGTACTCTTTTATGGTTCCACTATATTTTTTGTTCAGTAAAATTAAATTCATAAAAATCACACCAAATTTTCAGTTGGGAATTTTGTGGATTACACCACTGATACCCTCAATAATTATAATATCAAAATAAATTTTTAAATACTTACAAATATTTAAACCTAATTTATAAAATTTTCGAAGATATTAATCTCCATTACATTAACATTGAATTTATTTTCACTGGCCTATAAAGCATGAGTGTGTCGACAGATCAAGTATACGGCAGAATACTGGGTCAATGCTTCCACACTTGGTTTTCATTTCATTTTAACTTTATTCGAATTACCTACTGGAATAATTCTCTTGACGCTGTTTTGATGTTGAAGTTGATCATGAGACGAAACGATATTTGAGCTTTGCCATAATGAGAACAGATTATTAAACTTTTTTATGAGAATGCGAGGAAGATGCGGAAATGACAAAGATCATATTTTAATATGGATTTCAGGGTTGGCATAGAATTTCCCACTTCCTTTATTTAATATACATTTTTTTGACAACTAAGTAAAAATATGAAATCGAAAATAAAAAATACTCAAATACTACTTAATCTTAAAAATAGTAATAATTAGATTCAAGTTATTTATTTGATGCAATTGAACATGCTTTCTCATAACTCATGACTTCTGCTCCACGCCACATAATCTTAAACAAAACTCTGTTGTAACTGCAATATTTACCCTCGGCCGCGTGTTTAATAAACTTTATATATTTTTCTTCTCCAATTAATATCAAAATTTGTTCATCTGTTATCCCATGCGATAATTTCATCTTCAATATTCTTTTGTAGCACCAGATTTCGGATGCGTCAATATTACTCTAAAAACCTCAATGTACAGCGGACAGATCGAGACGTGAACGGTGGGAGAACTAAGAGCTGCGTGAAGTCAATAGTCAGTGTTAGACAGAGAAAGTATTCGGAAAACAGAGCATACTGTTTATACGAGTCGGGTGATAATGCGGACTAAGGGGTAAATACAGAGACACTTATTGGAACTAATTTCTGTTTTATTTTGTATTCTTAAATTTTTATTTATTTGTTTAAAATTTGCAATACTATTAGTTAAATTATTTGTACAAAATACTTTACATATTTGAAATTAAGTACAATGAGTAAATATTGAATAGATGAGGCTCCTGAGGTCTAGCGACGATCGAATTTCGTGCGCATTTCGTGGGTGGTACTTCTGACCGTTCACGTCTCGATCTGTCCGCTGTACATGTTGTTGTTCATGGTGTACTTCAATCGCTATCTACTTCCCATGTATTTAAAATTAATTATCTTCCCTCTACGAACAATTTTTAACGTTAAAAACAACATTGTCGTCATGTCTTACACTTTTCTAATCCAATTGTTTTTTTCAAACTTGTTCTGTGCGAATCTGATTGACGCACGCTCAAGACCGCCTGGACACTGGCTCGAACATATGCCTCGTAGTGGTGGGCAGAATCGCATTATTTCAATAATCGGATTATCAGGTTATGAGTGATTTCAATAATCGAATGATAATTCGAATTATAAATCACTCATATTCTAATCATGGTCATGAATCCATTCGAATCAGACGCAAGCACATTAGCAGAAAATGAAATTTGCTTTCCTGAGAGTCAAAACAAACGCAGTTTTTACGAAATTTCAAATTTAGACTCACTGACTTGCGCATTGTAACAACCCATATGTTTTTCCATCATTTCATAAGAAAATTCGAAATATTTTGCCATAATCGGATACTGACGATTATCTCCATAATCGGTTTACGAATGATTTTTTATTCGTATTATGCCTATCACTACTCGCCAGATTGTTGCGCGAATCTGACTCACGTCTTAATAATCGTCGTTTGTTTTTTGTACTGGTTGTACGAACACTGGGGTGACATCACTGACAACTAAAAGATCTCATGTCTTTCTTCTACTTATTTCCTGAGTAAAACTAGTATTAGCTTTATACCTATTTGTCGAGGGAATTTTAGGACCTGCAGGGTCCAATTTATGTGAGTGTCCATCTTCTATCCTGTAGTCTACTAGGTGTTCCGACTTAGGATTTTATATTTCTATGTATTCGGCAAGTATGTGAATGTTTCTATTTCCATTCTGCAGAATCTACTCTCTTCTTGCTCCAGCAGGCGTCATTATCCTGTCAGGACACCTGTCAAAACTATTAGTGAAGCCTTATTCTGGTTTAAGCAGTCATTTGTTCTCACCTGGTGGTAGTTTTCCAGGAGCATCTTTGATTGTTTTAGTCATACTGGATTTTTTCAATGGCCATCTTCTTCACTTTTCGGCGATGCCTATTTCTTCCAATATTGGTAGTATTGGTGCTGATACCGCAAATGGGTTCTTGTCCCCAAAAGGGTGTTTCAGCACCTATCTTTGCCATTTCATTTCCTTCTATTCCAGAGCCTGGAGCCCATAGTTAGATGACGATGTTGTTCTAGCCTAATTCATTGAATTTTCCAGTTATATCAGTTTAGAACTGATTACGCAACAACTCAGAGCATTAATGGCTGCTTGACTTTTCGACATGATGATAATTCTTTGTCTTTTATATTTATATTTTATCAATATTGAGCTGGGCATACTTTCCTAGGGCGTGAATATCTGCTTGAAAGATTCTTGGGGTCTTTTCCATTCTTTCGATACACACTTATCCCAGTCCCTTCTATTGTCTTTAAAGCCGTGGCAATTTTGTACAGGTTTTAAGAAACTCTTCTTTTAGTCTCATAATGCTAACCAGTGAAATTTTAAGAATATTTAATGATATTTGTGAATAACTGTATTCCGCTATAAACAGAGAGTTTAGAGTTTAGTTAGCACAGGGTTTTCGAGGATGAAAATTCTGATCTACCTCACAGATTACCCACACATGTTATGTCAGTGAAAAGTACCTGCCTTCTTGACTATTAACTCGGCAGAGATCATAATGATGATCGATGATTTTATAAATAACTAGCAGCACGGCGAAGGACTTTGTTTTATATGTAGTGATTAAAACAATATTAACAACAGTTTACAGTTCACACGTTAAAAATGTTAAACAGATGCTTGTATGCAATACATGTAGTATTCTATACGAATTAAATTATTATATTACATTATAGTTACAAACAGGATCGCCTCTATTATCTCTCCCTAAGTATTTACTCGTATTCTTCAAGTTTATCCTTGACCTCGTCTCGCCCTATGATTTACGAATTAAACAAATGAGTTAGTTCATTTTGTACTTCCTGCTGAGATAAAATACAGTACATCAAAGACTTGTAATTTCGAATAAAAGCCACGTTTTTAAACCTAATTAGATCACTGTATAATAGACCTTTAACAAATCCAAATTACTTTTTTTCACATCGAGCTGATAATGGGAAATTTTATTGTTTTGCCCTGCAAGAGTGTTTCATTAGATGTAATTATGCCTGTTATTAATAAAAGTAATCTCTTTAATATCAAATGTTGATCTAATAATATATAAATGTAAAGGTGCGTACTCACTGGGCCGAGTCGGCGTCAAAGCCATCAATTCGCACGCGACATTCGAAGTGCTTGTTGTGTTCGCCGTGTTCATAGTACAGTCAGTTAGTTGTATTAGTCGAGTTAATCACGGACTGAGTTAATTCTATCGTGGCAGCTAAAGCGTTTTTCTTAATATAAACTAACTATTATTGGAATGACTACTATTTCTTCTATAACAGTCTATACATTTAGGGATTTGTGAATAACTATCCCAAGATATTGTATGTACCTATGTATGTATATTGGTGACATTCACTAAGACCTAAAATATCTATTGTGCCCCCTTAATTCCCGAGGAAAGTTTCAGAGACTGGTAGTTAATTTAGACATATTTCTCGGAGGAATTTTAGGATGTATCCCAAGATATTAGGTTTGTGAAACTTTAAAACTCAATCTACGTCTACTATTATAGTTCTCAGAAGGGTAGTATATTGGTATTAGATTATGAAAACGCTATTCAATTGGTCTAGGAAATACTTAATAATAATTTGTATGCAAACAGGCAATGTCGAGTCTAATTTCCATTGAACAGTATTACCGGTGTAATAAACCGAAATCTAATAGAATTTACGTGAACCTAGGAAATAATGATGCCCATAACTGTATATGGCTTGTGATAAATTATTGAGGTTTTTTTAAAATATAATGAAATAACTAGACGAGTCACGCAAGTGCAAACATTTCCGCTATAAAAGTCACCAGCACATAATATATGGGTATTTGTAACTATCAAGGGATGGTTTGGGGTTTTAATCCAATTGGGTTAACTGATTATTTTCATTAAAATGTCAGCCTTTCGCTTTTTGACCAATTTACTACAATTTTACGTAGTTACTGTACCATTTCACACTACCACCATTTAATATTTACACAACAAACTGTTCATTACATATTCAAAACATAATCTATCTATGAATGGTAATCAGAAAAGATAGACCTTGATATGAGGTTCGTTCCAATTGGCGATAGAATCGTTCTAGGCATCGTTCGTGCAAGTGCTGTATTTCTTTCGCGTTCCAATAAACCAAGCTTCATTAAATTTTGAGAAATAATATTAAATAAATACATAGGTCAAAATCGATTAGAAAGGAGTTTGTTACAAAACAAACAAACATACATACAAGTGAAGCTAAAATATACGAGTTAAAAAATGACAGGATAATCATTCTCCTGATCTAATAAATGAATTTACAAAAAGACACAAACTATTGGTTGTGGTCTTTATCCCTTATATCAGTTTAAATTCTTTTAAATTCTTGCCCACTTTTTCCCATTTTCTGCATCATACTGAATTGCATACATCAATTATTTGAAATACTAAATAAAAAAATGTAACCTAAAATGTGGGTTTTGAACATAAACTATAAAAAATTAAGCTAATAAAGTAAGTCACAATCAAAACGAAACATTTGGAGCTGTAAATTCAGGTAAACATTTAAATTTGCATTCACAACTTTATGGCAGCATAATTTTAACTTTTCGGACGTTTCTCTTATTGATTACGTTTTATAATATCAAATATTTTGCATACCTACCTAAACAACATAAATAGCCCGTTTAGAACCGGACATATTTTACTGCTGTGCTGAAACAAACTCACATTCCTCAAATTACACTTTGGCGATTTTCAGTCATAATTTAATCACTGCAAGCACCAATGTATTTTTGACTTGTTAAAAAAAATCTTGGTTTTAGAAATGTAGAAATATTGTAATTTAACTAAGTAGTAATATCCAAAGAAGTTAAACATCTGGGGAATAACCCATGATTGCAAACTGAATTGGAGGGAACATCTGGAAAAAATTAATACCAGGAAAATCAGTCTTTTCTGGAAATGCAGATGGGCTATGGGCAAAACCTGGGGAATACGACCCGAGGTCGCTGGTTTTAAACAACGATCACCCATGGAGCGATAATTAGATGGAGGAGGACAGACATGTCTTCTGCAGTTATTAATTAACTGCAATCCGAAGACAAACCATTTGGATAGATATTCACAGAGCGAGTGAACATCATCAGGTGATGCACCCAGGTAATCCTGGATAAATTACCTGATACACCGATGGTTTCTAAACAAACCATAGCACTGGGGCATACTCTTTTGCCTGGATGATATACGCCCGTTGTTCATGCAGAGACGATTGCCCGTATGATGAAAACATTGGAAAATGATATACTGGACAAACAATTAAAATATTCACTGATAGTCAGTAAATTATTAAAACTATCAGCAATCCAACAACTAGGTGTAGACTGATAAAAAACTATAAAGAAACCTTCAATAGGATGAGAAGAGACAACAGTGTCTCTAGTATGGGTGCTGACACATGAGAGGATTACAGATAAATTGGCGAACCAGTTAGCCAAAGAACGTTCTAAAGAAAACTTCATAGGTCTGGAACCGTTTTGTAGAAAAGTTTAATTGTTAAATGTATATGTTTAATTGTAGACTCTAGTTGCAAATGCTTCCCAAATAAATGTTTTGTTAAAAATTTCAGAGCAAGTTTACGAGTTTGGTTCGTTGATTTTAACAACTTTTTTCTAAAGAGCTTTACAATGTTGGCAAGACCAGCATTGAAGAAAACAAAATTATTACAGCTTAATTATTATTGTTTATTGCATGCCAATATATTCAGTGTGTTTTTCACAGAAATTGCAGTCATTTAGGTATTGCAGTCTTTAAAAATTAAAATCACATTATCTCGCATGTTCTCTTTTTGTTACCAACGCAACCGTGTGGCAAAAATTATTTATTGAATGTTTTCCATTTCCAAATAGTTTCTACAAAATTTCTTAGAGCACTTAATTTTTACGTTTTTTCGATGGAATAAAAGTTAGATTTTGATAGAATGCCAGTCAGATTTGGAAAATCTAGTAAACCCTTGGTATTTTGTTAGTTTCTCGAAAATCGTGACTGCACCTAATTTATCATTTAAGCACCAAAAAGATCCTAATTGTAACATAAGTTTCACTGCATTTTTTTGTCGTTTATTTTTTACTTACAACATATTATGCCTAATCAAAGGAAAAAGTCGGCGGGGGCAACGAACACGTATTGAAGCTTACGTAGTTGATTTTGGATAAACTACCAAATGAATTACCATATTAATTCAAGGTTATCTTTTTCCTCTGAAATTCATATTTTCAAAAGAAACCACAGAGATTTCATTTTGGAAAATTTCGAAACAAATATTGAACAAGATATCTCAAGGACCGTACCGTTATCAAGAAAAACCATAAAGATAATAAACATAGAGTAGGCAACCTATAGTCGGAAGCAACCACTCAATAAAAAGAGATGGCGAATGAAATTGGTGATGGTGGCTCTCTCTAACATCGCGTGATGCACATGCGCGAAGTCTGTAACACTACTAACCTTTTAAGAATGTATGCGCTATTAGAAAGAGAAAGCAATACCAAACTGGTTGTCCATCTCTTTCTAATGGGTGGACGAATACGCTTACACGAGCATTCTTACTCTATGTGTATTATCTCTATGAGAAAAACATACATACAAACATACAAGTAAAGGTAATATAATTTATTAAGCTGATTGATTTTACTTTTGTCATTCAAACTCATACCTTCGCTTAGTATATAACAAATTTTAAAAAAAACCATGAGGCCGCAGGGAGATTCGAACTCGCGATCTCCTGTTTATAGGCGCTTTAACCAACTAAGCCATGGCGCCAGCTACCTGTTGCCGTTATCAATACCGAGCAAAAAATCACGTTTGTTAAATATTTATTTTATTCTATTCTTAGTATTTGTTGTTATAGCGGCAATAGAAATGCATCATCTGTAAAAATTTCAACTATCTAACTATCACGGTTCAAGAGATACAGCCTGGTGACGGACCTCCATTTTTTACCCTCTGGGTACGGAACCCTAAAAACAGACTTTCATTCAAAAACTTGACACTGTCAGCAATAGTTCCGTCTAAATTGTAAACAAAGTAACAGATTATCAGTGTCAAAAAATTACCTGGATACCAATGAAAATGAATCTAGTTATTTTAAAAAGTCAAGTTTGGATTCTCGTACTATCAAAACGTTGCAAAAAATCTTAAATCGAACGAAACTATGAATGCGAAATATTCACTTATTCCAAGCAACATAATAACCAATAAATCCGACTTAAATAATATATTGTAATGTTTTTACCTTTTAAAATAAAATATAAAAACATTAAAGATTAAATATGTCAGTTATACCTATATAGTTCGTAAAATAGTTACAAACTTTCAGACACATTCTTTTAAAATTCCATTTATTATGAACGTCCTCATTAATTCACGTAGGTTCGGATTTTCTTCATAGACAGGTCTAAAACTTGCTCTTCTACAGCGAGGAGAATATTGTGATGCTCCTGACGTCACTTACTTGACCGATTCGCGCTCTCAAGGTTATGTCGGCCTCGGTCACAGCCCACTGCTCCCAAACAATTATTTTGCTATTATTGTGTGTGTTCAACGCTGCCGATGCTTGGAAATGCAGCTTATTATCTCCTCTCTACTACACGAGATATGGGAGTAGTAGGCAAATAATAATGGATTACACTTTAACCATTCTTTACCGAAGTTGGGAAAAAAATTAAAAATTGCGGGAATCTTGTTGGACCCGAAGAATAAGACCAGTTACTTTTTTCTTAAATAAATAATAGAAGGGAGAAAATAATAATTTAAAATATTAAATTCGATTAAATTTCAAACTAAGCATATAGGCAAGCAATAGGTACCTAAATGTTTTTGACAAAAATCCTTGTAGAAAACGGATGGTGCATTCAGTGCCGTTCCTAGGGTGGCGAACGCCTGCGTGCAAGAATAATTTTGTGCGCCCCTATTAGCCTAATCAAAGTACACAAAAAATACAAAAATTTTAAATTGGGTATTTAAAAGGGTTGTGTTTAACATGAGAAAAACTTTACGATATTAGGCATGAAATTTTCCGGAAAATCGTCGAGTGAAAATTTTTGTTTTTTCGCTATAATTTTGATATATTTTGGACACGCAAATGTTTATCAGTATTTTGTTATAAACAGTTTTCTTCATATTAATGTAAAAAGAACTGGAGCAATCAATATATAATAAAGTATGTATAGAAAACCACAGGTAATTAAAATACTAACGAAATTGATGGGTTTCGCGACTTGATCGGATAATTAGAAAACAAGGAAATTCGGTAAAACAGGAAAATGAGTAATTTTTTTATAAATTCATTTTTCAATTTTGAGAGCTGAAACTTTGTACAAAAGAAGTTCTTCATATGCACTTTATAGAATATGTCTTTTGAAAAAAAATCCAAAAACAGGTGAATTTTAATTTTTGAATCGTCATGATGTAGATGTAACGAACATTGCGTCACCAGGATTAACGTGGTGACGTAATCGGCAATTTTTTTAAATGCAACCATGTATCTCAAGACACCTCATTGGAAAGGTCTCCTAATCGTCTTGAGAACGATGTAATTATTTGAATATTTATTTCTACAGGGTCGACCAAAACTGTTGCTTTGGTAAAATTTCATCATAAACTAACTAAGTTATTGTAAGGACCGCCACTGGAAATAAAACATCGTAGTGTACCCGAAAAATATTTCTGTTTTTGGATATGTTACTGATAATAGTACTAAATTCTAATTTAACACTAATTGATGTGTATCAGCCAAGTGTTCAATAGTTAAAATCTTTAAATTAGCATAATTTAGTAATTAAACTTACAGAAACTGAACGAATCGAAATATTAGTGATGATTGACTATGGAGATAGAGTAAGAGCACAGAAAGAAGTTGGCAATTTATATAATGCTGAATACCCCAACCCAAAGTTGACGTTTTTCTTGAGATTCAAGAAAATTCCCACACCAGCTCGAGACAAGTTGCGCTGGATAATAATTTACACCATTCTACTGTTGCTAGAGTGCTGAAAAAAGGAGAAGTGGCATGCGTATAAGATACATTTGGGCCAAGAGCTGTTAGAAGATGGCTTTAATAGGAGAATCAAATTCTGTGAAACTATTATGGAACGATGTAACCGAGATCGTAATTTCATAAAAAATATACTTTTTTCAGATGAAGCAACTTTTATGCTCAACGGCCATGTAAACCGCCAGACGTATCGATACTGGGCAAGTGAAAATCCCCATTGGGTGCAGGAAAAGGTGAATGTTTGGGCCGGCATTATAAACAATCAAATAATAGGGCCATATATTTTCGAAGGAAGCTTGACCGTCCTCGATATCTTCAATTTCTTCAGGATTATCTATTACTACAATTAAATCAACTATTTCCAAATAGATGTGATTTGTGGTTTCAGCAGGATGGGGAACCCCCACTTACGCCTTTGATGTACGAACCTACTTAAATGCTGATTTTCAAGATAGGTGGATAGGACGAAAAGGAACGATCGAATGGCCACCAAGGTCGCCAGATTTGACAACTTTAGACTTAATGGCGATACTTGAAGAGCAAAGTTTAACAAAGTCGCCCAAATGATATAGAAGAGTTGAAGGATCGCATCAGAACGGAGATTGCACAAATAACGCCTGAAGTTCTCGTAAACGTTAGAGACGAATTTATTGCTCGGCTCTCTCATTGCATTATTGCTGAAGGTCATCAGTTTGGAAATTTAATATAATTTAATTGTTTTTTACTAAACAATTCTCTGTATTTTATAAATGGTCCACCCTGTAGAAATAAATATTCAAATATATAATTACATCGTTGTAAAGACGATTAGAAGACCTTTCCAATGAGATGTCTTGAGACACATGGTTGCAATTAAAAAAATTGCCGATTACGTCACCACGTTAATACTGCTAACGCAATGTTCGTTACATATACATCTTGTAATGACGATTCAAAAATTAAAATTGAATTGAATGAATTTATTTCATTCATTAGCGACATACTGTATATGCGAAAAGTATAGATGTAAAGCATAAGTCAAAGTAAAACTGCACTGAGTTTTAACATCGATCCTAACTGGACATTGCCGTCTGAAAGGGTACCTGAAAAAGCTCAAAATAGTGGAGGAAAAAGAATGTAGATTCTGTGGCATGGAAGGAGAAGCCTAGGAGTCGACTGGATAGAAGAGGGACATTTACCCAAGTTAGAGCCTGCAGATATTGTTTAGACCTCTAAACTGTTTAGGTATTTTATTTAATATTTTTATTTTCATTTGTGTACCCGCCTATGTGCGAAATTTATTTGTAACTCCGTGAGGGTTAAATACGCACGTTCGCTGGGCTCGAGCTGGGGTGCCCATTTTCGCGGTACCGGCTCATTTTCTTTAGTACTAATTGAGACTCCGTGCAACAGGCATGTATTTATCATGCCATGCTATATTTGTTAGCAATTTAATAGAATCATACATTATTTGTTTTAAACATTACATTATTGTATTCTGTATACCTCCGTGAGGTTATGTTGTGCTGAATAAACATCCTATTTTTTGTGTGACTGTGTGGAACATTATTTGCAATCCAAAGCACCAGAGACCTATCGAAGGAAAAATCATTACGTGGGTTTAACCGATGAAAAAGCTCATCCCCCCACAGATATCCCAAAATTCCTCCGGGAAACAGGACAAAAGGAGCTACTATTCTCTGAGACTTTTCTCAGGAACTAAGAAGAAGTAAGAGTGCACAATAAATTTTTTAGGTCTCAGTGAATATCACCCCATATACACATAGATGTAAACCAACAAAACGTATATTTCCAATTTCTAATAAAAGAATGTGAAATTGACCAACGCGGCCCCAGAACCTCCTCGAAAATGACTGGTTACGCCGCGCGTGGTTACCCGGGAGTTTTAAAAATTAGTAATTTTATAGAATTTAATGTGCTCTTTCCGAATTTTGACTTCTCCACCTCGTATTTTTGCCGCTTGCGTCGACATATTGGAAAAGTGGCGCCTAAAAGCAGTTTTTTGACAATACCTCCTTTTAGACTTATTTTACAATAAAAACAGTTTTATACAAAATGTTTGCTCAATAATAGTGTCCGTTTCTTCATCATAGCGAGTTACCTCAGATACCGCTACAATTCATGCGTATAACAGAGCCTTTCTGCATCAACAAGAAATGGCTCTATAAATGTGAACGGCACTGTAAAACGATAGACGTATACTGATTACTGATCAAAAACTAGATTAATGCTCATGTCGCCTTTTAGTTTGTTTAGCTACCTTTAACTTAATCAGTTGTAACTACAAGTTATATTAGTAGAGTTGTCGTCTTAGCATTACACTGGTTTTATTTGACTATGATAGCAAAATAAAGAGTGTAATGCAAAGACAATAACTATACTAATATAACTTTTAGTTACAACTGGTTACCTCACTATTACAGAATTATGACGAATACAACAATTTAAATTTCCCACGTAAATTTATTTTTGAATATCCCGCGCTATTTTATTTTTGAATTTTCCGCTAAATTTTAACAAATCGCAGATTAGCCTGGATCTGAACCTTTAACGAAATTAATATTAGTATTACTCGGCTCCAAATGTAGATGTCACTAGTTTTGATTGCGTGGCCATTTTTATCTATACAGTGGCCGATCTACTTGTGTATATTATCTCTATTACTGATGACACAGGCTAAATATCTCTATTGAGCTCTTACCGGCTGATGTTTCGTAGACGAGAGAAAAGGGGGTTCGACACAAATTTTTATATGATATTATAATATCTATATATATATATATATTAGTTAAAATTAAATGCTACAGGTTGGATGGATAGGGAGTAATGACCAAAACGCGCGTTGGAGTACAATTTGTGGCGCTCGTACGCCTAAACTATAAACTTTATGAAAAAAGGCAAATACATAAATTGTAGGTAATTGTGTCTAGTTTCATTTTGAATATAACGGTTTTTATCGTAAAATAAGTCGGAAATGAGGTATTGTAAAAAAACTGCTTTTAGGCGCCTTTTAGGTTTTGGATATATAAAGCCAATACCTACGAGTACAGTCAGTTAAAAAGTGAGTTAGAAAACAATTACAACGAGTGTAGAATGATGGCTATTATTCAGGCGGATGAAGTTTCCAAAACTAGTGGGTTTTGGAATCATCCAAGTGAATAATAGCCATTCGACATAAGCAAAAGACTATAGTTTCTCCACGACTATGTATAAAAAATGTTTGCAAAAGTTTAGAATTTTTTCACAGCAACATTTAAACTGTGCATGTATTTTCTGCCAATTACGCACTTTTCGCACGGAGTATTCATCCATTTTCGATAAAATGACTGATTTGAACGATACCAGTGACAGGATAACGTCGGAAATGAAAAATTATAATGCTACATCGTTACCGTATACCTACGTAATTTAAATGATACAATATTGAAATGCGTTAACTAGCGTCAGAACTTGAAAATTATTGGAACAAAAACAAATAAAGAACTCATTGGAGTATTATAATCTTTTCATATCTACTTACAATAAATATTTAACATTCGTTTGTAAATATAAAAACATATGTTAGATATACATGTACCGACATTACACTCGTTGGCAAGACAATGGAATAAATAATGCACTTAAGAATTAAAAGAATGTTTTATTATGCAGATCAAATTTCAGCTTTTTTTTCGTTAAATTAAAATTAATGCAGACTGTAATTAGTCAAAGTCACTGTTCTGATGCTAATAATAATCTTAATGTACACATACACTATAATATTGTTTCTAACTAATGTTTGTCTTGGCAAGACACACATAGTTCTACCAATACTACACAATACAAATGAACTCAATTGACAATTACTGTTCCGAATTTCCAACTGGCTATAGGTTGTTTGTAATTACCGGTTTACAGAGGCTGCCAAGTTAAACATTTTATCATGAAAATCAAATACAAATTTACTATTTCTAACTTTCACACAATATTGAAAAAGTTTATAACGTATAACATCAGCTTTCTCGGTATCCAACAGAAAAGAAAGATTTTGTATTACCAGTCTTGGAATTTCCAAAATTCAATTAGTTCATCTGCACGACCGGCAGATTTTTGTTTGTACGTAAACAAATGAACACTCGCTCATCGAATAGGAAGTGCGGGACTCACAGACGCGCCACGGTACGTATTCATCGGAGGAGAAAAAATTACCGGCAGGTCCGATGGTCTGTGACCATTTGTGAATAGTCATATAGCATCAGCAATAATGTCTCGTTTAACTATGTAATGTCCGATTCTGATTGGAAACGATTGGAAACAGTACCTCCTACTGGCTTTCTCTTCTTCCATTTTAGCACATGCTGTAGCTGAACCCAAAACTTCTTTCAAATCCGACGAATTACTCATATTCCGAATTTTTCAGTCAGCTATTATCCTTGAAAGTCAAAGCCGTTTTAAATTCTAAGCGTCTCTATCACGCTGATTCAATGAGCGTTGGTTGCTGGATCGCTGGGCGCCTGGGTCAGTGTGTGCAGATTCAGTGGGCCACATACTTAAGGCACCGCCACTTTCACCACTGAGCAGGAGTACAATTCACAATTTGGTTTTATAACCCTTGAAATTTTCCTAATTGCCACAATCAAGTTTCAAAAATGTTGCCAATACTTTTCAAGAACTCAAACTTATACATAACTGCATATTCAGGAGTCTCCAATCTACGGCCCACGAGCAGATTTTAACCGGCCCTCGGAAAAATTATAAACTGAAAAAACATTTTTTTATTTGACCCTAAATGGACTGACATTTTAAGTGGCAAACAAATTCAATATTCTCACTAAACACGTATTTTTATTTTTAAGCATTACACTTGTGTACTCATGTTTTGTCAAGTTTTTCTTATTTCATCATTACAACTTAAGAATCATATAAATTTGTAGTACATTACAATGATTTGGTCTTTTATTATCCTGCGTTTTGATTGGACTTACTTGAATACTTCGTTAATGTATGGGGAAGGGGGGGGGGGGTACTCGTGAAATATTGTTGGCCCGCTTTGCCTCAAATATTTTATAATGTGGCCCTTCAGTGAAAAAGGTTGGATATCCCTGGCATAACAGTTTTTCTGCTCTTTTGTAAACAACTAGGTTTCTATCTTTAACGATACCTTCTGCTTCAACCAAATTCCCTCTATATAGTACAGTTCAAGTTATGGTTCATTACATACATCGCTGAACCAGGTTTAAGGATAAAATGCTTTTCAATAAAGTTGGACACATCGCGTGTGTTGAAAACTATTTTGACCTCCTTTTTTAGTAGTTTACTCTACAGGTATTTTCCCAGTTATCGCATGCTTACATTATATAATTTGTCATCATTTCTAATTACTTTTTTGTTAGAATTTCTTATTTTTGAAAAAAAAAACTTGAATCTAAAATTTTCCATATCGAAATTTTCAAAATGTTCCCTTATTTTTTTACAAAATACAAAAACCAAAAATGAAGATTTTTTAATGAAACGCTATTATATGTCCATGCAAAAATAATGAATTTAACAATACAATTCATATTGTTTAATTGACGTAGACAATTACAAAACATTTAGAGTTATTTGTTACAAATAAGATTAAAGTGTTGTTTTTATTTGATAAAAATAAGATAAAATCCAAATCAACTCATTTTTTAAAAATTAACCACGATCATATATCTGCTCTTTACAATACATACAGTGCTATTCAAAAGTCCCCTCCCCCCTTTTGAACGGCTACACTTACATTAATAAAATTTGGAGTATGAAAATAAAGTGTTGTAAACTTCTCTACGAATGGTAACAGGTGACGTAATAGTAATAAATGACGTCACAGTGCCACTCTGGCCAATAATTTTAAATAGGACCTTATGGCAAGTGATATCTCGTTTGAAAGGCATTGACATTGGCTACATAGCCATATTAATTTTATTTGGGTTTAAACTAATTTTGACGGATAAATTAAATAAATACCAAAATTATTATTTCACATTTAAATATTGAAGATTTTTTAGTCCGCCTCTGGTTAGTTGTCAAAAAAATTGACGTTTTTAATTTAATAGTATTTGTGGCTTTGGAAAGTTTTTCTAAATAGCTTAAATATTTAATTTTATTATTGTTTAACGAGACGTTTAAGAGTTTACATAGGCAAAATGGTACGTACTCAAGCCGACAAAGTAGCAGCTATCTTAATAATTGGTGAATCTCCATGAAGCGGAACGTTTATTTAATGAGAGATACCCAGATCGCTCTATCTCGAGAACTTATTTGAGGGAGCTTCTTCACAAGTTTGAAGCAACAGGTAGTGTTCAAGATGCCAAACGATCTGGTCGACCAACATTTAGTGATGATAAAAAAATTGATATAGTTGCTGAAATGGTAGTAAACCCTACTTCCTCTTCAACTAAAGTTGCGTCTATCTGTGAAGTGAGTAAAAGTACAGTACAGAGAGTGTTGGCTAAAAATAAATTTCATCCATACAAGTTAAAAATGGTGCACCACCTTTCGGTTGACGACCCCGACAGAAGACTCGAATTCTGTGAATGTATGACAAATAAAATTAGTCAAAACCCACATTACACAAAAACAATTTGTTTTAGTGACGAAAGTACTTTTTGCCTCAATGGAAATGTGAATACACAAAATGTAAGGTATTGGAGTGACACAAATCCTCACACCTTTCGTGAATAACATACCCAATATCCAGAAAAAGTCAATGTTTGGGCAGGTATTTTGGGAAACCACATAGTTGGTCCTGTTTTCCTAAATTCAAATTTAAGCTGTGAAGTGTATCTGGAGATGTTACAAAATGCAATTGAGCCGTTAATTCTTGAAATTCTGGAAGATAATCCAGATGAATTCGGCCATCTGGAAATAACATTTCAACAAGATGGTGCTTCTGCACATTATTATGGTGCAGTAAGACGTTACCTGGATGAAGAATATCGAGGTAGATGGATCGGCCGGCGAGGTCCTATAGAATGGCCACCTCGGTCACCAGATCTGACACCATTAGATTTTTTTCTATGGGGGTACTTGAAATCCAAGGTTTATACTACGGCAGCAGATAGCATTGGCGTTTTGAAAGAAATAATTATTGAAGAATGCAATGCAATTTCAGCTGACACATTCGAACGAGTACGACAAGAGTTTACTAATAGGATGTATTACTGTCAGGAAGTAGACGGAGCACATTTCGAACACTTGCTATAAGAATCCATTGTTGATATTTGATTAATTAAATTTAAAAAAATAATTTCAATAATATTGGTATTTATTTAATTTATCCGTCAAAATTAGTTTAAACCCAAACAAAATTAATATGGCTATGTAGCCAATGTCAATGCCTTTCAAACGAGATATCACTTGCCATAAGGTCCTATTTAAAATTATTGGCCAGAGTGGCACTGTGATGTCATCTATTACTATTACGTCATCTGTTACCATTCGCAGAGAAGTTTACAACACTTTATTTTCACGCTCCAAATTTTATTAATGTAACTGTAGCCGTTCAAAAGATACGAGGGGGGTGGGGACTTTTGAATAGCACTGTATAGTAAATATAATGAGTTGGAAATATTTTATGTAGGTACCCCTTCTAAAATTCAGAGTATGCTTCCAGCATATAAAATATTAGATTATTTGAACAGTCTTAATAATGATTTCATTAAGTTAGTAAATAATTATTGATAATTTAGGATATATGGCTGATCTACTTTTCTTTACAATTAAAATAATTTCTTTCTTATTCTTTTGCATTTTTATAGTATTTTATTTTTCTTTTATTATTGTACATTCTTTGTTTTTATTTTTAAATTACTTTCTTGTATGTATTTTTTGCATTTTAGTACTATTGTTATAAAGAAACCTGTACAAAGGCTCTGCCTGTTTGTTTCTTAAATAAATAAATAAATCAAAGTAGCATTATACACTTTTTATTTTCCAAGTCTGCCATTTCACAACTTTTTAATTCGATTTTTAAATCTGTATATTAAACACTGTATTTTTAAATTACCACTTTTCCCTGAAACTGCATATTTGAACTCAATTTTTTACAGTGTTTTCTTTCATTTATCCTCTTAGCTTTCTTCTAGTTATTTGTGAAACCAATTTTCATGTTTGTTTTTCAACTTATTGTTTTTAACACGCTTTTATTCGCTTAACCTGTATGTATGTTTGTATATCTGTATGTTTGTAACCGACTCCTTTGGACTCGATTTAAACGAACTGATTTAATTCAAACTTTGTACACTTGTCAAGGACCGATGACTATACGATATAGGTAGTAATAAAATATGAAGTGTTCCATTTATAACCTATGAACTCGATTTTTATCCACTTTAAACGCTCAGATTCATTCGAAATTTTTTTGCACACTTGTTAAGAACCGATGACAAAATAATATTGTAGTAAAATATTTATATTTATATTTATAACGCAACATTTAAACTCGATTCTTACCCATTTTAAACGAGTTTGAAAAAAATTTAAAAAACACACCACACAGTAAATCCAACTAAAAAGTAAAAATAAATTAAGTGTAGTTTGAAAAAACCTAAAAAACACGCTTTATAAGGTAATCGAACTAAAAAGTAAAAAATAATTTTTAATTTAAGAATAAAATGAAGATTAACTCCACGCTATTATTATAATGACATTAATTTTCTCGTTAATCATTTCATTCTCAAATTAAATTAATTAGTTTTTACTTTTTAGTTCGATTAGTACTTATAAAGCGTGTTTTTTAGTTTTTTTCAAACTATAATTAATTTATTATTGACTCCAGCCAAAGTAAAATCACGACCGCGTTTAAACTTCTTCTGTTACCGCTCCTCCAACCAAGATTTCATCACTCGGCCAGTCCGTATTGTTATTAATGTCTGGAAGACCGTATAACCTTCAGCTTACAATCATCAGGGTAGTAATTTAATATTGGATGGTTTTGACGATGTGGTAAAAACGCCTATAATGAAGTCGGTCGAAAAAAGTGCGTTGTCAGCAATTTTCATAACCTCAAGTGGTTAAAAACTTTAAAATCTCATAATGGAAAAGATTTAAGGATTTATTAGGTCTCTTGAAAACTCGAATATTATTATTTTATGTTTATCGTTAATATTAATATCCAAAATGTGTGAAGCTAATTCGGAGATATTTCGTACTTTATCGCTAATTTTATAATAAAGTTCTTACAAAAACCATCCATTTGTTAAACAGATCCGACCTCTTGTCGCAGGTCCGAATTTAAATTTTTTGTTAAAATAACTTTTGAACTACGGTGAAGATTATTAGTTAGATGATTGAAAATGTATCATTTCATTCTACCTGGAATAGGAAATTACAGAGTGATTATCCCTAGTAATAGTATTTAAATAATTATTCTATTTCTAATTAATAATGTGAACACCGTGAGAATCTAGTCCAGTCCAAATCTTACCATAATATGATGATTTAGACAACAGTAGCCTGTTATACTACGTAGGTTTTTCAATATTGATAAGGACATAATAGTATTAGCAGGCGTTAAAGCTGTCATTAGCTGTCATTCGATTTATTAGAGTACGACTTTTATGAAAAATGTGCCTTTGCGCTAATTGAACATTCACATTTCCCTTGCCTGCTTTCCAGTTTAGGTACTGTTGATTCTTTGTGTAAAACCTAACGATTGCAAATTTAACAGGCCCATAATGCCTTTAGATCCGATTGTTGTGGCAAGAATTGTTGCGCTGTTACAAGATGGTCGGGGGCAACGTAAAACTTCAAGAATTGTTGGTGCTACTCTTTGTGGTATACAAAGGGTGTACCACCGCTTTCTGGAGACTGGCCTGATCACTAGAAGACCAGGGTCTGGGCGAAAAAGAGTCACCACTCAACGAGATGACCGTTTTTTGGTGTCCACAAGTTTGCGGAATCGGACAGCTACTGCGGTTTCACTGAGAAATCAGTTGGAAGAAGTGAGAAATGCCAATGTTAGTGAATGGACCGTTAGAAGACTTCATGCTGCTGGACTGTCATGCAGAAGTATGGCTACAGGTCCCTCGTTGCAACGCCAGCATCGGACTGCAAGATTTGCCACAGATCACGTTCGTTGGAATGATGATGACTGGAGCGGGGTATTGTTCTCAGATGAGTCGCGTTTTTGCCTCATTGGGTCAGATGGACGTCGACGAGTGTGAAGAAGACCTGGGGAAAGATACGCTGAAGTTTGCATTGACGAGCGTCTTCCATTTGGCGGTGGGTCAGTTATGGTTTGGGCGAGAATCACTGCACAAGCTCGTACAGAGTTGGTCTTCATAGAAAATGGTTCCCTAACCTCTCACAGGTACATTATTGAGGTGCTAGAAGACCATGTTATGTCTTTCATGGTGACTACGGGGGAACGTGGCATTTTTATGCAAGATAATGCGAGACCACATACAGCCAGAATTTCAGGGAGCATCTAGATGGGGTAGAAATTAGGCGGTTTGACTGGCCAGCCCGCAGCCCAGACATGAATCCCATAGAACATGTCTGGGACGAGTTGGGACAACTGATCCACAGACACACACCAGCACCAAGAACTGCCCAGGAGCTGAGAAGATTCCTGTTGCAGGAATGGGATAAAATCACCAGAATGTGATCCGCAACTTAATTCAAAGTATGCCACGCCAACTTCAAGCAGTCATCAATGCAAGAGGAGGGAATACACGTTATTAGTGTCAATTTTTATCATTTTGTTCAATCCATATTTTCCCTAACAACAAAATGTTGAATTTCGCCCAAAATGTTAATTTGTTGCTTTTTCAGAATAAATCATGAAATCCAAGAAAAAAACGCATTTTTCTTTAGTATAGAGTATCACATTCAGCTTACAAAAGCACATGCAATGATGTACAGTTTGCGAATACGATCTGAAAACGTAAAATTTCAAAGAACATGAAAATTTTAAGGTGACCTCAATTTTTTGCTTTCCAGTGTACAACAGCCTGAATGTTATTAACTTTTCGGATTTTAAGTTCAATTTATAGTTCACTTTCTGTAGAATACCATATGAGATATTAATTTCCTTATTAAAAATTGATGTAGTCCTTCAGGTTAAAAATTAAAATAATTGCAGCCTTTTGAATGTAGATTTTAATTTATTCATTTGAATTAGATTTTATAAAAAACGCTGATACCCGCATAATCTTGCTGCCAGTTCTCGAAATTTATTCAGGTATGGCCGAGAGCCATTTTTATTGTTACACTTGGTACGTAGCTTTGTGGTACGAATTAACGTATATGGAAGGAAATATATGTTTGACTACTTACATTTAAAACAGTCTTCGAAATTATCCAGTACAGTTCTGCAACAGAAAGAAAAACTAAATTATTTATAAAAATAGTATTTGTTTATTATTGAAGTAACATGTTTATAAAAAGTGACAGTGGTTTATTTTTTTGTATCCAACAGCTGCAATTTATTGTAAAAGGGTTAAAAAAAGAAAAAGAAAAACAGTGATATATACAATATATTGTGAAAGTGTAATTGAATAGGATAATAGAAAACTCTGTGATAATTAATATAAATATTCTGAGATCGTTAGATGTATTGTTATTTACAGACAAATTGAGATATAAGAAATACAAAAGGCTAAGCTATTAAACCAATGATATTAAGACATACAAAATTTTAAATGAATCTAAAAGTTCGAAATGGGAAAATATTAGTAAATGTCCATCCAATTTTGTCAGACCCAGCACGGTAGTTCAACGCCTATGGTGAGATGATTACAGTGAAGCCGTGTCGAGCGCGGTTAGTACTTGGATGGTTGACCACTGGGTAAACACCGTCGTAGAACCCGTACAGCCTGTGGAGAAACACTTTAGACTACTAGGGTGCACCTTAGACTACTAGGATGAACCTTAGACTACTAGGGTGAGTAGCATATCAACTAGCAGACATTATACCAATGAGCACGAGGTATAATGTAGATATGCCGTCTTTCGGATGAGATGAGGTCCCGAGTTCATGGATGCTGGGCTCGATAAGGATCCCTACCACTGGTTACAACACTAGTGATAAAAAATAAGAAATGGTTATTTTACAGAGTTTCAATTAGGATAGCTAACAAATCGAGGAAGAATAATCTTCGTTTGTTATAAAAAAAAGTAAAAATTATGACACATCACGAGAAAAGTTGATGGTAATAAAGACTAGTGCCGAAACGAATTTTTTTTGGTGAAAAAAATATTAATTACAGGCCAGGTCAGTTGGAAAATTAAGTCAGGGTTGTAACTAAATGAAGAAAAACTATTATAGTGTAAGAGTGGATTGGGAAGGTGTTTAAGGGTTGAAAGCAGTTTTATAAGAATTGCGTAAATATGTGATTCCTAGGGGGAAAGTAATCAATACGAAATATAATACATTTTTAACCATAAACTCAAATTTTTAGATAATGGCGAAAACCCTATTTATTATTTATTAGTTTTTAATTTTTTTCTCACGTAATATCTAAGAAACTGTTTTGCATCTCGATTTTGTCTTCACAAAACTCTAATCCTAATCGTTGATCAATATCTCAAAATAATCATCAATCAATACGGATGCAACTTATTTACAGGTTAGGTTAGGTTAGGTTATGATATTTTTCCGCCCAGTTTACCACCATAAATTTTTTTTGATCATCGCTCAACAATAAAAATTGATGTAAAAAAAGTTATTGACAATAACAATTGACCCCGTTTTACAATCATAATTATTGTTTACAAATGTAAAGTATGAATTGTTCATTGTTCGAATGGTGATAATTTTCTACTTATTTTTCTAAGCTACTAAAGTTAAAATTCAAATTCCAATTTTTTAATAATCTTTAAGATAATGTGAATTATTTTGCCCAGTTGTGGTCCTTGGAATTGCACCGACCTTTACCAACGAATTGAAAGTAACGATTTCTTTGACTTTAACCTGTTTTCACGTCGGCTCGGCAGTAATCTCGTATTCTCCGGTACATCCGGAATTGGGTCACTGGATTGTCGGCATTGGAACGGCACCGAACTAGCAACCTGCGACCCGGTATCGGTAGAAAGAAGGGCACGACCCGGCTAAACTCTCGCCCCGGCGACGACGACGATGCCTATTCCCTAGAAAATCAGGTTACCCGGAACCAATGAACGGAGTAGTAAAACATGAACATGATTTTTTATGTTAAAATTGTACTACTTTATGCGTCCAGGATCTTAGAAAATTAAAATGGTGCGTAAAGAAATTAATTGAAAGGTTTACATTCAAGGTTCACACAAAATACAGTATAATGCTTAAATTCATTATTGTCTAAATAAACAAGGTCGATTTTTTTAATTTTACCATTTAAGAAAACTCTGATAGGGAGAATAACTTTTGATTAATGACGTCAGCACTAGTTTTTTTTTAAAATGAAACACCACCCTTTTTTTCAATTTGTGGATTTACTTTGTTTAGCTGATTCCAAAAATGTATCACAATAGAAAAGTTGTTTATTACAGTTAACTACTTACAAAATAATTAATGAAGAATACCTAAATATACACTCTAACAAAAAAACAAAGGAAATTCACAGCAAATGATTAAATTGTTCTGCATTGACCACTAAACAATGACTGAATCTGGTAAGTTTGTTAAATATCAATGAGAAAATTGCTTCTCCCCCTTGTCGACTTTTTCCTTTCATTAGGCACCTATGCCTGATCAAAGGAAAAAGGTGCTTCAACTTCTGCATATCATTTTGGATCAACTTTAATAAATTCCTCTTTAACATTTTGTATCATAGCGAGTGGTACTTTACTGTCTGATTTGGGCATTCAGGTCACAGATATTGTCGTCTATAAGTGTAGACTTTAGATTTTAAATAACCCTATAACAAGAAATCTGATGGGATATGATCGGGAAATCTAGTGCTTCTAGCGGGCATACTGTTCTATTTCTTCCGATCCACCGATCTGGAAATGTTCCTAACCAAATGTAGCGATGTTGAAACCATAAGCTGCGGTTCTGTTTCGGAATTTTTCCACATGATTATTCAATTGGTTAATAATGAACTAATACGTTACTTTATGAACGCTCTGTATATTATTATGAGATATTAAAACGCCACAATATTACAAGAAACTGTTAGCTGTAATCAATATTATTTTTTGACAGTTCCAAAACCAATCAAATTTCCTCATTTTCTATCATATGAACAATCATGTCAACATTACACTGATAACAGACCATGGGCTATTTTCACGTTGCTATGGACACATATTGATTTATTTCGATTTTGAAGTTTCAAATATTTAATATTTCGAAATGTCACGATTTTTTTCTATAATTAGCAAAAGAATTTCTATCCGAATAACCCTCGGACATTGATAAATGCTCAAGAATTTTATGACAACTTTCTCAAGCTTATTGCTTGTAGGCAACAGACCTCCGCCTACGGCGTCGGTCTGTTTCAAAGCAACAAGCTTTCGAAATCTGTCAAAAAATTTTTTCGAACAATTATCCATGACCTTGGGTTATTACTACTGATAACAATAGCACAGTATCGTAGTCGTTTCTTCCAAAAACGAAAGGATAATTCCCAACATTATTTTACAACTGAAATATTTTTATTTTTCATGTTCCAATGCCTTTTTTATATGTACATAGTGAGATTAAAATATTTATACATAAAATAGGAAGTGGGGATTTCGTGATAATCATTTTTAATATTGTATCAGAATTTTAGTTTGCAATAAACATTTCACTTCGAAGGTATGTGGCGTCCTAGGGCAAAAAAGTGCATCTATCTCCGGATGCGAAGCGAATTGTGAAAAATGTGTTTGAATCATTGAAACATTAAGGTTATAGAGTTTGTTTAACCATCCTTTGCCGTTACGTCATAATCGGTGACGTATTCTGCTGTTTAACGTTTGTCTTATATTAGTTGAATGTTATTTTACACTTAACCTCAAAATGATAATCAATGACATATGTTAAGGTGTGTTTGTATGAATAAATTAGTAATGCCAAAAATTGTATTCTGCTTTTGGCATTGCGTACTTTTTTACACAATTTAGTTTTGTTTTAACTTGAAATCCCCGTTTTTTTCTTAACTGATTTGTTTCAAATTTCTAGCTTGAGGATGTTTAACGCCCCTGAGCATGATTTTTTACTTAATTGAAAAAATTACGGACCTATAATATATATTAAAAATGTATTATACGATTAGGTATATTTTTGGGGTGAGCCCAAAGGTTATGTAAAATTAGATAGAATATCTATATGCTCATATTTTTGTATAGTAATTATTGTCTGTGTCATTGTGAGAAACAATTTCGTAAGTATTCCTGAGAAATGCAAAAAAACACATGTATGGGAGAAAACAGACAATAAATAAATTTCTTCCTGAAAAAAGCTCCCAATAAAAACAGGAAAAGGAACGAATATAGATAGATACTTACGTTGTAGACTGCATTTAACGATAAAAGCGGGATTCCAATGAAAAATTAATTGAAAAAGGACGAAAATGACCAAAAATACTGAACAAATCAAAATATGACAACTGAACTGTCAAAAGTAACAAATAGATTTACGTCGAAATTAGCTAATAGATACGTTAATGACGTCATACTTCCATCTCATCCATTTCATGAATTAAAGATAAAGCTGCACATAAGAAACATGTAAGTGACCAAAAATAACAAATATCCACAGTAAAAAACGTTATCAATAAGCCAATGATATCGCTAAAAATCTGGGCCACTCCGTATTACGACTTCCCCCATATTATTGCATATTTAACCCTATAAAACACATGTGGCATCAGGTAAAATCCAAAGTTAGTTCTGAAAATGTTTCACCCACATTAAACCTCAAGTGCTATACAGTGAATTAGAAATGTCACAAGTAATATTCCTATTGATAGCTGGAACAATTCGATTCACCATATTATTAAAGTTGAAAGTACCTATCACTGTAGCACCCTTATTAATTTAAATGAAGACGATAGTCATACTGAACTAGATTTCGGTTAAATAGTTGTAAATAATATAGAATTATTTCATTAGTTGTCAGTAGGTAATAATCGAGGTAATTATATAAGTATATACATATATTCTTTTTCTCTATTCACTGCCAGCTTTTTTGTTTTATTTAGTCATAGTTCGATTTTATTTCAATTTCAAATCAGTTATTATTTAAAAAATGTAACTTTAGTACCTTCCACTAATTTTCAAATACCCTGTACAGTACAAAATGTTTTTAAAAAGTGGCCATTATTAAACTACGTATTTTTTATTTGAAACATTTTTTGATAACATCTACCAATTAGATGTAATAAATTCAAGCGTATACAGTGTGCCACCCTGTATGTTTGAACAGGTTAATTTGTTTAATTCCAAATTAATGAATAAAAGACCTGGCTACATCAGGATTTAAAAAATTTCTTAGTTAGTTCTAGTCTTAGCATTAATGTTACCATATTTATTCTACTAGAGGCACCTTGTATAGGATGTGTTGTATTTATAAACTGCATTGACTGGTATGGAGCCAAGGCCATCTTGATTTATTCGTCGGCGGCGAAGCAAGAACTCCCTGTTGTTTAGTACGTTTTGTAAATTGCATAGTGCAAGCCATGAAATGGCTCGCCGACTTGATTTTCTCGATCTTGGACCGGTCGGACATCTCTAAATGCAGCAATTAAGGCAGTCTCCTTCTTGCTCGTTTGTGAACGGCCCCGACAGGATGCGATGCATTTTTCTCATCATTTTTAATATTCCTCAATACGGTTTCCTGCTGGATATGTCTTCCGTATCCTGTAGATCTATCTTTAAGCAAGTCTTTTGTTGGTTTTTGACAGAAACTTAGAACTTTCAAGTTTCACTTTCCATATAGAAAAAAAATATATATATTTAAATGAAATAAAACAGAAAAAAGTTCGAATCCACTTCAGATCATTGTTTATAAAACATTTTTTTCAAAACAGAAAAACGAAACAAAGTTGGTACCCCAGACTATTCAGTATATTGTTTTATGGAAATTTTAATTGCTACGTTGTAGAAGTACCTTTTACAATCTCCGAAGAATTAATATCTTTCATGACTTGTTCGCAAATCACTTAGATTTTCAGTTTTCAATTGAAAACAATGAACTCAGGTTTCATTTATAAAAAAATACAAATTTAATAGGTTACTTTCGACCATTGCATTCACTTTTAAATCACAGTTACTCGCCGCGACTCGAGCAGGTGGATTTTCGGGTTGGAAGATGGTGGGGTGACCTAGTTGTTAACCGATGGTAATATTGTACAGGTTAAGGCTATTTAATAGCTCGGCGAAAATTGGAAGGGTAAACTAAACTTTTCAGGAAGAAACATTATTGCGATAGTTATCCACAGGATTTTTTCAATATGGTTATCATAAAATCTATTTTTTTCTTCATCGGTTGAGTGAAATCATGTTGAGAACTGCAGACCTATATACATTTTATCTACTATGCCTAAGATGTTGGAGAACATACTTTATTATATCAAATTAGTTATAATAACTTAGTGATATACGGATAGGTTTTCTATAAGGTGGATCTAATATTTTAATGTCCACCAACTTTATAACTATTATTAGTTGAAAATTGTAAAAGCGAAACCGTCAGAATTCGAACCAGGGACCTCCTCAGCCACAAAACCCATACGTAACCACTGTACTACAGAACCCACTCTTCAATGCTCTATTCGATATTATAAGCTATCACTACCGCGACTGCATCTTAAATTCAGCCAATCTTCTTCCTTACTCGTCCTCGAGGTACCCAGAGTGCCGGACCTGACGTTTGTGCGTACGTCCATTCCACTCGTTCGTGAGCCTGACGCTTTGCGTGCCTACGCCTATGTCTCTCTCCTGGCGAGACTGCCGAAGGCACGCCAATTTCAATTACCCCCCTCACCTTCGCATCACATGGCCTCATGTGGACATTTCGTAGATCAAATCCCACTTCTGATATTTAAGCTGAATATTGAAAAAACCAAACCGTCAGGATTCGAGACTGGGATCTCCTGAGCCACGAAAATCTCACGTGGCCTCTGCGTTAGGGACGGTTCCCACCCTTAAAGGTTCTATTCGAGATTATAAGCAGCCATTACCTCGACTGCATTCATTCATTCACACATTTGGGTTGTGCTCAACAGCCCAGCCACTTGAACTAAATTGTTGTACCATGCTTCGACTGCGTCTAACACTATAGATTTGGAAAACAAAAAACAAGGTGGCATTTTATACTGCCATTCATAAAATTCTTTGTGATAAAATAATGGTTTGATTGGTTTTACATCCAGCTATCTCACGAACAGACTACAGTTCCTAAAAGTCAAGTTTAAATCTCTAATGACCCTCGTGCTCTGGTATCTTAGATACCTTTCTTCCCTACCAGGAATAGTTATTTGGAACTTATTATTAAAACTATATAGTGTGTCTGTTGCGTCATTAAGTCATCGGTTTTTTGGTCATCGATAGGCTTTTGATAGTCAACACTGTACGTTTGGCTTATGTGTTGAAGTAGTCTATACGTTACAAATCTGGCTTCATCTGCACCAGACATGGTTACAGTTCGTTTTAAATTGAATTGAAATAATAATTGACATGTGTATAAACTCATCGTTCCAACGTTACGGGTTATAATTCAAACTTCAGCGAAATTTTTTGGATTGAAGTTGAGTTTACTGCTAATCAGTATTTCAACAGCTCTACTGACGTTTTCACATTGGTAAGCTCTTACCTTTTGACATTCCAAAAACGTTGTTGACAATTGATGTTTTGTTAAGACTTATTATGAATAAAAGAATATCGGGCAAGTTTGGATAGGTGACGGAAACAAAATTTGGTCAACTGATGACTACAGCAAATACTAAAAATGTATATGACCAGCTGGTTATTTTAACCAAAGGTTCACTGACAAACCGCAGTAGATCGAGTTATTGTCATGGGTTAGAGTTTGTTCAAAATTGGAAAGTAAGTTGCGACCTAAGGAAGTAGGTACATAAAATTGAAGCTAAGGAAAAGTAGATCATATTATTAATAGAGTCAATCTGAGAACAATGAAGGTATTGGTACATCAGGTTGTGGATATAGCTCATGCGTTTTTTCAGTTTTGTTTCCCTATTTTATCAAGTGAGAAATATTTTTGTTTATTTCTCAGTTTCATATTTAAAAGAAATAACTAATGATAAAGGACAGTTCCTCTATCTCTATTCCTTTTTATTGCTATTGTACAAAAGTAGCAGATCTACTAATTCTAACAGTAAAGATAAAAATATTTTGTCAATTCTGCTTTAGAAATAACAATTTATTGATGGTAAAGAAACTGGTAGCACTAGCAATAAAAAATGAAGCGTGGGTCATGTTACGTGATGATTTTAATTCATTCGTTGTATTTCTAAAAGATAAGTACACTAATTTAAAAAAAAAGGAAAAAGAGAAAAAAGCAGCTTTGCTCAAAAAAAATATGCAGTGGGAGCTAGTGGTAAGCCTTTAAACAGAAGACCTGTCACAGAGGCTGGTGAAAAATGAGTTGATTGGGAAATAAATAATAACGGGAGAATTCTCTGAATCTGACTAAGATTTGACTTGGAAGAAGAGACAAATTTGCAAGAGCTCACCGATGATGAATAATTTCGAGAGCCCTACGAACTGGAAATGATTCCAAGAGCCCTTCCGAAGCATTGGAGAACTATTTATTATGAGTTTGGTGAAATTGAACGGACTGTTTAACGAGCCATTTTTGCTCTGATTAAGGCATACTCAATAGGTCAAATTTGGTATAATGGTAACTACAGCTTATACAAGTGGCAATACATTCGGAAGATTCCACATAAGAAAGGTTAAAAAACAGTTAATTAAATATCGGCATTTGGGATATTAGACAAAACTCAACTGACAATGGTCGCGTTTATCCCAAGAAAGTTAATCAGGTAGCGATTTTTAGAGTGATCCATAGTTTCTTACTTCTTCTGAACGAGCTTATCTTGATATAACAGCATAATATAATTTTATTTGATATATGACTTCAATAATTATTCATTCATTTTCGATTTCAATTCAGTTTAATAATTCCTACTGGTGATCGTTCATTTTCAAGATACAAATGTCTAAAATATCTTCAAACCAAAATATGTTATGTCATTTTATATGTTTATCACCATATTTGGCATAAATGACAGTTGATCGGTAGCGTAGCGTAGTTCAATACTGATTGAAAACATGGCGACTGCTCCCACGGCGCTCACATCTGGTCAATTGACAAAACACGCGTTCAGCAGGAAATGGCTGATCTCTCCGGTAGTGCTACGTTGGGATGAACGCGACCACCGATTTGATTCATCATCACTCAGTTACTGAATATATATCAATAGAAAAGTCACCACTAAGTTACTAAATATGTATCAATAGAAAAGTCTTAAAATGCTCTATGCGGCTTTAAAGTCTTTATTTCCCAATCTCAATCGAAGATTTAAGACAATGGATATATCAGTGTAACAAAGGAAAAAATAAACTCGATCTCAACTTATTATAGACGTGATCCTCTGCCCAACTACAGCAATTATAAACCGGATCGCTATAATTCTGACAGTTAACAACATAAAATAAGATTATTTTTTAGGCGATATATTGGTAAATTTATAAGAACACCTCACGCCTCTTCTATAGAATAATCAATGGATTTTCAGTGTTCATCCTCAAACAAGATTCAAAACGAAGATAAAGCAGACTTGCAGTTTGTGGAGAGCGTATTAGTATTAGTCAACAAATTGATAAGACGATTGTGTAAATGCTGTAAAAAATGTGGGCGTCAGAAAGGATATAAATAACTTGAGACGTATCTTTGGAGTAATAATTTTATTTTTCCGACGAATGGTGGCTAAACGCCTTATTATGTTTTATGTCTAATTATCACTCACTTGGTTTGTAGTTGAAATATCGATGAGATTTATATTAGATAAACTAGTAATTCTTTTGTTTGAATTTTTTATCGAATTCAAATAAACCCCAGAGGTATAGAATTTTTACCTTTTTGAAATATTAGATCACTTAACTCGACGTAAATTGAAAAATCTGTTTTCTGACGGATACTGTATAATAACACAAAATTAATTAATGTAAACAAGTTAGGTACCAGAAATCACTGTTTATTCAACACAACTTTCAATTTCAGGTCAAGTAAAGTCAATAGTACACAATGCATAAATAAACACTATTTAAATCCGTTCAGGTGATAGTTGGTATTACTCGTGGTAGAAAGATAGTACCAGCACTAACAATAATTAAATAAGTAAATATAATATTTAAGAAGTTAGCTGACCTCTCTAGGAATTCAAAGTTTACGGATTCAATAGACATGATGACGGTTACTAAGAATCACTGAAATAATTATATAGATTCTAAAGAATTCGATTAGCTTTACAATACATAATGTGCAATTTAAGTCTATAAATACAAAAAATAATGCACCATCTTAGCTCAAACACAGATCAGAAACGCGTGACGTCACACTTTTGTAAACATCATTAGCAATTTTGGTTTGGACATTTTATATATCGTTCAAACCATTGTATTTGCTGGTTTTACATCGTTGATGGGATATTTTCTCGTTATAAAAAACTATCAAGAATCTCAGTTTTGTATTACCAAAAGTACAACAACGAAACATTAGCTATAGAACAAGGCAAATAGTTCCAATTTGCAAAGGATCGACTTGTTGATGTATGTGTGTATGTATATTGGGGTGACAACCACTGAGACCTAACTTCCCCCCTTACTTCTACTTTGTTCCTGAGGAAAGTCTCAGAGACTAGTAGCTCCAATTTGAGGATTTCTGCAGGCTTCAGCATAGGTAAATGTCCCTCTTCTATCCAATAATCTCCTAGGTGCTGTGCCCTATTATTCAAGTATGTGGATGGAGGTTTCTTCTTCCATTCCACAGAATCTGCATTCTTCTTCCTCTACTATTTTGAGCTTTTTCAGGTGCCAGTTCAGGCGACGATGTCCCGTCAGGATCCCTGTTAAAACTCTTAGTGCAGTTTTACTTTGACTTATCCATTGGAACGTTAACAAAACAAATATCTTGCTTTTATCGATGTATTCTTAAATTGTGTTACCGCACACAATCGATACTCATTAGAATTCATGACAATACACACAAAATAATTCAAATTATGTATCAAAATATTCGTACGAATGGCAAGCTGTCAAGGGTTTGAAGTGTTTACGAAAGCGTAATGTTATAAACAGTCATCATACCTATTATTGTCTGTAAGTACAGAAGTATGTTCAAAATGGATCAAAATTAATATGTTTTTGCTGTCTTGTCTACACACAGAAATTTTAAAAGAGAAGTGCCTTAAGGTTATGAGCGCTTGAGAAACCCCAAAAAAATCTAAATCCCTAACTGACTAGGTTTAAAATATTTTCAAGATAATTTCACATGGTTTAGCTATCTCTGTGGGACGTCCTCAGGTGGCGGGTAAAGGAACAGCCAAGGACTCTTAACTTAAAACCTCCGAAAATCGTCTGTAAACTGCTTGGTATTGCAGTCCACCAGTGATGGAGGATATGCGGTATTAAGACGCACGGGGGTCTTGGCTCTACTAAGTAGACCACGTGGTAATAACCACCATAAAAACTATCTAATCTTTCGGTACAGTGTGCGTCAAAAGGATGAAAGATCGGGGGTACAATAGGGGTCTGCCTTCACCAGCCCTAGGCTCAATTCGTGACAGCGTAAACCCAACACTTCCCCCGGATCTGGAGGTGAATCTCCTTCAGCGAATCCTAAGATGTAAACAAGGGGATACTTCTGAAGGGAATATTCTCTATCAAAATATCTCCTTACTACCAGTTTAGGCAGTGTTAAGCCACAACCCGATTATGGAGCAGAAGCGCAGGGCTCGGCGCAGGGTAAAAGAGTTCATTCGGAAACCAGCACTTTCTCTTTCGCTAACCAGGGAAAGAAGAAAAACGGAGCCTGCGAAGGTATCTGTATCAAAGACAACTTCTGGAGAAACCTACAAGCAGACAGTTACTCCCATTAAAATGGGGATCATCTTGGGAACTACGACTTAAAGGACTTGCTCAAAACTGTTAGAGTGCTCTTGTGCGACCCCCTTCTGTGGAAGTGAACAGCACGATAAGTAAACACGTCACTTCCGCTGCCGATGTTTTTACCACTTCCCGATACTTTGCTCGGTGGTAGTAACTTGGACGGAGGTCAAAAGAAGCGATAGCACGAACGCGAGTAAGTGATCAAGATCCTCCAGTTAAATACACTAAGGTAATTACAATATTTTAACTGTGCAGGCAGAGGAACAGCGCGAGTAGTAGCGGCAGTGGCCTAATGCTAACGTAGCATTACATGTGTGGAGATTTTAACCAATTTTTTGTACAGAATATAAACAGGGTGTACAATACTTAGGATATTAAAGCAGGATTAATTGATCTTCGCCGTATACACTATGCTATACGAACGTAACACTTATTTGGCACTCACATTCTTGTTTTTAGATATATAAAACATAGTTATAAATACCGCGCTGTGAAATATTTACTAAGATTCAGGTGTTACTTACAACTATGTTGCAATGTGACACGTACAAATTGTTGTTATTGTATGATAAAATTATTTGTTATTAATTCACCTGTTTGCTAAAACGCATGTAAATTTAAACATGTTACATTATTTCAGTTGATTTTATATTTATATACGTTCTACTATGTCTTAAAATAAATATCTATATATTTTAGCTACTTCGACACTATACATCATAATTTTGGTGTTTTAGTAGGTATTACTAAAATTAGTCAAAACCAAGAGGCACCAAATTTAGACAAATACACTAGTCATCCACGTGAACAAAAATACAACTTCCATAATATTGCAATGCTTGGAAGACTTGGTTTTACTGCTTATTGACCAATCAGGTTTTTGGGGCTGCTCAGTACTGACAAATGCGTTACAAAGACTCCGATTCACACACACATACTGATTCTGAGATTCAGAATATACGTCTAAAAAGGCTCTACACCTATGCGAAGCTCGTCAGCGCCGAGCTTGTCTATTATCTAGTGGCGTTAGCTGTTTCAGTTGGTTTCAATATCTTGATAGAGTTGGTTTAATCGTAGAGGAATGGCAAAAAAAAACAACGAAGAGAGTACTCAAGTCCGAAAGACAAACATGCCACATGCGCAAACTGCCAAGGAGAACACCCAGGAAACTCACAAGCACCAAAGAACTGGATGACAATGAAAACGCTGAAGCCAATCTCAAAAGGAATGACGCCATGATTCAACTACAACCAAGCGACAACCAAATAAACAGCGACAACGATGCCCACCCTAACGAAGCAGGAGATTCTCGATTCTTGATGGCGTAAAGTTACCGGATAGCAAATTTGAGAAAAGAAGACGACCCACCTAGGCGAAAGCCCACCACATCCACAGTAAAATTAGTCTGGATTTCAACCGGGGTCAGCTTTAACAAGTGGACGACTTTTTAAGGTCGTCTTAAGTCGCAGTTCGCCGGCTAACAATGTGCCCCTATGAGGCAGCGCAAAACATACATAGGATAGAAACCAAGGAACAAGACAATGGACAGCTGAAGATAAAACTGTCGTTGTTACACAGCGAAAATGAAGACCGCTCAGTCCCGGTCAAGATATTTTAGATGAGCTTAAAGTGCGAAACGCAAATGACGACAATGAGGTTCTATCGGATGAGATGGGGGATGGTGGAAGGTTTTACTCGGGATGCATCGTTCCTAGAGGGGTGCATCCTGGAAAGAAGGACTGAGTACAAGTTGTATGTGAGTGTGTTGGAAAAAAATATCATTTATATGGATACAAAATAACTGGATACTAACGAACAAGTTCATGTTACTTTCTGGTTTTTAACGTTATTATTAAAAGTTATGAACGTAATACACTTAACAAAATTTGAATAATATGGAAAAAATATTTATAAAATACAATAATAGTTGACACTTGAGTGCGGAAAAGTGAAACATACCATTTTACAAAGGAGCAGTGAGTGGCGTTATCTAGGGTGTGTCCAGAAATGGCCGCAAAATGGTTTCCTGCTAACAATTAAAAATTCATTTAAAAACAACCGTTTCTTAAATAGGATTTTGTGAAATTACAGATAAACACGAAATTATAAGAAATCTTCACGTCAAAATATAAACTACAAATTGTTTTTGCTAGAATAGAGTGAGGATTCATTTATTTGTTTTCAAGTAGATTAATCAACTATTTCGTGTTGTGAGAGTGAAATTTATTCTACTTCCTCAAAGAAGGGTCTCTTTAATTTCAGATAAATTATTATGTGAAAAACACGTAACATTTAGTTTTCTTCTCGTTTGTTTTGCTACAATTTATTTCATTTCAAAATAATGTTTTCTCTTCATAATTCTTCTGATTAATCGTTTATTAGAATTTAAGTGCCGAGGCCATATGACCATTGGTACTATACAAAAGTACATAAGATACACAATCATCAACACAACATAAATAGTCATCTAACTAAAGGTACAACCATACAATAATTCAGTAAATTATATTTCATACTTTAAGGTAGATTAACTGCTTTGAGGAATTTTAATACCTTCAGGTTCGGTTTCAGGTCTAGGCTCTGGTATGTATCTTTGTATATCTGGCAGTAGATGAGAATATGCTTTCTTTCTTTCGCTAATAAATTTTATAGTCTAATACCAGTCTTAGAAATGAATTAGATCTTCAAATTCAGTATTTTCTTGGCATCCCTGTGAAGTTGGTGAAAGTGTCTCTTTGTCATGTAATGGATGCAATCTTCTAATATGTGCTCGATGGTAATTTTTGTGTTGTTGCAGTATTTACAAACGAGGTGGTTTCCCAAAGCCACCAGGTATCCATTGATGAGTCGGGAGTGTCCTATTCGAAGCCTTCTTATTATTATTTTGCCTTTCCTTGTAATTTCCAAAATATTGGGGGAATATATTAAGGCTGGATGATGTGGAGTTTGCTATTGGATCATTTTCAGTGGTTTTGTCAAGATTTTAAGTTGGTTGATGCTTGGTTTGAGTTCTTGATATAATTGAATGCTGCATCTTGAATTTTTAAAAAACAGGCTTCTTTTGCTGCTTGGTCTGTCTTCCGTCTGGGCAAGTGTTGAACCAGTGGGTTTTCAGAAAATATCTGTTTGATTGAATGAAACGAGAAAAGTGAGCCTGTTCACAATAGTGGACTTGTGAGGTAGAAGTTTGAAATGCCTTGAGTATCCGGTGAGGACGCTAATCAATTTCATCATCTAAAAAACTTGCAGCCACTCAAAAAAGTCGACCCTTCCCGGTAACTCTGTTTCTTCGAAATGTTGAACGCAGTAATATTTATATTTAAGTTTGTTAAGGATACGATAAATTGTTACATACGATTGACCTTATACCAGTTCGCTAGGTCCGATTCTGACTTTACCCAGATCAATACGGTTAACAGAGCCGCAGTTAATTAGTTTATAGGAATGCATTAAAACATTTACTTTTCATTACGTTTGAAAATATAAATAGTACCCCTCGTAGTACCCTGACGGTTATAAAAAAATGATGTTATTTCTGTCTCTCTCATTAGATCTCTATTAGTGAGTCACCTGCATAGAGATAGTACAGATAGAGGTAATAAGCCATAGGCCGCTGTGTAAGTGGGAATGTCCCACCGAACTCCGGTGAGAGAGAAAAAGATGGCGATCAGAGGTTTTTCTGACTTTCTCTGTGTATATATAGCATGCGCGTTATTAGAGAAAGACAGCCTAAACCTTCGACTTTTTATCTCTCTCTTATATGCTGACGGGTTCCGAGCTGGCTTGTTGCCTCTATCTGTAGTATCTCTATGGTCACCTGTCATGCTTCTACACATTATTATAAACAATTTCCTTGTCTTTATTTTTCCCTTTTAGAACCCGAAATTTTGTGACTTATTCTGGTAGGTATTTTCTTCAAATAAAGATCTATATTTACACGATCCACAATCAATGTTTCTTATAATGCACATTAACACACTTTTATAAATATTTTGTAGCTTCTTATCCCTAGCTCTGTCGTTGCTTGCCGATGATTAAAACAGTAAACAAAAGGCACCATCTTATGCAAAAGACAATATTTACTTGGTGATAGTACATTTTTATTTTGATTAAGTAAAATGTGTTAATGAAACAAAAGCGAAGAATTTGTTGGGATCACAGCAAAAATCTGAGAATTAGTAATTTGATTAAAAGCCAAGAATTACATCATTTATACACTTACTCTACCATAACTCGTCTAATTCAGTCACAAAAAATAAGATAAACAAAAAATACTGATTAAATGTAAAAAACGAAACACACAAAAAAATTGATAAGATGAGATGAGAATGCATTAATGCACAAAATGCGCTTGAAAAAATTCCAATTAAAACTAAGTACTTTGTATGAATTATTTTTTTAACGGAACATTAGAAATTGTACATTTAGCACCTTAGACATGAATTTAATTTTTTATTGAATTGTTGCAAGTAGAAAACTGGAAAAAATAAATAATTTATAGAGATTAAAAAGTAAGTGGCAACTCTGCTTTATCGTTTTAATGCACATATGCCATTGCTTTATTAGGTGAGTATAAAATATATATATATATATATATATATGCGGGTTCCGATAGCTTTCAGTGGTGTGAATATAAAAAAAAACAACTAAAAGTAAAATTACTCATAATAGTTATTAAAATTGATGACCCACATGCTGGTAGAAGCTGGTAATAACGAAGCGTCAAGGTTGTACCACATGTTACTTTTTAGATAAATTAGTTTACATACAGGTTCCCATTCTTATGTTATACCAGCGATTCCGAACCGGTGATTAGAGAAGCTATAATTGAAAGAATTATATTTAGAAATTTTTCAGATCAATTTCCTAACAGACCTTATACAGTGAGAACTTTTGTAATAATTAGATTTTTTTTCAGTATAAAATATTTTGATAATAAATACACCGTAATAGTTGTAAATAATTTTAACGACACTTTGTTTGCGCCAATGCAAATCACTGTAATGGGGTCACTTAATGCTTCTTTAGTTTTAGCAGCCATGTTGCCGGCTCCTCAAAATCTTCTCAATTACATACATAAAACTATACAGTATGGTGCAAATGAAAGGAATAAATTCGTTATTTCGTAAACCGGCGACTTTAAGGAAAAATCCTGAAACCCGTCGATTTTTATTTTAAAACGGACTTTTCGTAAGGGTACCTTTTTATTTTTGACGTCATCTATGCGAGCGTGAAGACGTCATCGCTAAAATTTTTAAATGGAAATGTGGGTGTTGTAATACATTATTTGAAAGGTCTTTTAAATACTTATTCAGCCATATCAATATGTCTGAGTAATTAATTTTTGTATTTGTTTAAAAAATTAATAAAATTTTATTATTACAATAAATATTTGATGTATTACTCATTAAATACAACGAAACCTAAATTAAGTGCTCAAATTGTTTACCTTCAGCTAAAATACAATGAGAAATACGTACCGCGAACTCTTCTTGAACCTTCTCTATAACTTCCGGAGTTATTTGTGCAACCTCAATACGTATCCTTTCTTTGAGTTCATTGATATTTTGTGGTTTATTTTGGTACACTTTACTTTTCAAGTATCCCCATCAAAAGAAATCAAGAGGAGTCAAATCAGGTGACCTAGGCGGCCATTCTATTGTTCCTCTTCGACCTATCCACCGATTTGGAAAGACGTTGTTGAAATAGTTGCGCACCAAGACAGCATAGTGTGGAGGCGCACCATCTTGCTGCAGCCATAAATCATTTCTGTTTGGAAACTGCCGGTTCAATTCGGGTAGCAAGAAGTTTTGAAGAAATTCTAAATATCGAGGACCTGTTAAGGTTTCTTCGAAAAAGTATGGTCCAATAATCCTATGATCTATTATTCCCGCCCAAACATTAACTTTCTCTGGGTATTGAGTACGGTACTCTTGCATCCAGTGTGGATTTTCCGTAGCACAGTACCGATAAGTTTGACGATTGACATGACCGTTTCGTAGGAATGTAGCTTCATCCGAGAAAAGAACCTTTTTTAAAAACATCGGATCTCTGTTATTTTGTTCCATCATAATTTCACAAAACTCAATTCGTCTATCAAAATCGTCTTCCATAAGCTCTTGTAGTACTAAACTTACTTTGTAGTGATGCCACTTTCTTTAGCTTTCTAAGAACTGTTGAATGGTCCATGTCATTATCTAATGCGACTTGCCGTGAACTGGTATGGGGATTATCTTGAAAGGCTAGCAGAACATCTAATTGTTTGTTTTCTGATATTGGTTTTCTACTACCTTTAGGGAGGTCTTTGGCATGACCCGTTTCTCTGAATTTCTTCTCAATTTTGCTTATAGTAGATTGTGAAATTGGTTGGGGTATTTATTATCAAATAACGTACATACTTCTTTCTGCGTACGTGCTTTATCTCCACAACCAATCATTATTAGAATTTCAATTATTTGCGTCTCAGTCAGCTTCATGTTGATAGATACAAAGACTTTTTGAATTCATCTAATACAATAATACTATCGATCACTTGACAGAAAGTTAATTATGTTGATGTTGATAAGGTAACTAGATTTTTAAAAAAGGTAAAAAGTAGGTAGATAAGACATTTCATAACCAGTGACTGCCTTCACAAAATTTATTTTTGGGTGTCAATAAATACATCATACCAATACTTAATACATTTTATTAAGAAATCTGTTGAAATTTCATCAATAATATTTGTGACAATACGCAAATTAATTACTGTACATATTGATATGGCTGAATAGGTATTTAAAAGACCTTTCAAATAATGTATTACAACACCCACATTTCCATTTAAAAATTTTAGCGATGACGTCATCACGCTCATATAGATGACTTCAAAAATAAAAAGTTTCAGGATTTTTCCTTAAAGTCACCGGTTTACGAAATAACGAATTTATTCCTTTCATTTGCACCATACTGTATATATATTAATCAATTAATTTTTTCAGGTAGGTTATTAAAATAACTGTCATTAGGGTCAATTCAATAAGAAGTTATTAAAAATTAAAGGAACGCGAAGATTAAGATTTAAATGTTAACAGGTATTTTATTTTTAACAGTGTCCATTGTAGCTTCTACATTAACAGTTTTGTATAATGGGCTTGTTATCAATGAAATATTTCCTCGGTTTTTTTTCCGTTATTTTGTAAAACTGAATCATCAAAATAAGAGGTAAAATTTTTAGCTCTTCAACTTTCCCCACTACTTAGATATTAAAGGCTGAAAATGGAGCTCCGTTAAAAAGCGGCAGAACCGACTGTGACGTCACATTGCATATTGTGGTCTGATATTCGGCAGTACACCGCTGCGTTTCACATAAGAAAGTTGGTTCCAGCTGCAATATCTTTAAATTTCAAAAGTGTTAGTGGTTGCTATTAAAAATGTATTCAGTAGATACTGGGTCTATTAAAGCAGATTCTGCAAATTTACCTGAAGTCCATATCTTAATGTGATGGACTACTTTAATAAAAACTGTGACCGTGGCTTGGTGGCTTTGAACTATGCGTTGTAATTCTATATTTTTGACAATCAAAAAATCTCGGTACAACTCCAGGTTTTAGTTTAACTTTTCCACTGTTCATTGTTTTAATGTATATATAATTTTCTATATCTTCCTCTACCTAATACAAATGATTTGTGTTAAACGCTATATAAAGCTTATAAGTTATCACTAATGTCAAAAATCTACAAATTTTGTTATTCAAAATAGCAGAAAGTAGACATTTTTTTTTCATTTGAATTTTTTTTAGCTCCAATGAAATTTTTTAAAAAATATGTTTAGGTTATTATTTATAAAAAGGGATTATTGTTTTAGCTAATCACGAGCTTTTGCAAAATAAGGATTTTGGTAGAATATCTTCATTTTACTTCAATTTATAGATACATCCGGTTTTCGAATTTAGGACAGAAATATTATATAGCATGCTATGTTCCATTGACAGATTAACAGTTCCAAAGTGAGTTAGGTACTCTATAATATATCAACAAAATATAAAATAATATTTAAAAAATGAGTGATTCAAGTGAATTTGAAGATAAAAATAATATACCACCGGATATTTTGGAACAAGTTAATGTAACATTACAATCTCTATTGCCCCAAAAGTCTAAAGAAAAATTCGAAAAACAGTATTTACATTTCAAGCAATGGGCCGAAGAAAAGCATATTCGTATTTACTCAGAAAAATGAGTTGTTTTTTGAGAGATGCGGAAAAATCATATGTATAACATGGGAGTAAAATGCCTTTTCCTCCCTTGATTGATTACTGCCCTCTGCTACTCGTTGGGCAGTAAAGTTCATCCTCGGGAGGAAAAGTAGCATTTTGCTCCCTTGTTACACAAATAGATATTTCTGGTGCATTCTTGGATGTCAGTCAGTAACCAAACAGTATCTATTTACCACTTTTTTCTCACTCATTATAAAATAAAATAACGAAACAGTACAGTCAACAGTCCAGCGTTTTGTTTCTCACACAACACGATAGGCACTTACAATATATACAGTACACAGCTCTCGACTCGCGGCGTTTCAAACGTTAGGTATAGCATATGCAGTGTGACGTCACAGGTAACCACGCCCCGTTTTCGTTCAATCCAATTTCTTCAATTAATTTGAGGGCTTAAACGTTCGCGGAAAAATCTAAAATTTTGGGAATCCGTTTAAAATGAGTTTTAGTTTCGATTTTTAAATTAATATTTTTTTCTTGAACAAGCCCATTCCAAAAATTTTAGCAAACCTTCGCTACGTAATTTTCTGTCTATGTAGCATTTTGCTTTTATTTGGTATAGCGCCTTATGCTGTTTATACGTATTAATAAATTCTTCTCGGTTATCCATACATTCTAACAACAAACTCACACGGCCTGAAGCAAAAATGTCACCCCGTTTGACTCAAAAAGTGCAGGATCAAACCTGTCGACAGCCTGCGTTTGTGTGGCAAAAATAGGCCGGCCGTACACCTGTAAATGAATGAGTACATAATAGATGTTAAGTTAAAAGTTATCAACTACAGGGTCACCTACTCACCTCTTACTTGATACACGTTAAATCTTACGTGAGCATAATTAGTGAAAATTTGATTATTTTTCCTATAAAAATTGTTTTAATAAGTGGTATAAAGTCAAAATGAGTAGTTAATTATTTTCAACAAGAATTGGTTTACTCTTGCAAAAAGCTTTTGAAATGGTTTTTAACATCGAGTTTATAAAAATATACATCTTCGAAACACGCTGTATAGGGAAATAGTTAATTGTGTTGGTAAACCATTGTAATCAGCAACTTATTTTGACAAAGTATTCTCTCATGTTATTGTTTGCATGTAGTTATTATATCAGTATTATATCCTCTAATTGTGTACTTGTCAGAAACCGCATGACATGACAGTTAATTTCCAGAGTCATCAACACATTTTTTTGTAAATCCACTTATTCCTTCTAACTTTGCAGCAATAAAGGTTTCAAGGTTTTTGGATATAAGCAATAACCTTGCTGCATTATTTAAAAAAAATTGGCATGCAGAGCATGGAAATTTTGCCAAGGTTTCAGTAATTTTGTATTTTTTTAGACTTCCGGTACATTTCACGGTAATTTATGTTTGCATTGAATCTTTTTTCTAAAAAAAAACATGTAATGATAACTAGCAGAAACTAGATAACTAGAATTAAATCTCTATTATGGGTGTGCGATCCATTGAAGCAAGATAAGTTCAAAAACTATGTCAAGAAAATCAATTAAAATTTTTAATATTATTATCAATAATATATTAACTTCTAACGCAACGTCTCAGTAGTGCCAAGAAGTACTGAAACTGGTAGGCATCCGATTGTTAGACAGGTGTACGAAATTGTTATATAACAGAATCCGAAGTTTGGTACTATACTGTATTTCCTTTTCCGTAGTAGCAAAGTGCCTCATTATTTATTCAAAAGTACTATAAATATAGGGTGAGTTTTTCTTTTTTTCTATGTGGAATAAAATGATAAAACAGGTTGGTTTTACCAAAATTAAATCAACATGTCCTGTATCGCCTCAAATACAATAGGGTCGTAAATTTCACAACAATGGATAGGGATCCATTAATATGATAAGACGGTGGCCAGTGTCGTGCAGTCAGATTAAGGGTTTTGCCGAGTAGGGATGGGTCTTACGGTTTTTTTATTCTGTTAAATAATTTTGTATTAGGATAAATTTATATATCTGGATTTTTTCTATTAGATAAAAGTATAAAAGTATAGGCTGAAGTATAGTTGGTAGGTATTTAATAAATTACAAAAGAGAATTCTAAAGATTTAAAAGTTATATAAAAAGCAAAATATAAAGATAACAATTATTTAAAAAAAGTCACAAACAAATATTCATGATTTTGCTTTATTAAAAAGAAGCTCGAAAAGAAGCAACATACAAAATTGTGAAAAATTAAGAAGTGCAATGATTAAAATTATAAATAAAATTTGTTTTTATATATTTACAATAGATGTAGATTTTAATAATAATATGACTGACTCATTGTAATATTTTAGAAATTGTTATGACATTTATTTTTACATACCTACCTTAGTAAATGTAACCAAACTATCCCAACATATTTTCATACAGTGATAATAAAAAACACTTTTTGATTTACATAATGATAAAATAGCGCCCCTCAAGTTTAACGTTGGTTAAATATCTATCAAAGTACTTAGTTGGTTAAAAGCAGGAAATAAAACCATAGATAAAAAAAAATTTATTGACTTCTTAATTATTTCATCACATTAACATTACAATAGAAAATATGTATAATACAAATATATATACTTACACAATATAATAAATATATATATACACAAGACAAACAATTTTATTATTAAAAAATTTCATAACTCTCATCTGAATCAGACATTGTCACTGTAATTACTAAAGGTTCTATGGTTTCTTCAACAAGATTATCAAGGTTCCACATCTTTTGCTCTTCTTTAATAACGTGGTTTACAGCATTGCTCCAGTTTTCTTTGGTAACGTTGCCTACCGCTCTTTCAAAAGTTCTCTAACATCTTTGATTTTAAAGGTACTATTATGGTCTTTACCGAAAAATGTAACGCCAATGGTTTATTACCGTTTTATGGGTGTCGACCCTTTCCTGTGCTCCTATGCAATAGGAAATCGAGTATAGAAGACACGCGATTATTTATTCTGCAATTTCTAAATCCTCCATATGGAATATTATTCATAAGGAAAACTTCTATCTGTTTCACTTTCAAAAAGTTCATGCAATGCTACATAGATGGTGATTTCCCTGCTCTAGTTGTTTTTGAAAACTGGTTACTGGACAAAAAAAGTAAGATTCCAATTTTGGATCAAAAACTTAATTTTGCGATAAAGCTACCTTTACTCAAAATGGAATTTTTAATTCTGATTATATTAGTGAAAATCTGCACGCCATGAAAGAGACTAGCAACGAGAGGTGTAATCGGTAATCAACTACTGGGACCAGTAGACCTGACCGTTTACAAGGACAGGGTTGCCTCAACTTTTTGCAAAATAATTTACCAAATTATTCAATGATACGGCATAGTATATGGTTTATACAGTGTGGAACAGCAAAATGGAATAAATTCGACAACGAATAAATGAGGAAGTGTTGGGATTTGTATTTTTAAATGCGCATTTTTCAAAAGAAAAAATTATATATGGTGCGTCATGTGACAGTGGCCAATACCAACTTCCTTATTTTAAATGCAGCCCCCTGTATATTATTTATATTTTGGATTTTTCAGAAAATTCTAAACTTCATTCATGTACAATGTCCTATACCTATCTTCAACTGTTTTGGAAATATTAAGTGTCTTCAGATTTATTACAAAAACAAATTCGCTACATTACACTAAAAAAACAAAAAAATATTAGTGACAACGTAGGAAATGTTCAAAATGCTCGCCGCGTACGTCTTGGTAACATGCGAATCTGGTATAGAAATGTCCTATAACGTTACTCAACATCTCAGGCGTGACTGATCTAATCGCAAGCGTGATTCGTCTTTTTAAGTCATCTAATTTGAGAGGTCCAGTTTTGTGTACAATACTTTTGATATATCCCCACAAAAAGTAGTCTAGTGGCGTCAGATCAGGAGATCGTGCCATTCTATCAATCCGTGCCTCCCTATACACCGATTTGGAAAAATTTGGTTCAGGTACTACCGGACACTGATTTTATAATGGGGCGATGCTCCATCTTTTTGAAACCATATTGTCTTGGCAGGAACTTGTGGGTGTGCTGGATCAGGATATAAGTTAGTCAAAGTTGTCACGACATTATTTTGGAGCAGTTCTAAATATTTATCTCCATTCAAGATGCCATTAATGAAAAAGGGACCTACAATTCCTGCCCAAACATGAACTTTTTCAGGATATTGCGTATGTTCTTCTCTCATCCAGTGAGGATTCTAATTAGGCCAATAGCGGTAATTTTGAAGATTAACATGACCGTGAGTGTAAATGCGATCTCATCAGAAAACCTAAAATCTTCGAATTGGATCACATTGTTATCTAACATTGCCATCATTTGTTCACAAAATACGTTCTCCTATCCCGCGATGTTTTTCGACCTTACATACTTTTTGTCAACCAGATCTTTCTTTTGGATTCATTACTGATTCTCCATTAGTACCCTACAAAATTCATTTTCGTTTCTTGCACCAAAGTGTTTCCTAGCCTTTCAATACTTCCAGTCCGCTACTAATTCTTGCTCGATAAATACATACCCATTTCTCTTTAGTAAGACCTTTTGTTGGTATTTTTTCTGAGGTTTTTTAACTCTGCGTTATACGTCATTTTGTACTTCCTTCACTAGGATATTTGTACTAGAACTTCCATAAAATCATTCTATCTTTTCTTATTATTAACGTAGACCTTTTTTTAATCAAATTATTATTTAAAGCATTTAAACATCTGACAGTCCGAGTGACAGTCTTCTAATAGGTAGTAACAAGGTAAGAAAAGTTATACAAATACGTACCGTCACCAAAAGTATATATTCAACAACTTCACATATTTTATTTTACGTATACTGATCAATTGTTACGTTCAATTTTTGTTTTTAATAATGTCATTTAGATTATTTAACTGAGGTGTCGGTCAATATGAATTATCTACTTTCAATTATTTAGGTCACGCTGATATTTTCAGTTTTATTTATCATGAACTAAATTGAGTAGGTATCTATTAAAAGTGATGTTCAATCTATCTAACTACCTATAGAATTAAACAAATGGATCTAAAAAGTTGTAATAATCCTATTAGAAACTGTTTAACTAAACATGACACACTCTCCTTCACCGTCGTCTTTGCCATGTGTTAACTAACATGGAAGACGCCTAGGTATAGAAAATCGGAATGCAACTGACCTTACCCAAGAATCAGTGAACATTATTTAAATGTTATAAAAGTTCATTGGTACAAATAATTTATAGGTCATTTCACATATTATCTTCTGGAAACTAATAAATCCTCCTTTGAATTCTAGCAAATGTAGGACATTTGCACCATAAAAACAGGACATCTATCTCAAAATACAGGTTCAGCTTATATAGGTAGGTAGTCACGAACGTTTTTCTATTATTGAATTAGGTAAGTACATTGAAATACGTAGGTTTGAAATTCACTTTCCAAGAATATAGGTAGGTATCCAGTGAAAATCTAATTCAAATAAGTATGTCTTTTAAACTTCAAGTTCATATTCGCTTAAAAAATGGTTAAGTAGTTAGTACCCGGTATAACATTACAATCAAAATTATTATACAAAATAGTACTTGAACCTTGAGCTCCAACTTCGGTATCGCATTTTTATCAAAGAAATACAAAGCCGGCTGTAGATATTCCATTACTATCCTAATAATTATGTTAGCCATGTAATGTAACTTACCATGTATTTAATTTTCCATAACAGTTAAAACTATATTCTGCAATAAACAGTATCTTTCATTCACAGAAATAAACAAACCAACAAACGCGGCAGAAAAACAAACACACATTCATAAAATGTAATCAAAGAAGGCGCAACGAATACGGTAACACAGTTCTGCGTATGTGCAGACTTCACTTGTTTCACTATTTTAAAATCTACCGCCAATGCCAACTCGAAACGATATTCAGAACCGCGAAAGAGAGTCTGACTAGTAGCTTGACTGTGTACGTACAGACAGAAAAACAGAATAGGATTACGGCGCGCGGCGTTGCCAAGCGTTATCACAAAATATCTCCGGTTCAAATGATCAATAGAAAGATATGGAAATTTTTATTCTTCTGAAATTGAATAAATATATTTTGAATGTCTCAAAATATGTATGGAACAAAAAATTTGGCACTTTCTAGCAAAAATAATAAAATGTAATTCAATTGCATATTAGATACTTATACATATATATAGTATATATACAACTTTTTCCTTTAGATTTATGAATCTAAATAAAAAAGTTGTTTTCTTGTACAGCCTATCAAACGAAGAAAGGCAGTTTTTGAATAAGGACACACTCCTCTAGTACTTTCTCTTTGTTTCTTGTACGCAGCCCGTCATATTTCCACGTCTTTTCCTAGGTTTGACAAGCTGCATAGGTATATTGAACAGAGCAAAATTGGAACAAGATAGTGGAATGTGTAAGTGTGAGTGTAGTGGCAGCGTAACTATTGGTATTTAATATCGTCGATGGTTTTAAGATTCCTAGCTTAGAGAAATCAAAGACCATGGATGAGTTACAAAAATTTTATAGGGTTTAGGAATATCTCACAAGTTGTTAACATGTAACTTGAGAAAATCAAAAACTGGACCAGAAAAATAGTATTGGGAAATTTGGAAAATTCAAACAAACATGAAATATAAATATAAGAGGAAATTTAGTTAATTTAGTCACTACAAGATGGACAAGATAAATCAAACCAATAGGTGAAAATGTTATTGCTTTATGCAATTTAATCTTTTCTAGCAGGATGTCATGGTACCTAATATTTACTAATAAACCTCACCTGGTAATTAATGGCGAAGTGAATTAAGTAACGATTTAGATTGAATCTTCAGGTTTCAGAAAATGTTAGATCTTACAAAACGAGCAAGGAAATAAAAGAAAAACAATTATACGAAATTAACAGAATAGATAGGTGAAAGAAATCGCATAAAACTATACCCAAAAAGATGTATAGAACGGAAAGAAGAAAAAACAAATCTTTTTGAAACTGTGTCCAGCTGCAATTGAATCTATTAACAGCTGTTTTAATCCATTGAAATCATATTTATCAAATTTAATCTGTTGAAATTATTATGCCCATTGATCAAAAATTTAAATTAATACTTCACTGGTTACTTTTCAAGGCGCCGGCAACATCGGAGGCGTCTCATTGAGAATGGTTTTTGTATGCTGCGCTGTTGTCAAACGTCGACCGTTTTAGATTTAGATATTTGGAAAATAACTACCTACTATAAAGGAGTGGGGGCCGAACTCTGTGACAAAATTCAATTAACTGATTATTTTTATTCTAAATTATTAAGTATGTTTTGATAAACTTGATTTAGTAAAAACTCTTGTATATCAAAAGTGATATCGGTTTTAGGTATTTTAAATAAATTAAGACAATTTAAAAATCTGTAGGATTTACATGCTTTTATGGTTATTATGTTCAATAATTAACAAAACAAAGTGTGTGTTTAAAAACTATAACAACGGGAGTAAAAAATTAGGGGCAAACCATGTTTGTACAAAGAGTAAATAAAATAATTGAATGATTATTTTATATATTAACCTAACCCACATGATTATTCTATAGTATTAAGATTACATAAGGATTATATTAAATTACATAATTAATTTCTATTTTTTAGAGAAAATTAAATATATTTGAGTTTTCAAAAATAAATTTTTCATCCCACTGCCATGGAACAAATCCACTAGTGTTGAAATACGTGGTGAACTATTTCCTTATTTCAATTGGTCCATTGGCGGGCTTTATACGATTTTTTTCCAACCCAATTTGTTTTCTCCACGACTATATATAATAATGCGCAAATTATTTTTACATATTTAGCTGTATAATGATATAAATTCTTCACGCCAGTGAAGAATAAAATATTATTTACTCTCGTTAGCCAATCACATCCTATGATTATCAGAATTCAGGCTACAATGAACAAATCAAATCGTCTCTTTTAAAACGTCAAATATTGAACTAGGTTAATCGCTTCTCACAGCGCGTCGTACCACTTCAAAATAATTATATAATCTTAATATTACGTATATATAAAGAACAAAATGGACAACAGTAGCGATAGTGAAGATTTAATATTTTTAATTACGTATATTTATATCTTCTGTAAGTTCCTTGTGGCATTACTTATTCTTTTTTCTCTTATTTTTTGGGAATCAAACCACAATAAAGTTTTTTTTTTATTTATTTTATTTTTTTTCATTTTTTATTTCGACGTTTCGGTCGGTCTGACGTTTTTTTCGTTGTGTCCGATAGGGAGCAAAAATTATTTTATTACTAGTTAATCTTGACAACGGTAGCTGGAACGCTACCGAAACATCGAAATAAAAAATAAAAAACATTATTGTGGTTTGATTCCCAAAAAATAAGAGAAAAAAATAATACGTATATTTATGTTATCTCTCTTATTATTCCTAATAATATGATAATTTAATTAAAAAATCTAATTGTTTCTATTAAAAATATAAGTTACCTATATTTACGTTCTTTATGTTTCAATAATTAAATGCGGCTGATAGCTTAATGGTAGAGATGCTTGACTCTTACGCGGGTGATCGAGGTTCGATTCCCGATGTAATTTTTTTTTATACATAGTCGTGGAGAAAGTATAGTCTTTTACTTGTGTAGAATGGCTATTATTCACGCGGATGAAGTTTCCAAAACGAGCGAGTGAGTTCTATTCGCTAATAACAGTCTATCTTTATATTTTCGAAGGTGCTGAGCACCAATAAGACATTTATTTCGAAATTTGTGGTAGTATGGTCAAAATTGACTTTTAAACCGAAAATGCGAAAAAACCGATATTACGATCACTTCGCAGTTTCTCGGCAAATAATTGATATTTTTTCATGAAAATTAAATGATTTTTTCTCCGCGATCCGCGTGGCGAGAGCACTCACCTTAAAATCGCTTTTTTTCTTCTGCATATCAATAGCTCCAACTTTCCCAAAAACTTCGATTTCTAAATTTTATTACTGCGTATTCAGAAATACACAATTTTTAACCAACTTTTTCCATCGTACTTACCTACGTGAAAAGTCAGAAATTCGAAAAAAAAATGTCTTCAATTTATTGCTCGAATGTAAAATGATTTGGGGGTATCGGACTAGTTTCATATAGAATTGGTCATCAAATTTTCGTGAAAAAATATTAATTTTTCTCCGAGAAATCCAATTCAATCCAATTTTAGAAGAAAATAAATGTCGTATTCGTGTTCAGCACCCTCCAAAATATAAAGATAGACTCTTTTTAGCGACTAGAACGAGGTTGGTCGGTATGTGAAGAAAATCGAGACTGTTCCTCTCTTTTAGTAGTACCTAAAAGTACTGAAACTAGTAGGCACCCGGATGTTAGAGGAGTACGAAAATGATATTTTGGCCGAAATAGAACAAAAAACATAGTGTATTTCTAGAATCCTCCATATGGAATATTGTTTATAAAGAAAATCTCTATAATTTTCACTTTCAAAAAGTTCATGCGATGTTAGAAGGTGATTTCCCTGCTCGAATAGTTTTGGCAAAATGCTTACTGATCAAAAACAGCGAATAATAATAAAATAATTCAATGAACGACATTCCCCTAATAAAACGGTAAAATGAACTATACGCTTGTTCTGCGCATTTTAGTCGACTAGTTTGTCAATTTGACACGATCGATGGATTGGACGAGGAGGGACAGTCAATTGGCCTGCGAGATCGCCCTATTTCAATCCAAGAGACTTTTTTCAAGAGTTAGTTAGACCATCCTTTCAAAAACGATTCGATTTATGTCTTGCACAAATGGTCGTCATATAGAACATAAAATCTGTTGAGAAAATCAATAATATTAATGTTGTTAATAATCTTCATTTTTTCAGAAAATAAAACAGAGTTGGTGGAAGAATGAAAATTGAATTGAGCTCGGAAACGGTACGTAATAGCGATTCCAAAAAAAGCACATTTTCTTGGGAAATACTTTGAATCTAATGTAAAATTTGTCAAAAAACTGACACCTAAAAATTTTACCAAATTTACCCGTTACCCGACAGTTTGCAAATATACTAATGACTGATATTAACGTCAATGCCTTTGATGGGTATCGCAAAAACAGATAGTCGACGAAAACATATTAGAGCAATATTTCGAGTTAACGATATTTTGATCAACACTCATTGTACAAACGTTGTTACCACCATCGTTGGCCTCCATGTGTGGAGCCCAATTAGCACTGACTGTTGGTTTAGACTCATAAATGTACTAACCCAGGTCCTGCCTGCTCTGCCAATGTAACAGTTTCAGCAGTAGCCGAGTGCGCGAACATGCAATGAATTAAAAATAAGATGGAACAGAACGGAACAAACTGTCTAGGGAATCACTGTACTATACTGACAGTGCAGCAGCAAAAATATTATTGACGATGACGCAACCTACGTTTTACCACAGGGATTCTGACCAGACACTGTTAATTAAACAAACATCTCCAAAGAATGAGGCTGTGAACAGAAATATGAGACGGTAAAGCATGTCATTTTTGATTGTTTGGCTCCATCCATAAAAAATACGTGTTCGGCGAGTTTTGGCTAACACCAGCCATGCTAAGAGAAGTTCCTCTTGGGGATGATAACAACTATGTGAAAACCATAGACTGGTTGACGTACTGAGAGGGACTTTCAGAAGGATGCCCTATCCTCCCAACTTATCAGATCAGATCATAGGACTAACCCAGGTAACATTTTCATAGATGAAGTCTAAATGATCACAACGTTGTGCAGTTAAATGGTGTTCGGTCTTCCCGAAGTTATAAATACGTTGTTAGGCAAAATATCATTCGCGGAAGCAATCCTTTTCTAAATTTATAAAAGCAATTCAGAAAAGGTGTTCTATGGTACGACATACATAAAAGCTATGTATATTTTAACTTTTGAAGAGGACGTTGTAAGAGTTGTGAACCTTTGGTATGGGAAATCTATTGAGCAGTCAGCAATGAATTTATTACTAATCCATCGATTTGCTGAAATGAGTAGGTAATTGTTGAAGACAAGATTAAGCTCTAAACTTTTAAATAAAAATAATGTATTCAAACTAAATGTACAGAATCGCCCGCTGTATATATTATTTGATAATGGCTTTAGTTTATTGTTATATTTAAACGTTACCTACATTAATGAATCTTGTTTGATGTTTTTATGCTAAAGTAAATATTGTTTTAAAACTAACTTAAAAGCATTTTTATTTTTGTATTGTCGTTGGACTTGTACTGAATTTAATTCGGTAGTTCCAGGGCCATCATGTTTTATTTCGAGTTTTTCATTTAATCTTGTAAAAATAAGTTTTTGAGGTCAGTTCTATTGGACTATTGAAAGCCATTATCTGTCCTTGTCTGGAGACGTTAAGTTGTTTTTTTATTCAAACCCTCCAAAACGTTGTGGGAGTAAAATTAAGTATTAACTAAAAAAAGCAATCTTTAAAGTTATCTCGGCTACCGTCAATTCATTGTATTTGATAAATTGAGATATTGCTTTAGTGTAACTTTTGAAAAGGTTGGAGCAAACAACTCTCAGATACTTTTGATTCAATTGCACATCCTTCTGGTCGCTTCTACAATAGACCGATTCTTATTATGCAACTGATGACGTCGCCGAAAGATCATAAAAGACATGCTCAGTTGTTTTCTTTTTATTGAGCTAAATTTGTATTGATTACAAAAGGAAAGGTGATGATGTGATTCAAATTAAAAGTTGAAATGACGTTAATCGTTCTAGATTATATAGCTAATCTCACGAGTTAAGAATGACTACTCAGATTCATGATTGTTCCTCAGAAGGTGTATGTATGTATATTGGATGACATTCACGGAGACCTAAGAGATATATTGTGTCTCCTTTCTTTTACTAAGTTTCTGAGAACAGTCTTAGAGACTAGTAGTTCCTCAAGACGTATTTCCTTTAGAAATTTCAGGATACCCGCTGGCTTCAGCTTACCTCTTTTGTCCAGCAGTATCTGGGTATTGTTCCTTAGGGTGCTGTATTATTATGCATACCACAAATATATGTGAATGAATGATTTTTTTCCATTCCACAGAATCTATATTCTTATTGCTCCACTAGATCGGTCTTTTTGAAGTGAAGTCTTAGTCTGAGTTAGGCACTCATTTGTTCTCACCTGGCTGTAGGTCTCGAGTATATATTTGATAGTTTTACTACTAGATCAAAAATAGATCTCTCCAAAGTCCAGATCTGTGTTTTCGGCGTTGCCCATATCTTCCAATATTACATTGGTGCTGATACAGCAAAGGGTTTGGGCCTCCAAAATGATTTCAGATCCTCCTTTTACCATTTCATCTGCTATTTCATTTCAGTGTGTCCTGAAACCCAAAGTAAGGTGCTAATATTGTTTTTGCCTAGTTCATTGAGTTTTTCTAGGCTCTTCCATACCATTTGAGATTACAAAAGAACTTTAAGAGCTGCTTGACTATCCAGCAATGTGATAATCTTTTGTCGTCTTATCTTTTATCAATCTTGAACTTGGCACACTTTCCTATAGCGTGAATTTCCGTTTGAAAGGTACTTGGGGTTTTTTGCCAATTTTAGATTGTTTGATATAGATATAGATATTACACTTCTTGTCTCCATTGCTTCCATTAAGTTTAACCGTTCTGAGGTTGAGTTTTATTTTCATACTGAACGCTATTGAGATGGTTTATAGTAACGACGAAATTAGATCAGTTTGATTTTGTTTGCAAATGAGCATGATGATAGAACAATCATTGTGAAAGATGGAAGAAATGAGATATTGAAAGTTTTTCACGTCAATTCCTCGGGATGTGGATAGGACGATCATAATGTTAGCAGCTTGGTACTTCGTAAACTTTTAATGTGCCTTTGAAAAGAGGTTAAATTCGATGTACTTCGGGATAATTTCAAACCAATAAGTGGATTAGAATTTGAGGTTTTACATTTGTGATTAGGTTCGTATATACTGATAGAGTAATGAAAGATTTCCTGAAGAACTAAATTTCTCCTAGTACCTCAATAACCCATAATAGATTTTTCATACCACAACAATGATGAATGGGAAGATGAACTTGAATCCTTCAATAAAAGATCGTTGAGAGAACTTTTCTTTCCATTCAATTGAAATGTTTCTTTAGCTGCAATTCCTTTGAAGATAATCCGATATTGAATAGTTTTGCCGCGAGACTAGACTAGATGAAATGTAACAATGTTATTCTGAATAGCCAGGAACGGCTAACTAGATGAAACTGTTTGCAGTCATATAACTCGAAAACCGCTGGTCCAAATATACACATTATATACAGTGCTATTCAAAAGTCCCCTCCCCACCTCGTATCTTTTGAACGGCTACACTTACATTAATAAAATTTGGAGGTTGAAAATAAAGTGTTGTAAACTTCTCTACGAATGGTAACAGGTGACGTAATAGTAATAGATAACGTCACAGTGCCACTCTGGCCAATAATTTTAAATAGGACCTTATGGCAAGTGATACCTCGTTTGAAAGGCATTGACATTGGCTACATAGCCATATTAATTTTGTTTGGGTTTAAACTAATTTTGACGGATAAATTAAATAAATACCAAAATTATTGAAATTATTTTTTTAAATTTAATTAATCAAATATCAACAATGGATTCTTATAGCAAGTGTTCGAAATGTGCTCCGTCTACTTCCTGACAGTAATACATCCTATTAGTAAACTCTTGTCGTACTCGTTCGAATGTGTCAGCTGAAATTGCATTGTATTCTTCAATAATTCTTTCTTTCAAAACGCCAATGCTATCTGGTGCCGTAGTATAAACCTTGGATTTCAAGTACCCCAATAGAAAAAAATCTAATGGTGTCAGATCTGGTGACCGAGGTGGCCATCCATCTACCTCGATATTCTTCATCCAGGTAACGTCTTACTGCACCATAATAATGTGCAGGAGCACCATCTTGTTGAATTGTTATTTCCAGATGGCCGAATTCATCTGGATTATCTTCCAGAATTTCAAGAATTAGCGGCTCAATTGCATTTTGTAACATCTCCAGATACACTTCACCGCTTAAATTTGAATTTAGGAAAACAGGACCAACTATGTGCGGTTTCCCAAAATACCTGCCCAAACATTGACTTTTTCTGGAAATTGGGTATGTTGTAAAGGTGTGAGGATTTGTGTCACTCCAATACCTTACATTTTGTGTATTCACATTTCCATTGAGGCAAAAAGTACTTTCGTCACTAAAACAAATTGTTTTTGTGTAATGTGGGTTTTGACTAACTTTATTTGTCATACATTCACAGAATCCGAGTCTTCTGTCGGGGCCATCATCCGAAAGGTGGTGCACCATTTTTAACTTGTATGGATGAAATTTATTTTTAGCCAACACTCTCTGTACTGTACTTTTACTTACTTCACAGATAGACGCAACTTTAGTTGAAGATGAAGTAGGGTTTACTACCATTTCAGCAACTACATCAATTTTTTTATCATCACTAAGTGTTGGTCGACCAGATCGTTTAGCATCTTGAACACTACCTGTTGCTTCAAACTTGTCAAGAAGCTCCCTCAAATAAGTTCTCGAGATAGGGCGATCTGGGTATCTCTCATTAAATAAACGTTCCGCTTCATGGAGATTCTTTCCAGATTCACCAATTATTAAGATAGCTGCTACTTTGTCGGCTTGAGTACTTACCATTTTGCCCATGTAAACTCTTAAACGTCTCGTTAAACAATAATAAAATTAAATATTTAAGCTACTTAGAAAAACTTTGCAAAGCAACAAATATTATTAAATCAAAAACGTCATTTTTTTGACAACTAACCAGAGGTGGACTGAAAAATCTTCAATATTTAAATGTGAAATAATAATTTTGGTATTTATTTAATTTATCCGTCAAAATTAGTTTGAACCCAAACAAAATTGCCTTTCAAACGAGATATCACTTGCCATAAGGTCCTATTTTAAATTATTGGCCAGAATGGCACGGTATGACGTCCTCTATTTACTATTACGTCACCTGTTAGAGAAGTATACAACACTTTATTTTCACGTTCCAAATTTTATAAATGTAAGTGCAGCCGTTCAAAAGATACGAGGGGGGGAGGGGACTTTTGAATAGCACTGTATATTTTTGCAAAGAGGAATTTAAGAAGATTTTAAAAATCTCAAAAAAATAACGTTTTTTGCTCGAGAGCGTCGAGAATTTCTCGGAGCTTTATTCAAGAGAAAATATTTCTCTCGTCTTATTGAGAGAGGGCGAGACGTGTCGAGAGACGAGAATATCTCGTCTCGGCGGCAACAATAATTTAGAGTATTTATTGTTAACAATATTTTAGCAGCTTCTGCGTCACTGAAGTACCAGTACCGTAGCAAGCTTACAGTCATTTGTATCATCTCAGCTCTTCTTCAATCCGTTCTTTTTTTTTATAAGAGACGTAATTATTGAACCTGATAAATAACTGGATAGGGTCGATTGATGTTTCATAATTTTTGGATTATTTAGAAGTGACAACGTTAATTTTTTAGCCATGACTTTGCGACACTAGTAATAGCGTTGGGTAGATCTTATTTATTTCAATTAGTTTCAGTAGCCTTTAGTATGACAAGTCTTTTTTGTACAAATTGATTACAAACAATTATCGTATAACAAATAGAAGTAGATTTCCTTTTGTAAAATAAATATTTAGCTGCTTAAAATTTATGCCAAGATAGTGCGGTTGTACCATCTTTTGAAGGAACTAAAAGTTTGTATTATTCTCTAATTAAAGCTAATCAAAAGCAGATTATCGCAATGATTCAGTACATTTGAATAATCCCATAATTGATAAATGTATTTTAGCAGTGGTAATATACCATTCAGTACATTTGAATAATCCCATAATTGATAAATGTATTTTAGCAGTGGTAAACCACACTACACATCCGAAGCGGTTGTTATTTTTCTGCGTGTAATATTTTCAAAATGGAAGTCTAACTGATTCTTATTATTTCAGATATTCGCCTTGAACTGGTTTATGGATCATTCGCAATGCAAAATATTTTGTCTTCCTTGTCAATAGTAATAATTATCGGACGTCTTATATTCTCACGTTTAGCACGAAATGGACCTACACGGATTTTAAATAACCTACAGGTTAAAATCAGTTTGGAAATAATCGTGTTCTCGCTCAAATTTCGTTGGCCATTATAATAGAAATCAAATATCTATTAATAGGGAGACTTCTCTATTTTTTATGCAGTTTTTTTTGCATCTGTAGCAAAATATTTTATTATAATGGAAAGTTGTTGGGTGATTCAGATAAGTAAAGAATATAAGCGTTTTTACATTAGAAATACGTGTTTAGTTTATAAAATTCGGTACGCTTACCCTGTTATTACGTTCAGGTAGCCCCAATACAATAGACCTACACGGATAGCATGGACTAAATTTGAAATATTTGTTAATACAGTGTCGGGTAACAGGTTTATTGTATTAACATACCTGTTAAAAGTTGACGTGGTTGCCATCACAAATTATAAATTGCACAACACTACAAAGTTCAACAACAATCCCAAGTTACAATGTGTAAATGCTAATTATAATTTATTTTAAGTTTGGTTAATATTCACTATACAATGTAAAACTACCTGCGGAACCATAATTTAGAAAGTTATATACATAATTATTCTATCACTAAGTTACGTCGAATATAAATATTAATTTTACAAATATTGTTTGAAACCACACGTTTAACAATTTATATATTTATGTATATTTATATTCTGTGTTTTTTTATTGCTATTCAAAATGTCTACCGGAGCGCCACTGCTTCCAAAGAATTCTAAGATTTTTATTGGCGTGGGCAAACACACATTTTCGCGCCTAAATACAGTTCTCCCTCGTCGCTTGCGAGGTTAAATTAGAGTTGATGTTGAACGTACAACTAGAATGGTCACCCAGGCAGGACCTACAGTTTCCTTTCCCGGTATAAAAACAAAATTGTCAGCGCAAATGGGACAAACTCCATAGTACTTAAATTTTATTTCCTTCTATTTTTCTGCATAATAAGTGCATTTGTCTATTAAGCTAAAGTTCCTGATGATTGTAGAGTGATTCAAGCATAAAATTCAAAGTTATATTTCAAAGTGAATAGTGCTTTGAAAACTACAAAGGAAAGAGTAAGACAGTTCCTAATAATTCGGATTTCATACTGAAAAGCTTGTCCACATTCATTATTACATGTATGTACTTTCGACGTACGTTAGTTTATTAAAGTTTACTGAATTGTTGATCTACAGTGTATTATTTGATGCCAGAACCGTCTTATATAGAAATACAGGCCACTGCACCGAAGGCAGAAAAACTTCCAAAACCAAAGGTGTGGTAGCAGCAAATATGTTCAATTTTTTGGAAGAAAATTTGATGAATGGACTAGACAACACGTTTCTGTTATCAAAGGTAGAATTATACAAAAATTTTGCTGACGTCGCAGCTTTCTACGTTAACATTCCTATCAATAAATAAAGTGAAGAGTCCATTGGGGGCCATAACATTATATGTTGGTTTTGAACATTACCGATTTAAAAAAAAATGTATTTCCCTCATGTTGGCATCGTATATTTAAAGTTTTATTGACATAACAAATAGTAATTTTGAATTATCAACTTTTTCAACACGTATTTGGTTTATTATCAATATTTGATAAAAGCAACAGGTCAATAATTACATGATGAAGTAGAAGAACAGAAGTGTAACATATTTACACTACAGAAAGTGAGAACCACAATAAACATGTGAAGCGAAAGTAAACAGCAGGAATTGATAATGATTTACAGGACATGTTTAAAAGAGTAAAAGCAAATATGTGTGAGAAGCGGCTATAACAGTATCGTAGCTTACAGGGGGTAGCAACGGCGACATACGAAAGTGGCCAGTGACAACTGTCTAGCACACGACCGATCGGTGCCGCGGCAACTAGTTTTCTTTAACGCAAACGAACTTTAGCTAATAAGCGAAAGCGAGTACTCAGTTAATCTGGCTGGCAAAATTCTATTACGGCGGTGGCCAAAAAATCCGGGGTTGGTAAATTGCGCACAGCGGTCAGTTTGTAGCCAGGTATACCCAAAATATTTCTTTTTCATAGGTAAATTGCGCACAAGTGACCCTAAAAAGGGTCTAGGTAAATGGCATACAACTTTCTACCGATCCACGAATTTTAAAAGTCACCACAGATTCAAAGGATTATCCCCTAATGACTTTAACAATTTGAGGCGTAGGTACATAGATCAGTTTAGTTTTTGCATTCGTGTTAGTAAGTTCGTCCGATTTCCAAAATGGAACAAATGCTGAGTGAAAAGAACAAAACGCTAATACTAATAGAAGGAGCTAAATTTCGCAAAGGAAGAATCCTTGTTTCTGGCAAAACTCATTGGCGTTGCACAAATAAAAATTGCAAAGCCAAATTCTATACCATTAATGAGAAGGATATCATCGACAAGGATCTTATCCATAATCATGATATAGATTCCGCAAAACTGTGTCGTGAAAAAATCAGTAACACCCTAAAAAAGAAAGCTGAAGAAGAAATATCAGTTACACCATTGAAAGTGATACATAAGGAGATAAAAGGTAAGAAATGTCAATGTGCATAGGCATAATTGAGGTTAATGTATTCTTATATTGTTCAGAAACCCCCGAAGTTCTTCAAGAACTTACATTAGTGGACATAGGATACATACGGAAGAACTTATACAATGCGCGTCGAGCATATTTGCCTCTGTTGCCAAAAAGCGTGCAGGACGTTCAAGAAGCATTAGACTCGATATCTATTAAAACGATACAAGAAGAAAGTTTTTTAATAACAAACGATCGAGAAAATAACATTGTAATATTTTCATGCTTCACAAATTTAAATTTTTTGTGTTCTGTAGAAGTAATTTACGTAGACGGCACATTTCAATATTGCCAAAAGTTTTTTTACCAATTGTTCGCTCTACACGGATTTAAAAATGGACAGTATGCACCAGCGGTTTTTGCATTACTTCCATCTAAAGCCACTTCTACTTATGTTAAACTGTTTTCAACAATTCAGATGGAATGTTCAAAATTTGAATTAACGTTAAATCCAAAGAAAATACTTGTAAATTTTGAAGATGGAATACATTCAGCGCTGTATACGGTTTTCCCTGTGTCTGAAATAGAAGGATGCATTTTTCATTTAAAACAGGCTTGGTACCGGAAAATTCTCCAATTAGGGTTGTCCGTAGAATATCGTAATCAAAAATCGGAAGTAGGAAAATGGCTAAAACATTTGTTTGGTTTACCTTATTTGCAACCAGAGCAAGTAAGTGACATGTTTTGCTTTGAAATGATGGCTGAAAAACCCGAAGCTGATGCTATCACGAAATTTGCTGATTATTTAATTAATACGTATATAGATAAAAATTCAAGATTTCCTCCAAAGTTATGGGCAAAAATGTCCCCAAGCGTTTCTCGCTCTACAAACGCTTGCGAATCGTTTCATTCACATTTTAATGCAAGTTTCTACACTTCCCATCCAAATATTTTTAATTTTATACAATTAATAATTACATTTCAAACAATATCCTATATAAAAATAAAAAGTGCAAATACCTGTACAAATAAAGTATTGCGTACAAGAACTCAAAAGAAAGTCGAGTTCTTGGAAAGAAAAAGTTTTGAGGTATACCGCACTAAGGATACAATTTGACCGCTGTGCGACAGAGACTTAATCCCCTGGCTGCAACTACCTGACGAACCCTTCCCAAATTTGGGAACTTCTTGACCACTGTGCGCAATTTACTTACGCCCAAAAAATCGTACGCTATTTGACATCACGTTCCGCACTTTTTGATTTTTTTTATGGAAATCCTATTTAAAAAAAAATTTCAAAAATACTGAGATATTTTTTCATAAAATACTTCAAATCGTAACAATAAAAAATGACTGTAAAGGCCAATTATGTTATACACTGTACTTACTCACATGATTGTAGGTATAAATGTGTCTCACCTGAAAACAACAAAATTAACATATATTAATAAGTAATAAGACATAACAAGAAATAATATATTGTAAACTATTTAGGTAAGTACGAAAACGAACCTAAGCAACATTTTATTTCAGCATGAAAAGCAATTTCAATTTAATTTAAACAGGAACTTCCTCCCTTCCCTACCGATTTCAAGAGCTGAACAAATTAAAGCTACCCGATTAAGGATTGGACACACAGCCCTAACGCACAAATTCCTAATAAGTAAAGAATACCCACCTCAATGTGTCCAATGTAATGAGAATATGTACATCAAACACGCCATTTTAGAATGTCACCAGTTTGCAAACCAGCGAAGACAACATAGGATCCCCAACACCTTATAGTTAGCTCTAAGAGTCCAAATTAACGATTCCTTGAGTTTTTTAAAAACCATGTACAATTTATAATTTTACTGTTACCCTTACCTTTGTAAAATCTAAACTGCCAATAACCCTAGTGGTATATGTTAAATAAATAAAAAAGAAAAAACTCGTTTAGTAGCCAAATTGATTAACGCTTTGAAAAATACTCACGGAATTTAAGGAAACATTCATAAAGATTATCCCACATAGATAGTAAAAACTTATGATCAAAGTTCACTCGCGCAAAGGAAATGTCCAAAGTAGCCGTTGGTTACAGAAATCTATGTAGGTTCCAATCATATTAATTACATCGCCAGGTATATGTACGAGGAGCAGCCAATAAAACTGAAATGGAAAAAATTATGCACACAATCAGCTTGGATTTCCCCAAAAACTTTCTCTGCAGCTTAATCAGACAATTTCTTATTGTGGTCACTGAACACATACTTTATTATCTATTTAACATAGTGCCTGGAAACTAAAATGACAGCGAATTAAGTTTTGTCATTGTTTCAATGGTAAATAATGTGTCGTTGATAAATTAACAATAATTACAGTTTTTTAAATATGTTGGATGTTCCATTGAAACCGGAAAGAATACTCAGGATGTGTGAATATTATTAGGTATGTTCCAACACAAGATGAAATTAATTCGGAATTGTACTGCGTATGCGCCGTGGCAATTTGGTGTTCCACCGCATATTTTTGAAAACTAGTAGTTAATACTCTTATTAGGTTTTCTCTGCGCCCTTTGTCAATTTGTCATCCATTATCTAGCGTTGTTTGTGTTTCCAATCATACGTTTATTTGTATTCAGTTGTGTTCTTTTATTCTTGTGTTTTTGCCTATAATTAGTAGATGGGATTTATTCGATGTTGCGTTCCACAGAAAAGCCCAAAGGCTAGTTATGTTTAGAGTTTCACTATATTCCTATTTGTAATGAACTAGATCAAAAAATTATCTTAAATTTTTATTACTTTCTGATTAATTTGTTAAATAAAATGTGTTACTTTTAATATCCTATTTTCTTTATAAGCCAAATTCTTTCAAGCTAGAACCAACAATTTTGGGTTACTGGCATTTCACCATTTCCAAAGTAGTCTCTATAAAAAGGCATTGAAGGCAGAAATTATTGTTATTTTGGTCTTGAGAGGTATCAAAACTGGGAATTTTAAAATAAATTGGTATCAACTTAAAATTTACCGCCAAGGAAATTGATAGATTTCTGCTTGTATCTCTTAATGTATCATGACAACTACAGATTGCACATTTGGCTAAGCCAAATTTTTAATTAGAGAGGGCAATCTTTTGATTGTATTTGGTCTATCTATTATTCAAGTTTGCGCACTATACAGTACTCGATACGATTTCAGAACGATTCCTAAATACCAGTTGGAACAGACCTTATATTTTCAATATTACCCCGAACGTTCTCAACCTAGTTGAAAACTCAAATTTCGGATTTTAAGTAATTTGGAAACATAAGAAAGATTTAATAAACCTCATTAAACAAAATAAACTAAATGAAGCAGATGATAAAATCAATATTTTAGGGTATTCCACCATCAATCCAACCAAATCAATTATGCCGAAAGGGACTTCATACGGTAGATAGATTATATTGTAGGCGGTATTTGAGGAAAATTCGACAGAATGAAAATTTTGGAAGACATGTCACATGGACTGACGACGACGAAGCACGTAATAAAAGTGATCGAATTTTTAACCGTTATAACAGTTATTACTGGTCTTATAATAATCCCCACCAAATAGTTCAACCAGTGAGACAAGGAAAATCTGGATTAAACGAATGGGTATAAGCTATTTACCAGAACCAAATAATAGCATACCATATTTACAACAATAATTTAAATGGCCCTTCATACAAAGATATTTTGGAAGAAAATTTGGATTTTTCAGATGATTTGCCATTGATAATATAAAGAAATCAAATATTTTTTCAGCAAAATGGTGCAACGACACATAATGAGGGATTGTAAACACTATATATATGTCTATTTTAGATTTATTAGTAGTAAGTGTCTAAACGATATAATATATAAAAAAAGAATGAACAGTGAACACGGTACGTGAACTGAGGGATTATTTTCATCCACATTCATAACGCAGTGAAAGCTTTTAAAAAACATGTCGGTTATGTATTCGTTAAAGAGAACCGCAATTTGAACACTTTAATTAATTTATTTTCTTTTTTTTGCTGTTACTTTCTCGTTGTTCAAATAAAAAAATGACATTTCTTTGGTAGATTACTTTTTATTTTTTCCAATAGAAAAGTACGTTATTTATAAATTTACAAATATAGTTGGAACAAAGTTCAAAAATACTGCAATAGTAAACAGGGTGCTCTATTTGAAAAAAGTTGATTATGTATGATAACTCCAAATACCTACTCTTAATTTAAGTGAAAAAACACTTTTTTAAAGCTCACAATCACGTAGATTACAACATCTATTAAAATTTACTATTTTCGGTTTACCCTCTTATCACCCAAAAACAACTATAAGAAAAAATCGAATGTAACATGCGATTTAAGTTAAAAAAAATATCAAGAGTACACCATTGGTTTTTGTCTATCTCTTCTGGATTCTAAGATAGCCTATGGAGACAACAAAAATAGTTCACCCTGTACATAGATACACATTATTCCTCCTATATTGTTCTGTTTTAACCATTACTTCGCTAAATCACCACAATATTTGAGATTTTAATAATTTACTCCAGCCTATTGTTCAAATACGCCATAACATTGAATGCTTTTTTAAAAATTTGTCCTTCTATCTTTTTTGCAAATTATAGTGACACATATGGACACATAATTTGAATAAGTATGAACAACTTTTGACTAACTACATAGAATTATTTGTAGGTATACTTTATTTAGAAAACAGAATTTACTGTTATATTATTTCCTGGTACACTAGAAATTTGTATTACATCGGCAACACCGTTTCTTGCATCCCGTGCACTCACGTTTAGATAGATTTGCCCTCGATGCATGTATACATATGGTTTCAAGGACAACTACATTATATAGGCTGTGGAGCTCTTCTTTTTCTCTCCTTGTTGCTTGCCTGCTTGCTTTTTCTCTTCTGATAATAATATACAGGCGCGGTGTTTGGTGAATAGGAGCGGATCATCTGTACTAGTGTATTTTCAACTTAAAAACTCGGGAATTTAACTCAACAATAATTCGGATCTTTGTAAATTAAATTTTTATTCATATAATATAATTTATTTGTTTTTAAATCAAACTAAAAGTTTCTAATTAACTCCACTTTAATACTAAAAAATATATAAAAACTCTAAATTGAATTTGATAATTATTTCGATATCTAAAAATATCATCGTCAGAATGTAACTTCTGCCATGAGTAGATTCCATAGATTCCACGAAGTAAGGGTTGAAACAGTGAATTTAATTTAATTGAATTAATTAGTAGTTCTATAGTAAGAAAAAATAATAAATAACAGTTTTTAATTAAAACATCTTATGATTTGTTATTTGTGATGACTGTTTTCGTCGGTGAGCAACAGTGTGACTTGAGATATACAGTGGATATACAGGGTGATTCTAAATTAATGTAAAAAAATTCAGGAGGTGATTGCACGTATAAAATTATGATTGGACTTTCCTAAGCCTAAGCAAAAAATTTCCTAAGCCTACCCCTGCCGAGATATCATCCCTAAAAGGTGCTGAGTAAATTGAGTTATTTTTTTCTAAAATTTAAGTAAAGATGGATACTTAAAATTTTGTAATTTCTGCGTACTCACAATGACTAACCACCGGCATTTTTCCAGCATTCGAGTTTCATTATAAGGGGTGGAATTATCAACTCTTGGTTTATATCATATATTTTTTTAAAGATTGAATTTTTAAAATAAAATATTATTTAGAATCTCTGTTGTCTTGAAAAACTTCTTTTTATATGAAGTTTTTTCCTAGAAGAATAGATTCTGAAAAAAATACAATATCCTGTGTCGAAACACCCTGTATAAAAGACGCCGTCAGAGAAAGATTACTCACCGTGGCGTACGTGGTAACGATTCGAACTTGCACTCGAGACGTTCGGGTTCAATTCCCGGTGCCGACTGGCCTGCTGTGAGTTTTTCAGAGTGTTTTCTCACAACAGTAGGTTAATGTTGGGTGAGTCAGCAGTTTACTTTTCAACTAATTCCTTCACCTCCACAACCATCTATGGAACCCTACATCCCAAATTCCTTACAATGCTGCTCAATATGTTAGGAAAGCCCATAGCAGTCTAAGTGAATATAATGAAATTCTAACCTTAGCCGTTTTTTCAATCATTACCTTAGTAAGCCTCTCACTTAATTCTCACTCATTTTGAATCAATTTACTCTCAATATAACTTTTTCATTAAACAGAAAATGCAGAAACAACCGTTTTATTGAGTATGCGTATGGGAGTATAACAAAAGGGCAGCGTTGTTGTTTTTGGGAGGGTTTCTAGATCCTTATCTTAAAGGCCTAAGGGCGGTTAGTCTCTATTTCCCGATGGCTATTGCTGTACTGTCACTCAGAATTACACATTTTCCTTTAGTTAGCTTTCTCCGTACAATACATTGGAAAAAGAACAACAATAACAGATCAATAATTCAGAAGACTACGGTTGGAGAAAGTTGACATGCATATCAAGTTATAGATCTAGCCCATAAAGGAAAATAATAAATGGAATGAAAAGGATTAAAAACGAGGGCTTGAACAACAAAGATGGTTGATTAAAAGAAAATAACGCTAGTAACGACTGTTACTCTCTGTTTTTCTTCTCCAGCTGGTCTAAATATCTTCATTGTCTCAAATTGACTCAAATTTTCAATTTGAAATTGTGTTTTATTCCTTTTATACTAATTATTATTCATAAAATGCAATCCATTGCAAAATAACATTATTGTTTCCAATCTGTCATCCTTATTATTTTTTCTTGTAACTAAATCTTTCTTTTTCTTTATTCAATTATTTATCAATCAATTTTTGTTATACGATGTCGTTCTATTAAACTTATGCTACTATTCCATGTCTAAATCTTTTTAATCGTTCTTCCATAAATTTAAAGTATTCGCTTAATTAAATAACATTTTAAGAAACCAAAAAAAAAGAGAGATTATATTTGACATATCTAGTACAATTCGATCATCATTTCTAATTTTGTTCCAGTGACGAAGTCGATGTATACCACAACATACACACGGCGGCCTCGAATTGCGGACCGATTACCTGATTCCAATAATTCCGTACTCGAACTGCGGACCAAACCAAGAAGACCCCTCTTTTAAAAACCATGAATTGCGGACTAAGCTTAAGATTCGGATTAGGGTAGGGGGTAAGGTAGGGTGGTTTTAGTTAGGTTATTATTGAAAATTATTATAATAATCTGTCAATTACACAATTCAATTTTTCGATTCGGATAAGGGTAGGGGGTTAGGTAGGGTGGTTTTAGTTAGGTTATTATTGAAAATTATTATAATAATCTGTCAATTACACAATTCAATTTTTCGATTAGGGAAAATGTATCTATGCATTCGTGATAAATATCATTATTAAAATATTTTTACTTTCCAAAACACAAACGTTTTAGTTTAGGACTACACTTGGCAACGTTGGTAAGAGCTACATTTAAACGCTCCTGATTTCAGGTGGCCCTTTCGACTTGGTCCGCAATTCATGGGTCATTAAAAACACATGACAAATTTTAAAAATCATTTATGGTTTTTGGTCCGCAGTTCATGTACGCCCCATACACACTATACTAACATTAATGATCTTGCCCGGCCCTTTTTTTTGTTTGTCTGACTCTGTTCGAAAGGATGTTACTAACAAACAGGAAACTCGAATTTAAAAGTCTATTCGAGAAAAAATGTCTGATAAGTTTCAAAAACGAATTATGTAATGAAGCGACTGCAGTTTGCACTTAATACTATTTTGGTTCAAGTTTCTACCAAAGTGTAGTACGTGCGGTATTAAATGGAATTTTTGATTTTTGAAATGTTAAGTTTGTATATAATTTTAGAACTGTTTAAATTAAATTATTTATTTTATAATTGTTGCTGTGAAGAATGGCAGCTTATCAATTGAAAAAATCTAATTTCCAATATTTCATTTGAGTTCTGCAAACTTAAAAAAAAGAATTTGGAATAAAACCAATATTATTTATTATTTTTCGTTAAGTAGTGAAAAAATACATATTATGATACAAACGTTTATATATAATACATTTTTGGAGCTACCCTTGAATAAAGACGTTTTCAAAAGAACTGAAAAGAAACAAAACAAATAAATATATAAATAGTTGGAACATAAATTGAACCGACTGAATGCTTTTGAGAGTGGCAATCAAAAATTGAAGTTCGATATCGGTTAATAGTAAAGTGTAAAACCATCCAAATTAGAAATGATAACTACCAAATCTGCAGAGGTCGCCCTTCATAAATCCCTTTATACTGTGGGCAGGTAATAAATACTGAAAGGACATATTTTTATTTAATTTGATGCGAATAGAGAGCTTTGATGCATTTGTATTATTATATTTTTATGATTTTATATCGTCCACACTTCTAGTGTTTCCGGAAATATATATTTTTAAGAATACGAAGATTTTCTTAATTTTATATGGTAACACTGTGTACCTAAATTTATGCACAGCTGTAACCTTCCACTTTCTAAAATTTCCAAAACAAGACATCATAATTTTGTAATGTTGACTATGCAATCAACAAACAATTCGGTATCCTGTATACTTAATGTCAATTTCAGCATATTTTTTTATTTATTTGTTTATTATTGTTGATGACAAATAAGTAAGGAGAAATAAAAAAAATTCACAAACATAAATGTATTGAACAAAGGACGAAAAGTATTATCGCAATCGATCGACATTTCCGTTGCAACAACTCAAACAGAACTAATCATCCTGCTGCGGTTTGTTTACATAGTTTTAAAATAAATTAGATAAAAATATGTATCCAGACTTTGTTAAAAAAAATAGAAGTCAGAATTCAGTGGCTCGAAATTTAATCGAGATGTTATTTATTTTTATAACCGCTAAGTCAATAAATAATGTTAGAGTTAAAAGAGGGAAAAAACAGAGACATGAAGTAAAGTTTACGTTAAAGTATAGTAAGGATTAGTTGAAGTGAATAATGTAAATATACAGAAATGAATAAGAAGAAAAAAAGAGAGCACGGGTCTGGATGTCCTTGAACATTTTTGTTGGTATTTTATATCGATATTTCTTCAGAATTTGCATTTTTTCCACATGTACCCGTGTGGAAACTTGAAGAGGCTAACATCCAAAGGGCGAGCATTGCTTAGGGTACGCTGACGATTAGTGCACAAGGCAATTTCTCAGGACAGCCACGGAAGAAACTACCCTGAATATAATCAACACGTGGCGCCAAGAGATAAAATATTTATTTTCATTTGTTTTAGAAATTGCTCACAATGGATGTACTTATACCTACTTAGACTGTCTCGTATAATGAGCTGCCTGGCATTATTTTTTAGGAAATAAGAAACCCAGGTCCGCGGAAGTACTTTTTGACGGGGGTTGGGGGTCGTTCAACGATTAGTTTTTACTTAATTTAAGATTTTTACTACGTATATGAACATTAAGTCAAACGACTGATCAGTTATAAGAGAAGCGATCACATTAAAAATTTTGAATCTATTTTTTATTAATAGAAAAGCCCTATGTAGAATGTTGGAATAAAAAATCTTATTTTATAGCCGAAAAGAGGGGCTGGAGGGGCTAATCAATCCCCCATTCGTTTTTGGGGGTGCATTCGGCCCTGTTTGACAGCCATTGAAACGAGAAAACTTTGCGAGTTCAAACGAAAATAAAAAAATGAATTTTGCCAAGTCGTATTTTTAGCTTTAGAATGAGAGGGTAATCACAAAGTGTTGAATCTGAAGAATATACTAATGGGGTAGCAACCTTTTTTTATTGATTTTGCCAATGGTGACTACACACATGTGCTCCCGTGCATTATATTGATGAAACGGGAAACGTTTTGTGGAACCCTGAAGCTTATATCCTTATAATGTTTTTTCTATAAACTAACAAAAATTCCATTTGTTAAAAGTTATGTTAATAGGGTTCACCTTAAAAATGTTTTACATTTTTCTAATCAAGTATGTAGTTTCTTATTATGTGTCGTAAGAATTTGAAGACATTTTTTACTAGTTCAAGTCGTTTACAATGCAATAATACTTGAGACACATATTTTCAAAGATTACACCTCAAATTAAATAAAATGAGCCGATTGTTGCTCAGTTTTCTGATTGCTATATACCGTACAAGCCACTCAAGTGGGAAGTGGGAACACGTTTTTAGTGAGCCTAGTTTACTATCGTCCTTCCACTACCGACCGATCTATAACAAATTGAACCAGCAACAAAGCGAGCCATGGGCAAACATCTATTTAATTGAACGACGAAGAAAAATCAATTAAATGTGACGGTTCAACTCAATCCAAACTACAAAACCAATAAAAATATATCAAAATTAAAACATATGTTCAAAAAGGGAGGCAATACCCTAATCGATTGTAAAAAGCCCGACGTGTTTTTGATAATATTCCAGGTGTAATATTTTGAATAATTTGTCAAATTTCATAATCATAAAAATAAATCCAAAGGAGATGAGTCTGGTGATCATACGGGACATAAGATAGTTTATGTACCAGTTTAGTGATGAGCCAGACTTGTCTTTGGTCTTGCAAAAATCAAGAAAGCTCTTTTTGATGCTGGAAAATTTAAAATACTATGTTTCACAGAGCAACGAGAGGTTTTTTTGTGTACAAATTAGCAGTATTTATGATTTACCGAAAAATACAGACTGTTGCAGCAAGGCCATGACCAAGACCTAGCTGTGCAAGACCAAGACCACGCATGCAAGACCAAGAATAAAACCTACCAGGCGTTGGTTTTGTGGCGCTCAGCCTGGAAAAGTATTATTTAAATACTCGGTAACCAGACGGTAATTGTAGGTAGAGCAGCCATCTGGTTGGAATTGAATGTCATCAAATCTCTCTTCTGTTATTATTCGAATTTCGGGAACAATTTTCTGTAGCAATAAACTCAAATACTCCGGGCCAATAAGATTTGTTGCTATGAAGAATGGTACGATCGAATGGTCGTCCATTATACAACTCAAACATTTATTTTCCATCGGTACTGGGTGCATAATGTGGAAAACCGTTTACCTTCGAAAATTTATTTCTTTGGAATTCATCTAACAATTTTAGCACCCGAATTCACTGCAACAGCAATTGCCTCAATAGAAAGTGTAGGCACTTGTATTGCAGTAGCACAAACCATTAACTTCACGTGGACGACGACATCAAATATTCACGAATTTGTCTTACCGTATTATTCATGTGATATCATTTTATTATTTGTATTTTCTTCTTCTAAATTATTCAGGATAATAAAGAAACAGATCGTTTTAAATTTTACGGGAGCATTATTATTTGATCCTGTTTTTCAGACTAGCGTTTTACTAGACTGGCTTTGTCTGTATAGCGAATATTTACAAAATTTAATAATTATCTAACAAACATAAATTGGATAGATATGTAGGTAATAAAAGTTTATTTCTATTTTTTTAACTATTCCAGGCTACTCAACTAATTCTATACGCCACTGAGTTCTTTTCATCTTATGTTTTTCGTCAAAACGAAATGCATATAGATTATCGGAATTCTGGGGAAAAACGACAACATATTTATTTGTAGAGTCGTTATCCGTGTATATATTAAATGTATTTTGCAGCCAGACTGAAGTAAACACCGTACACACATACTTACATACAACACACATATTCAGGGCAATGCATCAAACCAAGGTTACTTTGAAAGGCGCGCGCTACACAAAACAACTATCTAACTCCATTCGATACGAGCGCACACACAGTCAGTGTTGGATTTTAGTTTGCATTTTTGCATTTCATTTTGGAGATGCAGGAATTAAAATGTATTTTGGGAGTTCGGTTAAGATAAAATTAATCAGTACCAGTAAATAATCAATATAATCTACTAAATTATTGGGGTTGGGCTGGGCTGGTTAAGAAATTAAACTGTTTTACTACTTCCAAGCTTTCGGATTTATTTGAATCCTTTATCAAGGCTAAAATATGAACAAGTTCTAATATTCAGAGGTAAAAATTATAATTAATTTAAACTTACGTGCAGTGAGTTTGTACAAATTAAGTAAAACATCATTTTAAAAAACATGAACACATCTTCCACTAAACGTGATTACTTTTTAAAAAAGCTAAATCATAATCTGATTGAAGTCGAACACGCAGACAAAATTTGTAATTAAAATTCTTGAGTTTCTTATATGTATAAAACTAATATTTATTTTCTTTATTGACCTGCGTACCATTGATATTTTATTAACAATCTGAAATAATTAGTTGTATTGGACTATGAAAATTATTTACGAGGGTTACTGCAATTATTATTAATGAAGATACTTTCCTTGTATAAAAATTTTCTTTGGAGTTAGGATGAGAGAATACAAGAAGAGAAGTTACTTTATTAATGACCCAGCGGGGTATGTCTAGATTATTCAATGTAAATGCAAGTCGGCAGTGAATGATTATGTATCCCTCTCCAGTATAATATTTCAGAGGTAAAATAGCTCTCCAATCGTATCATTGGGTAGGAAGTTATGGAAAAAGAAGGAAAATGATAAATAGTAACATGAAACATGATTTCATTTTAAATGTAAAATGTAGTAGAAAGAGAGGAATGGCAGTGCGCGGTTAAAGTATAGCCTGCGTGGTCCAAGAGAATATCAGAAATACTATTTTTAAATAATTTCAATATTGGCGTTAAATTATGAACTATTCATTTTCGTAACCAGTGAAGGAATACCTATGGAGGTTTGTAAAGGTAGAACATACTTGGTGTAACAAGGTATTGCAGGGGGATGTGAATGGATAAAAAAAAATTGAAATAAAGTTCGACCTTGTTTTTATTAGTTGTTGTTGGTGTAGACTGTAGACATCAACTCATTTTTTTGGAAGTAGATGTTCCAAAACTAGGTAACAAAATAGAAACAATTAGATTGAAGTTTACTAAGATTAGATCTGATGACGTGGCTATTGGTATATTCCACTGTGACTTCAGTCGGACTCTTCTTATACTAGCCTCGAGACTAAGCCTTCCATGTAGTTTCTTGGCGATGGCTCTTATTCACCAAGTAGAGGTTCTGGGTTTGCCGTGAATTTTGTCACGAATGTCCTATAATCTTTCTCTATTCTGTTGAAATTTCTCAGTATTCCAGAGATTCCCGTGTCACCCACTGCGGCCATGTTTCTTTGCGATTTTGCGACGACACAGAAGGGTGCTGATGGTCTCACTAATGGAATTGGTGCGCCTGATCTGGGAATTTTATTTGTCTTTTCATTGCCCTTATGATTGTAATTGCTCAGGCTACCGGCTGTCGCCATCCCATCCTAGATAGCTTAGAATGTACCTATACGGAATCGAGTGCTTTTAGAGCTGCTTAGCTGTAGATGGCAGCTGAACGGTATGTTCTTTCCTGCCCATTAATTTCGCTTGGAAAGTATTTAAATATGCTCATTGGAATTAATAGCTATTCTTTGTTTTAGCCCTATAATTCCGGCTCCTACCAACCTCAACCTCAACCTGTATAGGTACAACTTTCTGCCAGTCTTCCCTAAGTAGTTATTTGAAAGTTATTATCAAAGCTATATCTTGTGAATGTTTTGTGATTGTTTTGCCTCTCTTCCTCCTCACAGCTCCTCGATAACATTTCGATAGTCAGTTCCTCCGAACAATGAACATACTAGAAGAGTAAACAGACTTATCCTATGTCAACATAAACAATGTCAAAGTTTATTTATTTATTTTGCTGGATTTCACAGATGTTGCCATGTCGTATAATAATCATCCAATGACTTACATTCTTTATGGTTCCTCAATAGGTCCTTCAATAATTATTATATAATTAGGTTTCTGTAATTCTGCATTTTTCAGTAAATGCAACAAAACTGCTTATATTGAATGTTTATATTTTTTCACAGCTGTTTGTTTTGATTTTTACAAAATATGTTATGGATGTTGTATTCAACTGTGGTAGATAATGTGAAGAAATTTGAATGTAGATAAATTGACGATACTTTATTTATTATAGACTAGGCAAATTAGCTTATTGTTTCTTGAAAAAAGTGTTATCTAAATTCTGAGTGAGGGAAGTGGTAGGGGGAAGGGGGTTATTACAAGCATATTAAAAATAATTCCAACTTCTGCGGAGTTGCGGGCTGGATTTGGGGGGTGGAAAAACATATTTTAGCGATTTCCGGCCAAAGTGGAGGTCCCAGAAAAAAAGTTAAATATAAAAGTTGTAGATCTCAAAAAGATCTAAAACTTTTATATAAGTGACTTTGTAAGATAACCTCAAAATTTCTGGGAAAAATGGCAAAAACTGACTTTTGCGTTTTTTATTTTTAGTTTTCGCAAAAAATGTTCAATTTGCATGAAAATTTGGTAAATGGCAGCTTTTATAGTCGCAAAATATGAAAAAATGTTCGATTTAAATTTTTTCAAGTAATCCCGTTTTTCCGTCAAAATTCATATATAAAATGAATAAAAAAATATACTTGCAACAGAAAAACACCCTCAAAAATGCAAAAAAAAGAAAAAAGTACATTTTTCAAGTATGTATTTTCGGATAATTGTTATTAATTTGTTTAAATTTTTCAAAATATCGAAAAACAAATTGCACTATTGAATTCTACGGAAAAAATAAAAAAGAAACTGTATATCATTTATGTCTATAAAGCCGTTTTCCATAAAAAGTGATTGGGGAAAGGGAGATAACTCGTATCGAAGATAATTCTTTATGTCGTCTGGGCTTTTAATGTCATTTTTCTAATAAATTTTGAAGTTATCTTACAAAGTCACTTATATAAAAGTTTTAGATCTTTTTGAGATCTACAACTTTTACATTCAACTTTTTTTTTTGGGACCTCTACTTTGGCCGTAAATCGCTAAAATGTGTTTTTCTACCCCCTACATCCACACCGCAACTCCGCACAAGTTGGAATTATTTTTAATATGTTTGTAATAACCCTCCCTGCCATTTCCCCCAGGCAGAATTTAGATAACAATTTTTTTATTTCAAAAATTTAATTCGCCTGGACTATTAGTTAAATTATGTTTACAAGACGGTGAATCGTTGTGTACTAAGCAAAAAATAAAGTATAAGTGATGTTTACAATACATCTTTTCACAGGTAAGCAACAAGTTCTGAACAGTTGGACAGTTCTGAAATTTCCAATATCGTATAAATTTGATATATAAATATCATTTTTTCTGTGACGGGAAAAAAGTTTCACTTTTTATGAAATTACTTTTTTCCCCGGGAAAAAAGTGAGTACTATTTTCCCGCATATATACAGGGTGTCCCACGACGAGTGAAAACTATCTGTATATGGCAAAATACTTATAGTAAAATCACGAAAATTTCTACGTTTGGGTTTTCGGATACGATCTTTTCAACTAAAATATTTTCAAAGATGGCCGACTTCCGTTTCTACCGGAAGTCGACTGTAACTTTGTTATTTTAAATGGAACACCCTGTATATTAATACATTTTTGAAATCTACGTAATATTTTAGTATACTTTTGTCTAAAAACTTTTTTCGAAAAATGCACACTTTTTGAGTTATTAATTTTTTTGTAGAAAATTTGACCATTGAAGACCCTTATAAATTATTTTTTTACGAGAGGACCCTTGAAGATATGAAAATGGTTTTTCTTCGGTTGCCTTAAGCAAGGTCAAACGTATTCGAATCTATGTTGAAAAATTTTTCATTTTATACAGGGTGTGTATAAAAAGTGTTCAAAGTTTAATTTCATAAATATCAAATTTCTTCATTTTTTTAAATAGAACCCTGTTTTTTCTATTTTAATGCATTCAGGAGAAAAAAATAAGGCAAGTTCATGTATACTTTCCTATACCTAAACCTTACCGTTATTTGCTTTTAATACATGGTAAATATGACAAAGTTGTTACAAGAACATGTGCTTTATTTGCAGTAAGATATCCAGATTGACCGCAATCGAAATCGCACATTGTTAAAAGAATACTTAACAATTTGAAGCTATTCGGTTAATTTTAAGCAAAAGTTAATCGAATTAAACCATTTGTGACAATAATAAGATATATGCTACCAAATTTTATGGAAAATTAAAAGTCAAAGAAAAATAGTCTTATGTTTCAAAGTAAATGTTCAAAATTGCTACCTTGAACTTCAATGCATTTTTCAACCCTTCTCAGTATGCCTTCATTCGTCGCACGGCTGATCATCATCTCAGAAAGAGAATTCAAGGAATTTCGAACTCTTAGCTCACAATCTTCTTTAGATGTTAAGGCTTGTGAGTAAACCTCTTGTTTTATGTGACCCCATATAAAAAAATCTAAAGGCGTCATGTCGGGAGAACGAGGGGGCCACCGAAAAGGACCATTATTTGCTAACCACCTGTATTCAAATTGCTCTTCTAAAAATGTATTTATGACAATAGGGAGCTTGCCAAAAAAATAAAATCATTTAAAAACAATTAAAATCGTAAGATATTATCATAAGGAACTTCGTAGAAAAAGAAAAATTCCAATAACGATTAAATTGCCTGAGAAATAAAGGGTTAAAATTTGAATAATTTGAACTACTCTTAAAACGCGCTGCCATTGGTTGTGACGTCAGACCGCACTTTTCGAGTCAGGCGATTGTGAACCGACAATTCAAACAACACTTAAAAACTGAGAAATTGACACTAACGATTCGAATTCGATAAAAAATCAATAATGCTTCAAATGGCTGTTTCTGCGGTTACCGATGCGCGAGGTGCGGTGTGACGTCACAGCCGCTGCCGCGCATTTTTCTTCGTTTGAATACACCCGGTGGCGATTCCAACTTTAATTATTTATTGTGAAATAAGTATTGCGATTTAAGGACTGATATTTGGTATAATGTGTTTTCATATATAAACACACATTTTAGTAGAATAAAAAAAAAATGGGTAACTTCCCTATTGAACTGTGAGCAGGAGCACCGTCATGAATAAAAAAAAGTTTGCTTAATTCGTCTGGTGGCAAGCGGTCTAAATAATTTTGTTTCAAATTTCTTAAAATATCAAGATATCTTTCACCTAAAAATACAACAAAAAACATTAAAAAAATACAAAAACAGTGTTTTTTACATAATTAATTAGGAATAAATTAATTGATTGTGTTTCCTAACCATTCAAATTCCCATCGTAAAAATGAAGTGCTATTATTTGATTATTTCTAATAGCACAAAAGACATTGAACTGCCACCGATCTTGAAAAGCACGTTCTTTGGTTAAATGAAGATTATCTTGACTCCAATAATGGGAATTGTGTCTATTAAATAATCCATTTTTCGTGAATTTCGATTCGTCGCACCAAATTTTCTACAGCGTTTTGTCATCATGACAAACATAAACATTCATATCCACGCCATTTTTAATCCATTTAGAGCAACCAAAATAAGACATTTTTTCATCATTACATCGTCATTTTTAGCGTCACAGAAAAAAATAGTGTATTATAGTAAAACTAAAGTTAATGTGAAGACCATAAAATAAAGCAATGTTGTCAGATATATTTTCTAAAATTGTTGGGCTCACTATACAAATGATTTCCATTACTTCAGTAAACTGTTAGCTCGTGATGTTATAAGAAAGCTAGTTTGGAAATATTTAAAAAAAATACATAATATAAATTTATTAGTAAGCATTAAAAAAGTCGCTCGAAATTGCTGTAAAAAGAGAAATTAACTAAAACAACTTTTTGTATGCCTACTATATTTAAGAAAATTTCGTATATCTGGCAACGCTCTAGAAACTCATCGCACGTGTTCATGAAGCTCCGAGACAATACAATCATCAAGTACATTATTGTTATATTATAATGGAGTAACGGGTCACTTACTGTGGCGGACTAACTATAACTAAAAAAATTAAACTATGCAGGTGGCCTGCGATATTAGAGACATATTAGTATCGAGTGTCGATTCAGGGGCGTGTGTGAATTTTGTTTTAAAGAAATATTTAAAATAATAGTAGTAAATATCTAGTACCTATTTCTTGGTCGAGTGAGTTTAGTGAATTGATATCAATATAATATTTATTTGTTCGTGTACTTGAGTGAATTGATATCAATATAATATTTATTATTTGTTCGTGGAGTTGAGTGAATTGATATCAATATAATATTTATTTGTTCGTAGACGTTAGGGTGAGTTTTAAGATTATAATTTATTTGTAATTAATTAGAATGGCATTTTGGAGACCATTCGAAACGACAGTCCAAGATGATGCGCGGGAATCTAATAATTTGGCGCCACAAACAAATGCAAATGACTTAGCAATAAATGATAATGATGATAGGGCCGAATTTAAAAACAAAGATTTACATGTTCAGTGTCAACGCGTTGTTTTAAATATGTACGCGTGTTTGAAAAAATAAAATTTTGTAATTTCTGATAATGCGGTTATCGCGAGAATTCACGAATTGACGAAAATCGGGCTTACAACGATTTATAAAGTAATTAAACTAGGCACTGTTACGGATCATTTTTTAAAGCGGAAACGAACAAATCAAAAATTGAGTAAGGTTGACAATGCTACGAAACATGTTATTAAACGGATTGTTTACGGGTTTTATAAGGACAATATAGTACCAACTTTAGAACTGATTCGTGATAAATTGCGGGATATTCCTGAATATAATTATCAATGTTTAGAAACACTGCGCCCGGTTTTATTAAATTGTGGATTTAAATATAAAAATATAAAAAAACTAACTTCATGTTCCTACTAACATACACGTACCCGACCCAATCCTTTTTTCCTGGTAAGAATAGCTCATAGAGTTCTTACAATAGCCTTTTTGGTGTGCGTCATCGTTTGTGACGTATATCCGGGTTTTCGGCATGTCGCTTATTATATTTGCTATATTGACATTTAGCTAACCTTAAATTTGATAAATAAGATGATCAGGATCGTATTCAGCCATATTCGAAAATGATATGAAATTAATAATACTTGGGATATGAAAACACTGCAAAATAAAACAAATTGTATATTCAATTTACATATTAAAATAACTTTTCATTAGCAAATATAGTCCTGCAAAAGAATTATACAGCCTGTTCAATTAAGTCTGCACCATATGGAACCCTATTTTATTCTAAAGTTTTATGGAAAAAGGTATTCTTCACTTATAATTCTTATTGTTAGTGAATTCCATTTTTTTATTTGTTTAAATGTGGCCACTGTCTTATTGATGTCTTTACTGACCTCATGTACTTGATCTTCATTAAAATATGTACAGGTGGTGTATTGAAAATTTATGTATATATGTATTTTGACATTCACTGAGACCTAAAAGATCTATTGGGCCCCCTTACTTCTACTTAGTTTCTGAGGAGAGTCTCAGGAGTGTTGTCAAAAGCTCCTAAAGCACCTCGGATATATTGAATATTTAACAAAATAGATATTATTCTATAGCTTTTTGAAGCTACGACCACTTGCTCTGCCGTTGAATAGCTTCTTTCCAAACACTAACTAGAGTAGGTATTCTATCTTCAGTTACACGTTCAGTAGAAAACAAACATAAACATAGTAAATAGTCAAGAAACCAACCAATTAATAAAAAAATTAAAAAGAAGAGGATTATGAAAGTTCAATTTTCGCAGTCATCTTCCCATAAGTCCCAATCTGATTCACATTCCGACTCATTCAAGTCAACAATTACAGGCAAAGTATCACTAGCGTCAATAATTTTTGCTGTTTCCCAATATTCCTCTATAATGTTTTGGGTATGCCTAACATATTTTTTCCATTTTTCTGGTGTAACCTACAATAATATAAATATAATTAAAATACAGTCTTCAGGACTCCCAAAAAAAAATCAAAATACTGGCAGTACGGCAGAAACGTAAACTTATTTGTTCATACCTGCTCAATTGCCTCTTGCCAAACATTTATTATTGTTGCTGCAGTTACACGGTCAACAGAGGTTATCTTAGCATCGCTTACATTAACACTGTTGAGCCTTATCTCCTACAATAAATTACATACTTGTATTCTTTATCCGGTATATGTTTCTTCACAATTTTCATAATTTCATCTTTCATGCTAGATGCTGGAAAAGGTATACACCTTTCTTGTAACCAACTAATTAAAGATTGCTTAGTCCAAGATGAATTAGGGATTTTCTCAACTAAACTTGAATGGTAAGATGCATTGTCCATTATTATTAAAGAAGGTTCTTTTAAATTCGGCAGGAGCTGTTGTTCAAACAATTTTTTAAGTTATTCGAATTCATCGAATCATGATAGTCTCCAGATTTACTCCAACTTTTGAAAATCAAACTACAATTTTCGACAAAACCATTCTCAGAACCTGCTTGTAAAATAATGTATACCGTACACCTTTACCACTTGTCTTCCTTACTGCCTTAGTGCTACCATCTTGCCAACTTTTGCGAAAACTACCTTTACTAAAAATCCAGGTCTCCTCCAAAAAAAACATGCTGAAGAGGGTAAGGAGAACTCTCATTGTTCTTGAATTCTCTCAGAAAATGTAATCTTTTGTGAGCTACATGTGGTTGTTCCATAAGATAGTTTCTATTGGAAATACTGCAATTTAGCCATCTGAATTTTAGTTCCCTTAAAACATTAGCCATTGAACTAACAGACATGTCGATTCCATCCAGATCGATGAGTTTTTTATTCAGTGAATGTAGAGTTACATGTTCACCTAAAATAAATAAGTAAACAAACAATATTAATGAATAAAAAATACAAAAACACTTTTTTAATTACACACTTTTATTAGGAAATGCACTAAAAAGTGAATAATAATTTTTTTTAATGTCTCATTCACTCTTTCTCACTATGATTAAAGTAGGTGGCGCAATCTATAAAATGTGACTACTAGTTTTAAACAAACATTTAATATGAGCTCTCGAATATTTTACTTACATACCACTCATACTCACTCAAAAAGTGGATTGTAAGATTTGATGTAGACAAACAGAGAAGTGAAGTTAAATAAAAGTGTGTAAAAATGGTTCACTCATCGGACTAATTAAAAATGTCAGATGCATAGAAAACATTTTTCTACATACCTTCACTAAACATTCTGTATATACGCGTCCTAATGGCATGCTCGTGTTTCTCTCGGATTGTGGGACCCTTCGACATTTTGACAGACTTACTCATTTTAGTGGTATACTCTGAATCACTGTGAATGCCATTTTTTGCCAAATTTGCTACAGTCGGCAAGGATATTCCCAATGCATCTGAAACGCGCTGAAACACAATAGATAAAAATAAAATATTTAAACAATCCTAATGAAATAGGATTAACTTGATTTATATTAATTTCACTTATTGTTATATAAAAAATACTTACTTGGTGCACTGAAGTTAAAGGTATCAATGGTTTACCAGCTTCTTTTTCTAATTGAAAATATTTGATACCTTTCAAAATAAGATGCTGCTCTTTTTCCGTGTATCTAGGCATATTTTTGTATTATTTAAGAAATAAAATGCTAACAATAATATTAATATTCACTCTCCATAAATAATCATGAACAACAAAGTACAGACCTGACGAGAACTGTCAGTGGGACATTAGAAAAAGACGTAACCTACTAAGGGAACGTCTACATAGAATTTTGAACGATATAAATTCGCCCGATTGATAGGTCGCGCTTGCACGTAAACTAAACATCAACCAATCAAATTTTTCTGTCAAAGATTAGGGTTAACGTTTGTAATACGTTTAAACAGTTCATTATTGTGAAATTTTGATTAGGATTAATCACAGACCTGCCTTTTTTTCCATTTCTTTCACCGTAATGTGTTAGAAGGGTATTAACAATCGATGACGCACACCAAAAAGGCTATTGTATGAACTCTACCTCCCCGTGGTTCTTGCTGGGCAGGCAATCTTTTCAGATTATCTGGCTAAATGAGCATTATTTACAAAAAATTGTATTACAAATTTGATGCAGGTTAATTTCAATCCACTATATTAATTTGAATTACATTTGAAAAACATTATTTCAGAATACTCGAATTTATAAAAAAATTTTATGCACGCCATTGGGCGGCTTTTTCCTTCAAGGGGATTAAAAATATGGCTCTTCACATTAACTTTGGAAGAACTATACCTATACACGGGAAAAATATTAGATTTAAGCTCTGGAGCTCGAGCTAAAATCTAATACTTTTTTTCCCTTGTATAATAAATAACTATTACCCATTCTGATAAGAATACAAACTTTATTATTAGCTGAAAATAAACAATGTGTAACTATAAATGTTTATAATATCGACGGCCACTAAAATTCATTCTTCGAATAATACATAAATCTTAGATAAATATTTCTATTAAATTTAAATCCTCACACAGCACGGCAGTGTTTTTGGAATCTGTGATATATGCTGTGTGTATTGCTATCCTTGTTTTGAAATTAGAGAATTTAGATGTTGGTTACAGATCTTCTCCTAGTATGAAAATTTGTAGTGGTGGTAGATTCAACAGGACTTCCAGTTGTGGTAATGGTTTAATGTCGGATTGGTGTAGGTTGAGATTATAGCCATTTCAACAGGTTTATTTTTGAAGGAATTAACAAATCACAAATGGGTTTCAAATTTAACTGAAGTGAACAGGTATGGAAGTTGTGAAATGTGGTATTTTGCAGAAAAAAACGTGAAATTGCATTTGTTATTATAATTAAAGGATAAATCTTGTTAAGAATAAAATTTAAATTGCATCATTCACTTTTCCGGTATTTAACCCACCACATAGCAATTCGTTTGCAGTAACCATAAAACGTTACAACAAGAATTTTGATTGAAAACACCCACAAAGATATCCCTTCTTGTTGTACTCGTCTTCATCTCATCGCTAATTGTATGATTTGCATTTATATTATTTTAAAATAGCAGCATCTGATGTCTTATTTAGTAGTGCTTCTTTCTTGAATAATATGGATAATAATACTGAATTTTTTAAGGCATATTGATATTTTATGAATGAATAAAGGAAATAAATTATTTACTGTTTGGACCATTAATTTTTGGAAGCACAAGAAATGTAAGAAACAAAAATAAAAACTTAAACAACTTCAATACATAGAACATAGCATTCAATACTCTAAACATCATGAAACTATAAGTACCTTCATACCAATATACTTTGCAACACGATTTGAAAACCTTTCACACAAACTAACTAATGCTTAAAATATAGCATCAAAATTTACGAATAATATTATACGTACAAATTTTAGCTACAGTATCAGATATAGCTTTAAAATCTCAGTCAAACAGTTTTCTTTGTGACAAACTACAAATTGCCAATTTGATTAAAAATATGGAACCATCAAACCATGGAGACTATATAAGGAGATCGAACTTCATGTAATTCAATTTTTGGTAATGGTAGAGGGCGCCAGTCTCAAATGTGTACCAGAACAATAACAGCCAATCATGAGTCTTGCATACACTTTCAGTTCATGGTTTTTTATTGGTTGCTAGCTCATTTGACAGTATGTTAGGTAAGTGTGGTTAGGGAACAGAAATACACATAATACACAACAGAAATGAAAAATTTTATGACTAAGAAATCCGTTTTCGTCCCCGTCTTGGAAAATATCTTAAATTGTGATCGTTTGGTAGTAAAATATGATATATTTAGAGGACTTGAAGGTTCGGCACAGTCATAATTAGTATAACAAGTATTTGAACGAAAAATGTGAAAAAGACTTCCTTTAGTGCAAGTAAGTATATTCTAGAACCAATTTGTTCACTATATATGAATTTTGTGTTCAAGTTTTTCAGAATTTGGTTTTCTACACAGTAAAATATGGAATATGAAAATCAATTTAAATGCCTTTGAATAATTTAGATTTGAAGAATTATATCTTGCAAGTAAAAAAAACAGTTTGATGAAATCATAGAAGGTATGTATAGATAAATAGACAGTATAGTCAATGCTCTAATAACAGGTTCCATTAATTACAAATTTGTTAATAAGTAATATCTAATATTTAAGGTTATTTTCTATAAAATGAATGAAAGCCAATTGCTCCTGAACTGGCAAAGCCTTTACAAGAAGAAATTATGAAAATGATAAATATACAGAATTGCAGGAGACTTGTAATTTACTACAAATTTTGTAACTTTCACCTAAATATAAAGTGTACAATTAGTACCTATATTGTCTCTAACTTTATAGCTACCTACCCTATGGTCTGCTATATGTTTCTAGCTTATTATGAGTTATTAGTTTACTGTTGAAGTTGGAAAAAGATAATTAGGATATTTAATATTCTCTACTCAATGCTTTATACTGGCAAATAATTTTTAAAACAAAAAAAATATTACAAAATATCGAAAAATACATAGATATCTTCAAATGAGATTGGTGTTAAGGAAAATGGTCCATCATATATCCCACTATCGAACCCACAATTGTATATACAAATATCTACCAAGAAAACATGTGCTGCTTTTTTTCTAGGAATTATTAGAGCCTTTGATGGTGTTAAACACTGTGGTATTTTCTATAAACTATATTAAATGATGTGTCCAGAATACTTACTATTAATCCTGAAAGCTACCTTAGTTATAAAAAACTGCAAGTAAATAGAATTAGAGTTTTTCTCCAAAAATGTATACCTCAACATGAAGTCCTCCAGATTTGATTTCACACGAACACATTCAAATTTGCAAATATACATATTGCAGTATGTAGATGTATGTGATCAGTCTTAATAATCTCAAAATAACAGTGAATGAGCTACAATAACTTACAACAGAATAGTGAAATGGTTTTAAAGGTGTAGGATGAATACCAACGCTTCAAATTTATCTATGCACAATCTTTAATCTGTTTAATTACAATAAAAAATAGGTACAATATATTATGTTTAATCATCACTATCAACAGGCACAACCTACTAATGATATTAGTTCATGCAAAGGTTTTCCATATAGGTAAAGTACATATTATATGTAAATAGTACATAGGTATCATGCAAGAAAATTATTACTTTATTCTAATACAAAAACGTACAAAAATTACAATTCACAGTTTCCTAATAACACAAACAAAGTGCAAAGTACACAGGATATAGATATATTCATACTCTGACCAATTTCAACATACAATTTTATTTTTATATTTGCAACAGATTGTTAGTACTGTGGCAGACTGTTGAATGACTTCATACATATTATGTTCACTGGGCTCTTCAGAGCTACATGTATATGAAGTGTTTTGTCTTCTGGTATGAGAATGTACATTATTCACCATACCTTATTGCCAGATTTCAAGTTATTATTTAATCGCTTTGTACAAAAATTCTCCTGGGGAGGTATTGGCCACTTTAATTGGTTCTTTGGACCACTCACTATTCAGATACACCTACTCGAGGATATACTGAAACTACAATTTCCAATATTTTTGTCATCTGAAGACCAGTTTCTTTGAAAATTACATCTGTTGACATTCTATAACCTTCACTACACTATTTTAAATCCTCTGCGTTTTACCTGTAGATGTTATCCCACAAGTGCCACAGACTGAAATTAGGTACTTAGCTGAAGATTGGTAAGAAAGAAGTGTTAAAAATCACTTTCAATGTCGAATGGTTTTAGTAACCCCTGTAGAGGTAGAGTGTACCAATATTTGTTTCCATTTATTGTATATGTTTGCTCCAACCTTAATAATTTGATTTCCTATTTCTATCTAAATACCCACTGAATTCAATTCATATTTTTCTGTATACAGAGTATTAGTAGTTTTTTCACATTACTTTCACGGCTTATTCCTTATATCAACTATCATATCATTGTTCACCTTTTTTCTTCCAGTTCTCTTGAATTTTACATGTATATATATCAGAATGGTACCATCAGCAAAAGTAAAGTATTTTGTGTGCCATTGTGCTTTTTCTAGACTTCTCACGAGTAATGTATATAATTTAAATCCTAACATAATAAATATTCTTTCCTACTTTATTTATCTTTGAATATTTTCAATCACCTTGGGTAACTGAAAACATTCTGGCTTTCTTAACTTAAATTCACGTCTTATCGTTTTAAATCAGATGCACTATGAACCACTATTTCAATAATTTTTAACAACGCACACACCCTCTCTTTTTTTAATTTTTAACAATAATTTTAATCTTTCTAGCTCCTACTTTTAGGTTTTATTATTGTCATAAGTAATGTTTACAGTTTGATTACTGTCATTTATAAAAACTAAGGTTACTTATTTGGATGGTGCACATGTTGCAATGCGCAGCGTAGCGGTGAAAAAACAAACTGCTTAGATAGTCAATTTTGAGGTCAGGTTTTGTCAATTTCTCCGTATGAGTTAGTTCTTCTTATATAGTCTCCATGCATCAAACGTTAAACATCAAGCAAAAAATACATTTTTGCTTTAAATTCAATTAGAAAGAAAGAAGAGGAATATAACCACACAATAAATCTAACAAGGGAAATGCCAGTGTCATTTTGAAATCCGAACAATATAAATCCAGTAAATAATTTTTTATTATACTTAACAGAAAATACTACATTTTCAACTGTTTATAAAATACAGTAAATATGACATTTTCGGAACAGCGCACGGAAATTTGTTCCCGATCCCTATTTCCGTGCGCTTAATAATAAACATAGATATCCATAATACTAGATATCCTATGGCAACTCGAAGAAAAAAAAGAAACGAGTAATGTGTCTATAGCAACGATTTATTTATTAATGACAAATTTTATTTTCTGTCAGTGAAAATTAAGTATTTATGTATTTATTACATTTTGCAAAAATGAATTCAGATTGTGAAGAAAATCGGGATATTCCCGAAAATATCTTACAACGAGCGGCAGAAGTGAGTGCAGATTTATTACCAGTGAAATCCAGGTTGAGATATGAACAAGAATATAACAGTTTTACCGAATGGCGGACTCAGAAACGAATTAAAATTGTGAGTGACGATATTCTTTTAGTATATTTTTCTGAAAAAGCCAACACTATGAAATCCTCCACTTTATGGAGTCGATTCTCTATGTTAAAGAGTTGTTTGGCAATAAAAGAAAATACTCACCATCAATATCCAAAAACGATTGCTTTTTTGAAACGACAAGCTGTAGGATATAATATACCAAAGAAATCCAAGATTCTTACAGCAGAACAAGTAACCAAATTTTTATGTGAAGCTTCAGATGGAGAATATCTAATAGCAAAAGTAATTTTAGTGTTTGGCATCTTCGGTGCATGCCGCAGAGATGATTTAATACGTTTGAGTTTAGATGATGTGGAAGATAATGGGCGTTTCCTTGTCGTGTTCTTACGAGATGGAAAAACTCACAGGTCAAGAAGTTTTACCATTACCAATGAAAATTGCAAATTCGATCCCTGCACAATTTACCGTAAATACGCAGATCTCCGCCCTAAACATATGGAGAGTAGAAGATAATTTGTTGCATACCGAAACCAAAGATGTTACGCTCAACATGTTGGGTGCCATACTATCAGTGGTATTCCAAAACTTGTTGCAAAATACCTAAAACTAAAAAATCCCGAAGAATATACCGGACATGGGCTAAGGCGCTCTTCGGCAACCATGTTGGTGGAAAGCGGCGGTGATTTGCTCACTTTGAAAAGACACGGAGGATGGCTTTCTTCCAATGTAGCAAAAGGATATATAGAAGAGTCCATACAAAGAAAAATTGAAGTATCACGGAAGTTGTTTAGCCCTTGTAACTTGGAAACTACAACATCTGTAACAGTCAATCAAGAGAACCAAAGCACACACGAACACTCCGCTTCAACATCTCCAGCAGAGTCTTTAGTTCAACAAAAAGAAATGCAAAAGGGATTGAGCTTCAACAATAATACGAATTGTACAATAAATATTACTATTAATAATAACGGTTCTGTCCAAAATTAATTTTCTTAGAATTACCTACTTGTATTTTTTTTGTTAATTTGAGTTGTATGTACTTACATTTTTACTGTTTTAAAAATAAAAATAAATATTCCCAATTTTCTTAATAATTTTTTGCGATATTTTTTGTTTATGTTGATTTCAGGTACCTAAGTATAATAAAAAATATCGTTCATTACTCGTCCAGAAATGGATTTTCCGTTCTTGCATGAATTTGTCACGCGCGCACGGAAAAATCCTCATTTCTGTACTGGTAATGAAATATACTATTTTCTACGCCCATGTCCGTAAACGTCAAAAATCGCACTGTAGACAGTCATTGTAAGTGACATTTAACAATAACATGTACGTAATGAAAATCTCATAACATACATTGTACGTTTAGATAACAAAACTTAAATTTCTTTGTTTGTTTGTTGTTTACGTACTACTTTATTTGGTACTTTTAATCAATTGAAAAACATAAAAGCTCTTAGCATTAGTGAAAAACATTTTAGATTAAAAGAGTGATGCCCCTAAATGTCGGCAAAACATTATACAATTTCAAAAAATAATAATTCGCTTTTTCTTGATATGGAAATAAACGTCATCTCATCTATGCTGTCAACAAATTTTAGTATCCGAACATTTTCTTAACTTTACCTACGAATATGTCTGTTAGTAGTAAAAAAGATGAAATTTTTTTACGCCCATCTATTTTCTTCTGAGTGCTCATAATTTCAAGTTGACAGAATGTTCAGATACTATAATTTGTTACAAAAATTGACAGCATAAATGAGATGACGTTTATTCCCATATCAAGAAAAAGCGAATTATTTTTTTTTGAAATTGTATAATTTGTTGCCGACATTTAGGGACATCACTCTTTTCATCTAAAATGTATTTCAATAATGCTAAGAGCTTTTATGTTTTTCAATTGATTAAAAGTATGTAAATAAACCAAATAAAGTAGTACGTAAATGAAAATTTGATTGCAATTTGATTCAACAAAGAAATTTAAGTTTGCTTATCTAAACGCACGTGTATGTTATGAGATTTTCATTATGTGCATGTTATTGTTAAATGTCATGACATGGTCGTAGAAAAAATACGTTACGTGATACATCTGGTAAGTCTCTTACAGTACCCATTTCGATATTCAGGGCTCGGTTCCTTCATCGCCTCGTCCTTAAACATCTCATTCGTACTGTTAATACTTGACTTACCGGACTTGCGTGAAATACTATTAAAGAATCTTGAGATGTCAAAGTTCTAAGGGCAGATCCAACAAAAAAGTTTTCAAATAATGTAAAAGAGATTTTCAATAGTTCAAATTATGTTTTCAAAGATGATTCGAAGAAATACATGATACATAATGTTGGGATTTTCAACATTAAAGATTATTTTGTTTGATTGAGATGAATGTTGCTGCTGCTACGTAGAATCACGAACGACTAGGACGTGTTGTTTTAATTAATATGGAAAGAGAATCATTTTTGGCACTTCAATCTTTTTTATTTTGACAATCACTGACAGGACGATATATTTCTTATCTCTATAGAAACGCACTTTTTATGGCACAAAAGGAATAGAGCGGTTGATTTGTTGCGCACAATTGGACTAGGTAAACATTATATTTCTTGTTATAATAAATACATTTTTATGCAGCAGCGACGGATTGAGATGAAATTTCAACATACTCCCCCCTTTGAAGCGTTTGCTTCAAGAAGAGAGAAAAACCAATTCGAAGAACCATCACTCGTTTGAAGGCAAAGGACATATTTTTGCGATAGAGCGAGTGAACTCAGAGTTTTCCGTTCGTAATTTGACGACGCGAACTTTGTTGTTTGCGCTCGGAATGATTTCCGTAACTCGGGCTCTCGGCCATTTTAGAGGAGGCATATTGTCTTCCTTTATGAGGACAAGGTCATTGACCTTTATATTTTCTTTCTGAACTAGCCATTTTGATTTATTCTGTAACTGATTAAGATATTCAGTTGACCACCTTTTCCAGAAAGTCTGTTGAATTTTGGTCATATTTGTCCACATTGAAAGTCTATTAGAGTTTGTAGTTTCCAAAGGTTTTTCTGGAAAAGACGTCAAACTTGAACCTATGAGGAAGTGACCTGGCGTCAAAACGTCTAGGTCTAAAGGATCATTTGAAAGAGCACAAAGCGGTCTTGAATTGAGAATTGCCTCTATTTGGGACAAGATAGTGCTTAGTGCTTCAAAGGTAAAATGAGAATCCCCAATTACTCTTTTAATGTGATACTTTGTGCTTTTAATCGAACTCTCCCACAGTCCACCCCAATGTGGACTAAGGGGAGGAATGAATACCCATTGAATTTCCCCAAGAGAGAGATAATCCCCAATGTTTTTATTATTTTTATCATTTTTGAAGAAGTTGTAAAATTCTTTGATTTCATTTCTTGACCCTTGAAAGTTTGTGGCGTTGTCAGTGAATATAACAGAAGGATTACCTCTTCGAGATATGAAACGTTTGAGCTTGCAAATGAACGCATCCGTTGTGAGATCTGAAACAACTTCGATGTGTGTAGCTTTCGTAGCCATACACACGAAAACAGCGAAGTAGCATTTAACAAGCTTAGCTTGCCGTAATGAAGAAGATCTGATAAGCATCGGACCACCAAAATAGACGCCAACCTTTGCGAAAGGTTTTGAAAAATTTACTCGGAACTTTGGAAGATCTGACATTATTTGTTGAGCAACTTGTGCTCGCAAACGTAAACAAACTACACGATTTCTTTGAGAGGCCAATAGCGAAGCCTAGTATGTGACAGAACAGTTTGAGGACCTGCATGATATAGGTCTAAATGCTGTTTGCTAAGAATTAAGTTGACTACGTGATCCTTAGCGGGTAACAAAATAGGAAATCTTTCATCAAATGGTATATCTGCCCATATCTGTCCATAAATTGACAGATTCAAATCTAAGGACCTTATTAAAAATCGTCGCTATTTTTTCTACTAAGCGAGCCAATAACAATGCACCGCATAGTTCGAGTCTAGGCAAGCTAATCGTTTTGACAGGGCTAACTCTAGACTTGGCGCATATTAGACAACTTGAAACAGTTTGGTCGACGTATATTGCGGGCAGATAAACGCAATAGGCGAGCAGGCTTGCGTCGGCAAAGCCGTGGAGTTCAATGTGAATGTCATTCTTGTCAATAAATAAACACCTCGGAATTTGAACATCTTTTAAGCAAGGTATTTTTGTGAAAAAGTCTAACCATTCATTCAATAGGTCTGGCGGAAACTTATCATTCCACTCCAACTTACTGATCCAGATTTTTTGCATAAAGATTTTTGCGATTACAATCACAGGAGCGAAGTACCCACACGGATCAAACATTTTTGAGATATTTGACAGCACTTCACGTTTTGTAAAGCATGTTTGACTTTCTACCGGAGGCAAAGAAACCCAAAATTGGTCTTGGGAAGAGTTCCATTTTAAACCGAGAACTTTATTTGAGACTTGTTCCATTTTAATATCAAGCATCTGAGAGGGTGATTGGGAATTATTTTGGAGAAAATTTCGATTGAATTCTTTCGAATTTGAAGCAAATTTATGAAGATAGAAACCAGCTGAATTTAAAAGAGTATTTAGTTCGACATAAACATTATGAAGATCATTTAACAAATCTTGAGAAGCTAAAATGTCGTCAACGTACGTTTGTGATAGTAAAGTATTTAAGGCTAGTGGGTAGTTGGACTTGTTGGACTCAGCAAGTTCATTTAAGCAGCTAGTGGCCAAATAACTTGAAGTATTTAAACCATATGTAACAGAAGTTAGTTCTATGCATTTGAGCTCTTCTGTTGGATGATTTCTCCACAAAATATTTTGGAGAAACGTTTAATTCGGATTAACTTGAACATTTCGATACATCTTCCGAATGTCCGCTATGAGGACGTATTTGTGTACTCAAAATCTAAGCAGAATGTCAAACAGATTCGATTGAACGGGAAAACCTTTGAGAGTTATGTTGTTCAGAGAAACACCCGATGATGACGCCATGGAGCCGTCAAAGACAACTCTCAACTTTGTAGAAGAACTCTCTGGCTTTAGAACTGGATGATGTGGAAGAAATAATTTATTCTCATTGTATTCATTTTTTATAGTGAGAGGGATTATTTTTGCATGACTTAATGCTATGTATTCATCTATGAATGATTTGTATTGACGAAACAAATCATGGTTTCTTTCGAACTTTTTTTCTAGGAGAAAAAATCGCTTTTAGCTTGAGTAAAACTATCACCAAGTTTTAGATGTTCATTGGGACTCTTGAGAGGAAGATTTACTTGAAATTGACCATTGGGAAGTCTTACGGTTGTGTCCCTGAATATTTTTTCACAGAGTTGATTTTCTGGAGTAAAATTACATGTTTGATTGATTTGTTCAATTGACCAAAATTTTTCTAGGAGATCGCTAGTTTGAGAAATTTGAGAGGACATGCAAACGTTATTAGAAATGACAGAAGTAAACGATGATGTTTTAGTGTGATCTTGAATGAGACCAATTTTCCCCCCGACTATAAAACCTAAATGAGTATTAAATAAGATTGGCTTATTTTTGCCTAGATGTATCATGCCTGGCACTAAAATATTGTAATAAATATCTGCTCCACAGAGCATGTCAATTTTTGAGCTTTGATGAAATTGAGAATCTGCTAGAGTAATGTCTTTGGGTATGTCAAGATTTTTAGTGTTAAGTGTAACTTGAAGAAGATCGACAGTGATCTTGTTTAAGATTGCACATGTTATCTTAAACTGTTTGTCAGAATTTGAGTTAGAGTGAATGTTTAAGTTAATCATTTGTGTGGAACTGATCGAACTATCAGATACTCCGGAAATTTGTAAAGGTTTAGAAAAAGTGTTTAGGCGAAGTTTTTCAACCAATTTTTGAGTACAAAATGATGTTTGAGAGCCACTGTCCAAAAGGCACCTTACCCTAATGGGCTCTCCATTATAGCTATAAATTGTGACGACTGCTGTCGATAAAAGAACATGGAATTGTTGTTTGGAACATGAAGAAAGGCTAGTAGTACTTTCAACGTTTGTATTACCTGAGTTGTTATTATTTGGTACGCAAGAGAAGGAATTTTGACTTGGGCGATTAGGCTGATCGTGAGGATTATCATTGGGAGTTTGTGATCTATTTACGTGATTGCTACGAGTACCGCAATCATTCCGAGAACTTTCGAACGCGCGATTGTTTTGATTATTCGAACGAGAGTTTGAATTGTTACTTGTGCTATGATTGAAATTGTTATTGTTCAAAGTTCTCTGACTAGAACGTTGTGAAACTGAGGAAATCTGGCAATCATGTAACATTGTATGGTGTGAAGCACCGCACACAATACATCGATGTTTTGACTGACAGTTGTTGGTACTGTGATTGTTTAAGCAATTTTGACAAAGATTATCATTTAGTACGAATTGAATTTTGTTATTATTTGATGTGCCTTTGAACTTTAGACACCTATATATGTTGTGATTTTCTAACTTACAGAAAGAACATTTTTGAATTGTTTACGCCACTGGTTTACTGCTGCCAGAAGCTTCTGACGAACTTGAGTAGTGTGACCATTTTTTTTTACCGGTTTTGGACTATAATTTATGGGAGTTAAATCTTCTAAGACACGGCAATGTTTTTCTAAGAAAAATAAAAAGTCTTCCAAGTTTGGCAATTTTTTAATAATTTTTTGTAATCTGTGAGATTTTCTGATATTAAAATCTAGTTTTCTAGAAAAAATGTGTATTAATATTAATTCACTTTGTTCGATGGGAACACCAAGATTTTTCAACGCGCTAATATTTTGTTTTATAGTAGTCAAAAAATCACGTAAATTGTTTTTGTCTACCTTTGTCAGATTTGGTAAATTTTCAAATAAATTTGTTAAATGAGATTCAATCATCGTATAATTATCTTCGTAACGTTCTCTCAATGTATTAAGAGCAATGTCGAAATTTGTCTCAACCAGTTGCAACTTGTCTACTAATTTGAGAGCCTCGTCTCTAAGATAATTTTTTAAATAAATTAGTTTTTGCAAATTGTCAAGTTGACAGTTATTAACTACTAGTTTTTCGAATATGTCGTAAAATGACTGCCATTCTGAGGATAAACCACTGAAAGGTTTTATTGATATGTCAGGAAGTTTAACATTTATTTGCTGTAAAACGTTTTGCTGGGGAATTTTAGTTTGAATAGAATTTGATTCGAGTGATTGGAAAGCTTTTAGCTTTGTATTAATGAAAGATATAGCGTCCAAAATCAACCCTTCTACATCTTCGTCCTCAGGGACTTGCACGGACTCGTCTTCAGGAACAAATAGAGCAATTTCCTCTGCAATGACATTATATGTATGCAAAATTTCGTTTAGTGCTGTTTTGCGAATACTAAATTTTTCAATATCGTCCGAATTTTCATTTGTTTGTATCCAATTAAATATTTTTGTAAGACGGCCCTTGCAATACCCACTTTTTCGTATAAGTATAACCCTTGATTATATACACAATAAGATGTTCCATCACCATGTAAAAGTATGAAGCCACCGAAAGCATTAGTTCCCTTACTCATTCATAGGTAGCGCTACTGAAACTCAGTGAAATATGGCGGATTTTTGGTTTTCCACAATGCCATCTATTCAATCATAGTAGAACTATTTAATAAAGTTTCAATACCTTCCAAAGTAGACCAATCTATATAACAGGGCCGTATTCTCTTTATTTTCGAGTAGGTAATATTAGAGATAAGAGCGAATAGTGTATATCTAGAGAAAGTACCTTTAAGGTGGGTGAAGTAAGATGAGCGGATCGTTGCATCATCCTAGAAGTGTTTATTGTTTACACAGCCACATTTCAATATTTCATTGCTCTTATAATGCTGTAGGTAAATAATTATTTTGTTAGCTTCGGATGTAAAAACTGGTTGAACACCAATAAATGATCGGGTATGCAGCTATTGCAAACTTTAATTATTTCTTTTACTATTATTACAAATGAATATTTGAAATGAAACTATTCTGTTTCTTTTAGAGTTTTATTTTGAAAATAGGACTATGTCAAAGCGGAATTAAATATTGCTTTATATTTACCACTTAGATATTGTGAATATAAGTATATAAGGTTTCGTCTTTCAATGTTTATTTATATTTAATGTTTACCTTAATCCAATACAGAATAATCTAAGTTTATTATTGTTGGGAGTATTTGAAGGTCGAGAAATCATTAAAACAAATAAAATCAATTGAGGGTCTGAATGCAATCATATTTCCAGAATTATTAGGAGTTTTATATATATTATGATAAGTATAATGGTTATTTCTAAATATATTTTAAAATATAATAGAGAGTACATTATTAGGAAGGTACCTACAGTTTAAACTGTTAAACGCCGACAAACAAACCGATGTGCACCCCATTCTAGGCGGCGTTGAACATCAAGAGGATTAAAAGAACGGTCTAAGCTTTGGGCGACCGACAAGCGGTCCTTTGAAATTTTTTTTGTTTTACTCTAAGATTAGAAAAGACCCTTGATTTATCCGATCATTGGTCATTGGTTTTATGAAGGTGATTGCAAGCGCATATTAGCCACGAGTGAACTGCAAATTTTAGGACACAAAAATTACTTATTATTATTGTTTCTTCGCGATTGTGAACAGTTTTTTTTGATTATCAAGAGTTCAGGTAAGTGGATGCATATTAATTACTATTTCATTGTGATGGGATGCATTTTAATTACTGTATTATTTGATGGAATCCATTAGCAAAGTTCTATTTGCCGTTTCTTAGTTAACCAAACAATTTTGTACTCAATAAAATTATAAGTAGGTATTTCACTTCATTTTCCTGGCAGGTAATTTGTTCTGATAATGATAATTATTATGTTATAAGTCACATTTTTTTTCCTCTACGTATTTATACGCATATATATCGAAATGAACAGTACAGATTACGGGCATGCGAAAAATATGTTGTGTAAGAAGAGAATAGCTAGGAAATATATAGGTATCCAAATTGTTTTTTACTGATTACCTACCTAAGTTTTCAATATGTTAGTAACGAGATATTTGTAAATAGTGGCTTATTAATGAGTGAATTTCGTTTTTTTTTGAGAAACTAAATTAGTAGGTAATTGATAAATTTATTTTCTGGTCCTAATAAAAATGAAATGTTCAAAGTAGGATAATAATTATTATATTTAGTGTGATTAATGTATTCGACAGAACAGCGATATGCTAGAAATGAATAATCGATATAATACCTACCAACAAATATAAGTAAAATCAGTGTGGGTATTTCAGTTTTTTTAACTTTTACTTGCAACAACTAGCTATGCTATTTATATATATTTTATTGAAAAGTTTTTATTTTTATTAACGGAATAATTTTTGAACAGGTAATTTTTAAAGACGTACCTATAGTATACTTACGAGAGATTGAAAATATTAATAAACAATCAATATTTTTCAGCGATAATGTCTACAGTGAGGTGCAATTATACTGGATGTTCTAAAAATATCTTATCAGCAACTTGCTTCAGATTTCCAGTGAAGGATAAGAATCGTTGTCAAAAATGGATATTACATTCAGGAAATATTGAACTCTTAGGTAATGCGAAATTAATAAGCGCATAAAGTATTCGAATTTATTGTTAGTGTAGCTAGTCGACTCTCTAGATTAAATATTTACAACATTTCCAGATATGGACGAGAAAAAATTGAGGGATAGAAGAATTTGCCAAGATCATTTTGATGAACGTGCATTTACCAATAATGCACGAAACAGATTAATTAAAACAGCCTTACCAATACACTTTCAAGAGCATGAGGATACGTTTGTAAGTATTTCAACACTTTGGGAGACACGTATATTACAATTTACATACCAAAGAAACATGTAGGTACCTACTACAGCATTTTCTGGCATGTACAACCAACATCGTGGCATCGGACTGGATAAATAAATATCTAAATTCTAATTTTTTTTAAGGTTCGTGGGAGTAGTACTGGACTTAGGACATATTCTGCGAAGAAACGAAAAATTGTTGCAAATCCTGAACATTCAGATCTTTCATCAGGTGAAGAATTATCGATCCCTCCACTAGAAAAGAAATTCATATTGGAAGCCCCGCTTTTGGAAGAAGAAAATAAACAACCTGAATTGAGAGAAAACAAGACAAAACAGAGGAATAAAAGGCTGTTGAAACTTCAGAAAGAAAATAAACAACTAAAAGCACTTCTCACAAGGAAAAATGATAAATTGCGTATATGTCAGCAACAACTGCGCAGAATGAAATCCAAGATGTCTGGTCTAAGTCAGGACTTAGTATTACAAAACGCATTCAAGAATTTATATCCCAGTGTGAAAACTTTAATGTACATGCAAATAAGACATAATCTGAAGTCGAAATGGTCCACTACAGAACGACGAATCGCTTTATCGATGTTTTATAAGTCTCCTTCTCTATATAACTATTTATTACACAAACTGAAAATGAATTTGCCAGCTGTTAGTACTCTGAGGAGATGGATTCGAGTAATCAATCTGAAAACAGGATTCAAAACAGTATTTTTAAAAAAATTGAGGCAAAAGATAGATCTTATGGAAACATTCGAAAAAGAATGTGTTGTGCTCATGGATGAAATGTCGCTAAAAAAGCGTTTGGATTACGACGAAAAACTGGACATATTGGAGGGTTTTCAGGACTACGCAGAAGAAGGTGGCAGATTTAAAAAAAAGGCTTCGCACGCACTCGTTTTTATGGCTAGAGGTATATTCCGTAACTGGTCTATGCCTTTGGCTTACTACCTATCATCTGGGCCAATACCGGCAAAACAACTGAAAATATGTCTTGAAAGATGTTTGGTGGAAGTAGAAAAATTGGGGCTAACCTCTAATGCAGTTGTTTGTGACCAAGGGTCGAATAATAGATCTGTATTTAATATGTTTGGCGTCACAAAAAATGAGCCCTATTTCGTCTTCAGCGGAAGGAAAATATTTGCCCTTTATGATGCTCCTCATCTGATAAAAAATGTTAGAAATTCCTTGATCAAAAGAGATATCAAAGTCGGTGAGAAATATGTGTCTTGGAGGGATATTAAACAGACCTACGATATTGACTTAAGAAACACTCTCTCACATACACTATTGAAGATCACTGAGAAACATATAAACCCAAACCCTTTTGAGAAAATGAATGTCAAGTTAGCGACCCAAATATTCAGCAGAACAGTTTACTCGGCTATGATGACCGTCATTTCAACTGGTGAGCTGAAATCTAGAACTGCTACAGAAACTGCCCAATTTGTTTTAAAAATTAATGATATTTTCGATTGCCTCAATTCTCAAGGACATTTCAAAGGTAATTATTTAAGAAGACCGTTATCTGAAATGAATACGACAGCACACCAGACCCTCAAGGATTCTATTGCATTCATAGAGTCGTGGTCAGTTGAAAAGAATACCCCTTTTTGTTTTGATGGCCTGGTGCAAACAATAAAAGGAATTTTACAGCTGTGGAAGGAGAAGAAGCTGGAATTTCCTTATTTAATAACAAGTCGCCTGAATCAAGATCCTATTGAAAATCTTTTCTCGAAAATAAGGCAACGAAGGGGATATGACCCAAATCCATCAGCACGGCATTTCCGATTTGGTTTACAATCCGTTATGACTGGATATTTGGAAAAGTATTCCGAAAAATCCAATTGTTTGGATGATGATGACCGCGCTTTGTGCATAATTGAGCAAGCTGATTATGGGAGAATAGAATCCAACGAGGATAAAAAGGAAATCATCGATATTGATGACATTACTTCTCCATTTGAATCTGAAAATATATTGACGGAAAGTGAAGAACTTTCAAATGATAATGAAATGTATGATTCAAAAACATTAGAGAGTAATTCTATCACATATTTTGCAGGTTATTTGGTGAAAAAAATAATAAAGAAATATAACTGTGAAAATTGTGAAAAAAGTCTACTCCATAACAAAGAAGAAGTTGTTGGTGATAGAGGAATATATCTTTTACAAAGAGATTATGGAATTTCACAAAGTACCTCATATTTGAGAATACCAAGTGTAAATTTCACTGAAATAATAAGAAAATCTCTAATGATAATAGAAACCTTTTTGAAAGATCGATCACATACTACTTCTATAAAATCCAAGATCCTTGAAGAAATCCGTAAAAAGAAAATTATCAGTAGCTGGTTGGAAATTGGGAATTCAATTTGTGGTGGACATCGACAAGAGATATTAAACCAGTTAGTCAGGGTGAAGCTCCTTAAACTAGCAAATCGTAAGGAATTAAAACAAACAAGAACAACATTAACAAACAATCATTCATCTGGTCGCAGAAAATTGAATATTTTCAAACATTTGTAATTTAAGACAAAATTAAAATTTTTTCAGTGTCTTGACATTTTATTGAACACCAAAACAACCCATTAAAAAATTGTCACAATTTAACTTTAAGGTGGCTGGCCACATTCGTAGACAAAAGGGTAGTCTAAATAGTAATTACAAACATTTAGATATTCCTAAGGTATGCTCAAGAAAATTATTTTCGTAAGACATACATCAGTTATAATTTCAATACAAAAATTTATAACTTTTCCACAAATCGGTCAAAAAGTTCAGTTTTAGAACTTAATTATTTCTCGATTTGATTTTTAAGGAATATAGTAAAATCGTGTTATACATATGATTTTTCCGCCTCCCTCAAATAAAAACATTTTTAAATAATTTATTTATGAAACTAACAAACAAACTAAAACTGTGAAGTAGGTACAGTCAATGGACCATAGCATGCTATATAATATTTCTGTCCTAAATTCGAAAACCGGATGTATCTATGAATTGAAGTCAATTTCATTTTTATTTGTAGTGAATGCGTAAATTCTAATTTATGTCTGTTAAAAGCGAAAAAAGACACTCGTTGTAGCAATTTTATTGCAACCGAAATGGAAATACTGTTGGAAACTAAACATTATAGTTCTTACAGACACCTGGTCTATCCCAGGTATCACACTTTTTAACATTGCAAGCTATAAAACGATATATACAATAATGGCGATCTAAATCAAAATGACGGAGTTGTTGTGTTTGTTAAATCTAATATGTATAATATGAATCTCACAAAGTAATAAGTTTTAATAAAAGTTTTCTCTTACCAGTGAAAATATACTTTAATAACAATATTTTTCCATTTAAAGGTCACCTTCTACTAGCGTAGAAAATGTCTTATTTGAAGATCATTTAAATCCATTTTAAAATTATAAATAAACTCTCTTACGACAGCATAAATTATCAATAATAAAAAATCAGCTAAAATCCAATATATTTCATTAAGTTTTAAGGTTAACGAAGAAAAACATAACATATGACAGGACTGACAGCAGATATCAATTTATATGAACTACTTTCACGTTACTCCTAGAATTGCTATACCGGTGTAAAAAAAGCATCGTAAAACCAACTAGTTTTATACTAGGTATAAATTCTGGTATAACTTTACTCCCAGAATAACTATACTGTTGTTTATACCTAGTATAAATCTCTCTTGTAAAACCGGCCCTTAAACGATTAATTAAACACTAATTTGAAATTTGTTGATTTTTGTCATTGAAAATATAATCATAGACTGCCATGACTACATGTCTCATTAATATACTATTATATTATTTCATGGTTATATAAGTTCAATAGTTTCTAAAGTTTAGAGAATTTATTTTCACTCGCCGTAAATATATTTCAATCCGTGCCTGCTCGGCATACAAATTTTACATGACTATTCAGTACTCCATCAGCGATTAGAGGTTCCTGTAAGCAAAATAGTTTTTGATCTACTTTCGCGGTGTAGTTCATCTAGTCACTAATAGATAACCGCCACTTGCTGGACATAATTTTCAGCTTCATTGCTTCCATATGGGTGAACTCTCTTATTAGTCTCTATACTCAAGGGTATAACAAAGAAAGTGAATATTTGCAAAATTCCTAACAAACAATAATAATTTGGGGAAAAATGCTTGAAATACACAAATTTCTATACTAATACTTGTTACTTTTAAGCAGATAATGCATAGAATACAATGGTAAAAATAGCAGACAAGTACACGTATATGCCTTAATACTAGATTAAATAAAGTTTGGATGGACAGTGAGACGAAACACAAGCAAGGAAAAATTTCTTGAATTATTGTCCTGTAACGCACCTATTGGAACTGTGGATAGGTAGCGGTAATGTTTCAACATGAAATAAACGAAATAAACAAGTAAAATAAACCTTTGACTTTGAGTTCTTGCTTCACCAATGAATTCGTATCGACACAGTGCAAAAGTTGAAGTAAAATTAGAATTTTCTCACCCAGTTACCAAGCTGTGCGAAGTCTCTTGAGCTATAGGTTCAAATCCGGCTTGAAGGACCATTTTAATGTTGGGATTTTCGACATTAAAGATTATTTTGTTTGATTGAGATGAATGTTGCTGCTGCTACGTAGAATCACGAATGACTAGGACGTGTTGTTTTAATTAATATGGAAAGAGAATCATCTTTGGCACTTTAATCTTTTTTATTTTGACAATTACTGACAGGACGATATATTTCTTATCTCTATTGAAACGCACTTTTTATGGCACAAAAGGAATAGAGCGTTTGATTTGTTGCGCACAATTGGACTAGGTAAACATTATATTTCTTGTTATAATAAATACATTTTTATGCAGCAGCGACGGGTTGAGATGAAATTTCAACACATAAGAAACCTCAATACTTATACACAATTATCTGGAATCGTTAAATTACATAATGTATCGAAACCAATTAGACCTGTAGTTTCTTACGTTAATATTCCTAATAATAGGTTAGCTAAAAAAATAAACAATATACTTAATAGCTATGAACGTATACAGTGTGGAACAGCCAAATAGAAAAATTATATACGGTGTGTCATGTGACAGTGGCCAATACCTACTTTCTTATTTTAAATGCAACCTCTTGTATATAATTTGTTTTTTGTATTCTTCAGAAAATTCTAGACATAATTCACGTACAATGTCCTATACCTATCTTCAACTGTTTCGCAAATATTAAGTGTTTTCAGATTTATTGCAAAAATTAACATTAAATAAAGAAAATTATTTTATTTCACAAATTCGCTACAAGACACTAAAGACCTTATAAGTAATACTGATTATTGGTTTATAATAAAAAAAAACATTAATATCAATGTAGGAAATGTTCAAAATGCTCGCTGCTAACATCTTGGAAACATGCTAATCTGGTATCACAGAAAGAAATTTTTTACGTAAAATTAATGAACACCGGTCGTCAATATTTTGAACATTAATATTATGAATCGGTGATTGTTACAATGATTTCTGATCATGGATTAATGTCTCAGTACACTGGAACAATGAATGACCTAGCATTAAGCAATAAACGAAAAACATCAAAAATTAATAACTTTTTTATTGATACAATGAAAAAGTTCATTGAATCAACGTTTGACAATTATTAAATTAATGTTTTTCGTCTTTAAAACAGTAAATTTTTGTTATGAATTTATGAACAGCTTACATCAGAACACCATAAACGGTATTCATTGTTACAATGTTTGCTAAACTTTAATATTACGAACTTAAACATTAACTTTTAGTAAGGCGCTAAAATCAAGGATACGTGTTGATAGATCCATAACTAGAAACATTAATATTACGAACAGCTTACATGGACTCAGTATAACGCACGAAAGTTAATGTGAGCCCTTCATAGATCTATGATCGTAGTTATTAATATTACGTAAAGGCATACATAGAAAACAAAATACGTGACCATCTCCGCGCCTAATATTTCAGTCCTTTTGTTTTTCGGAAGGGCTAACCACATTCTTGTTGTGCTCCTTTGTGAAGCTTGTGAATTTTGTGTGATTTAAGTTTTTTAGTTGGTAAAATAGTGCCATTTTATTGAGGATAGACTATTATTTTTTCAAGGAATAGACAATATAATCTTCATATTAAATTATTGGTAGTGTGAGTACTCTTTTAGTTTTCTTTTTGTAGTGAACTTATTTAAAATATTCATTTACCTAATCGATCTTCAAAACGGGTGTGTAATATGCATTGCTTTGTATGTAAGTCTCGTTTTTCTCTTTTGTGTCTAATCGTTCTAATGGTAAGACATTTTAAATTAAAACATGATTTGACGACAAGTTCTATTTACCGTTGTTCTGAAGTTAATTGCAATGAAGCTTTTCAAAATTTAACAAATTTTAAAAAGCACATGAACAGAAAACATATTTATGAATCGGTCGGAAATCAAGATAAGAACGAGAAAATTCATACTCCAGATGTTTTAATTAATAATTCTGTTGAGAAATCTAGTGAAAAAATGAACAATTTTGTTCAGGTGAAATTAACAACGTATTAAATAATTCATTCGCAGAATTCATTTTGTCTCTGTATAATAATGTTAATTTTACGGGTAAGGATGTTATGGATATACAAGCTATTTTGGAAAAAATGTCTTAGAACCATTATTAAATGCGTTTCATTCATTTATGGAGGTTTTTAAAAAAAATGATATTACAGTTTATAATAAGTTCTCTAGTTTTCTTTCGACTGGCAGAAATCTTTTAAGGCCTTTTCAAAGTGAACAATTAGTACCTACAAAAGTGGCTAAATGGAAATAATTTAATCTTGAAGAGTTTGTAATAAACAGTGAAATTTCTGCACAACATAAGCAAGGTTGCCTTGATATCGACGAGAAGGTTATTAAGGTTATTTAAAGTTTCAATTTAAAAATTTTTTTGAACAGGGTAATTTGCTAAGCTTTATGTTAAATAATATCAATAACCTAGAAAACGAATATTCTTCAATAAGTAACTTTGTTCAGGGTGAATTATGGAAACGCAAAAAACAGCTATATCCTGAATAAAAATTAGTAGTAGATGTCGTGGAAATTAATGCTCCTTTGGGATCAAACAGCAAAAAATATGCCATTTGCAATATTTATTATTCATTTCCTTGCATGCCAGAACCAGAATCAAAATTAAAACATGTTTTTTTGGCAGCAGTCTTAAAATCTGCAGATTTAAAAACCTTCGGAAACGAGGCTTGTTTTAAATATCTGTTAGTACAATTGAAAGGGCTTGAGAAAGATGGAATTGAAATAAAGGTAGGAGATGAAGTGTTTCAAGTTTATTTCATATTAGGTTTGGTTGTTGGCGATAACTTGGGAGTTAATTCATTTTTAAATTTTTCAGAATCATTTTCGAGCAATTACTATTGTAGGCTATGCAAATTAAGTAAAATACAAGCACAAAAGTTAAGTACTTGTAGTAATTCACATTTGAGATCAATAGAAGATTATGAAAATAATATAACAAATTTGGAATCAAAGTAATAACTTTTACCCTCTTGGGGGAAAAATAATTGTTACATAATTGGAAGTGTAACACCTAATTCGAAAGCTATTTTTGAGACTGTTTTATATCAAATTTGTATTCTTATTTGCAGATACTGGTACATCAAATCAATGGACATAGAAGATAATTTTCAGCCATTGTTGTATCTTAAAACTATAAAAAAAAATATTCTCTTGTACTACCACATTATTTTCAACGGAGATAGTACTATACCCTAGCAAAATAAAAATCAAATGAGTCATCGGCGGTTTGGAGGCGCTTCTCCAGTAATATTCGCACGTGTTTAGATTACTGAACACACAATTCCATACGAATGTGAATCAAGAACCGACTTATTCCGCCGATTACTAATTTGATTTTTATTTTGCTGAGGTATAGTAGTGTGAATATCAATAAATTATGTTCGTAATATTAATAGCCGGTGAACATAGATCAATGTTTATTGTACATTGATTTAACGTACAACAATCATAAACTATCGACCGGTGGTCATGGATCCATGCTTCCCGTTTATTGTATTAACGTATGTGGTTCGTGATATTAATAACCGACAAACATAGATCCATGCTCACAGTTGATTGATTTAACGTACAGCAATCATTAACTAATGTAAACCGTTCGTAATATTAATAACCGCAAACATAGATCCATGTCCTTCATTCATTGATTCAATGTACATAAAACATAACTAAATAAATGAAAAAGTTTACGTACGAACGTTCATTGTATTAACGATACAGCTCATCGGCTGAAAATTAATGTTGATGTTCATTGATTTGATGTACTTTTTTATTAATATAACGTACCCTTTTCGTTCAGTATATAGAAATGTCTTCTAACGTTACTCAACATCTCAGACTGATCTAATCGCAAGCGTGATTCGTCTTTTTAAGTCATCTAAGTTAAGGGGCTTATACTTTTGACATATCCCCTCAAAAAGTAGTCTAATGGCGTCAGATCAGGAGACCGTGCTTACCCGTTATAGAATTTAAGACTATCACATAAAATAATTCAAATTGGCAATCAAAATACATTTTTAATTTGCACACTGTGAAATATTTTTGAAGTATTTACAGATGTGTGATGTCATAGAGACGTCAATACTATTCAAGCGTTTTGGTGCGTAATTTGAATTGTATTTTAAAAAAGTTAAATTTCTCCTTCAAAACCATGGATTCAAAACCCTCGATTTTTTCAAGAAACAAAATTTTTTTGGATAAAGCTCATGTGTACAAACATCGTGGAGCTGTTTTTCAAAATCAGTCATCATGCCTATTGTTAAATGTAAAAACAAAAATATCCCCATTAAAAAAGTCTGGGAGATATAAACTTAAATGTTCAAAATGTAATGCTGAAATTATGAAATTGGACACAACGAACATTTACGAGCATAAAGATTAAAACAACCTAATAAATCCAATTACGCAAAACTTCTACTTGACACCAAACATTCATTAACACCTCAGAACTAGACTAGAAGTACTACATATTTGTGATAAAAAAAAGAACTAGATTTCCTTGAAGAATTAGAAATTAGAAGCCACTTAAGATATCCACAATATGAAGTCGTCAATGAACAGGTAAATCTAGGGAGCTCTCCACTATTAAACTTCTTAAGTAACAGTTGTAAAGATCAGCAGATATAATTTTCCTATATCATTGCACAGTTATACTGATCTTAAATGGCAAATAGTTATCCAGGATATCCTCATCCAGGATATCCTCATAGGTACAAATTATGAATGAACAACATAATATATTAAAGTTAAGACGAATATTCTCATATATCCTATTTAAAATGGAAGTTGTAATTTTTAGTTTAGTCTTGCACTTTGGTTTTGGACTTGCAGCCTCGGTCATGGTTTTGGTAAGACCAAGACAGATTCTGCTCATTACTAATGTCAATTTGGAAATAATTATTAATATAATATATTAGAGGTTTCATATTTTTTCATTAAATAGTGGAATTAATTAGAAACAGTTGCGTAATAATTACAATAGGTATGGTATACTCCAGAATATTAAGGAATCTTATCATAAAAGATATACAGGAGCATGACAAACTACCAGGATCAAGTAGTATTTCGACCTGGGCAGTTTACAGTTCTCACTAAAAATTGTCTTAGATAAAATAACAGTGAAACGGAAAACCCAATACAGCTCTGACAGATCTCGATAAAGTACCAGTGACACAGGCATGGACAGGAACACAAAAGAAAAAGCTGCAACAATTGAAGTAGGAATCGAACTTACCACATCATTTAAAACGAGGCAGTGTCAAAGACAAGGGTGTTGGACTCAATTACAAGTCACTGAATAAAGTAATAATTTTAAATTGAACCAATCTCATTATTTTTGTAAAAAACGTTGTGGATAAACGTACGGAAGATATGAGGCTGAAACTGGAAGCCGGAGCTAGCAGCCAATTGCCATCGTCATTAGTCATTACCTTTTGAATTAGGGAACGGCAAGAAGCAATTATTTTCCGCAAAAAATGTTCTATTTTCTATACGCATGAAAGAAATTTGATAACATTTTTTTGAGGACTCTAATAACTAAAACAAACATTCCGTATCAACGGCTACTGAAGCGGCCGCCATCTACATTGTTAAAAAATTACAATATAAAATTTCACAAAAAAGCTTGTGTATTCTATTTTTTTTATTACTCTAATAATCAGAATACACATTCAGTATTAACGGCTGCTGAAGCGGCCGCCATCTACAATGTTAAAAAAATAAAAACAACAGTCAGAGGCTCAGCAGTTTAGTCTGAATCCACCAAGAAGTACAAATACGGGCAACAGTTTTTCATTACCCAAATATCGGAACAACACCAGTGACCAGACCCTAGCGTTGCTAGGGCGTCTGCCTTTTCATTGCCTACAATACCCTTGTGACCCGGGACCCACTTAAGAGTTACTCTATTATGGTTTGCCAGGGTTAATAGTTTTTGTAGGCAGTCCCAGACCTGGACTGGGACATGCTAAAGATTTCAGTGCTGCCTGACTATCTGAGAGTATAAGGATATTTTGGCCTATATACCTCCTATCGATATTTAATTGCAAACACGTGTCGATAGCTTAGACTTCTGCCAGCATGTTATCACTTCTTATTTCAAGAAGCGAGTTTGTGATACCATCTGTGATTCTGGAATGACTATGGGTATTGGTTCCTTCATGCCAGTTCAAATTGCATTTCAGTCTGTGTGCAGCCATTCTCGCTTCCGCCTTAACATGCAGAGACAGGCTAGCCTCTAGTTCGGTTTTCCTCTGATCTGTTTTTGGCCACCAAACTAAGACCCCATAGGTAACCATGGGTCTCACCACTGTTGTGTATAGCCAGTGTGCGATCCATGGATTTAGTCCCCATGTGTTTCCCATCGCCCGTTCGGCAGCCATTAGGGCCATTTTTCCTGTTATGAAGGTGTGTGTTCCAGTTTACTGTTGCATCCAGATTTATACCCAGATTCTTGACCTCCTGGCTTAGACACAGCTGCACGTTGAGGAGGCTTGACAATTTTAGTCTTTCAAGTTTCTTTTTTCTAGTGAAGGGAATCAGCGCAGTTAGGCATTCCCTCATACACCATATCTCCACCGTTTACAGAGCCTGTTGCATCAGCTTCGATATAACATTAGGGTATTTCCCCAGTACAAGTATTGTTAGATCGTCTGCATATCCCTAGGAGTATATCCCCTTCCTTCCTTCAGGAGGTCGTTTATGACGAGGTCCCACAGCAAAGGTGATAAGACTCATCTCTGTGGGCATCCCTTTATTATCGATACCTCCATGAAGTCTCCAAATAAGATTGTTGTTACTGTCCCGTTGAAAAGCATGTTTTTCATCCACCGACGCATGGTGTTATCTGCTCCACGCCTTGCAACTGCAGCTATCATGGAATCAAAGGAATACTCCGGAACAATTTCTTGATTTCCTAGGGCAGCCTCAATTTTCGTCACCAGTTGTTTCACAGGATTTTCCATGTTGGTTATAATGTAATTGCCTTTCAATGACAAAGTTTTCCAGAACATACCTATAAATAAGTTTTTCCATTATCTTCAACATGAAAGACGACAGAATTATTGGCCTGAATGACTTTGCCTGGGAATAATCCTTACATGGTTTGGGTATAAAGACGATTCGGGCTCTTTTTCAAGCAGTTGGAATGTATCCAGTTGCCAGTGACGCTCTGAAGAGCTTACAAAGTACTGGTAATAGATGTATTTGCCTCTGTTGCAGATGCGCTGGGATTATACCATCTGGTCCAGGAGCTTTGTATGGCTCAACCTAGTTGATAGCCCAATTCAATTTGCACTGAGTTATTACTTTATTAGCAGCACTCCAATCTTCCTTCCTCGCACGAGCTAGGGCAGTTGGAGGTCTGGCGTATAGCTCCGTTCCTGTCTATGTGCCTGCAGTAGAATATGTAGGGTCCCGCTACCAGTTTCCGTGAATGATCCATTGGGTTTTAAAATATTACCTATGGGATTAACAGGATCTTTGGCAAATATTTTCTGGAGTCGAGCTGTTTTTGAGGTTGTTTCCACTTCACCACAGAATTTCCTCCAGGACTCCCTTTTTGTCTTCCTGATCTGTTTGTTGTAAGCAGTCAGAGTGGAGTAATATTCTTCCCACTCCCATGTGTTTTTCGCACTGTTAAACAATTTTGCGATGTGTATAGAATCTACAACCTTTTTTGTCAAATTTTATATTTCGTTATTTATTTAACAGTGTACGATTTTAGCAGCCGTTGATACAGAATGTATTTTTTGGTTATTTAAGTACTCAAAAAAGTTGTATCAAATTTCTATGAAGTGTATAAAATCTACAATCTATTTTGTGAAATTTTATATTTCGTTCTTTGTTTTTCAACAGTATGAGTGCAAAACAGTGGTGGTTCAGGTAGCTAGAGGTGCTCTATTGGTGAATGGGTTATTAGGAGTAGTGAAAAATAATGGACACATATACTATCGGAGGGACTAAATTAATATTAGTCCTAATATAACGACAGAAATAACATTTACAAGTAAGAACAAAGGAAGGAACTACGAGCTCTAAAGCTATGCGGAGAAAATACAAAAATTTAGGGAGACATTAAGTACCTTGGGTAACTAATTAACTCGAAACTTACCTGGAACCGTCGCTGGAACTAACATATGGTAAAAGTAATAAGGAAAGCGGAGACTATACTAGTAGGGGCAAGGAGCTTCTTTGAGAAAAATGCTGCTTCTTATTGTGACCGATTACTCAGCTAGGAAAGGAAAGTCTTTACTGGCATGTAGAGTGGCCGTGAGAAATCCTCCCACATCAGCAATAGAAGTACTTAGACCTACTTCCCTTGCACCTTGTTATACAGGTAGATGCAAGATTAGGTATCCATATACAGCAAACCTATATGCACAGCCTAAATGCTAGATCAGAGCACATGAATGTCGTAAGAGTTGTGCAAATAGACGTGCTTATGATGAGAGCAGATTTTACAACCATACGATATTCCTTTAATAGTCTATTCGAGGTGTCATTATAGACAAAAAGTAATAGACTGACAAAGAACTTAGTTCCTTTAGATAGGGACAGGCATAGGACTAAAACTGCTAATATCTTTGGTGGGAGTGGGGTATAATCCAAACATCGGGTGACACCTATAGCTACGCACTGGTAAATTACATCCCTGTATTGCAAGTGGAGGTATACACAATCTTGCAATGCACAACAGGAGAGCTGTCGAAGTCAACTAGATCCATATCATGTGAGACAGTCCGAACAATCCGTCGGAATGACGTCAATCTGTCCTGGGTTCCACGGCATCGATGGTGATGAAAAGTTGATGAACTTGCAAAAAGAGGGACAGAGAATACACAGTCTGAGCAAGGTCAGAATTGGTATATTAAAAACCATATTACGAGGATGTGAAACTGGATCAGAGAACAACATAAGAATTATTGGGTAAAGAACACAATACAACTGCGGGAAAACAAAAACTAAAAGAACCATGCCTGAAACGTACAGCAAAACTGCTCACACTGTGCAGGAATCAGCTGAGAATTATAACAGGTTTCATGACTAGTCATGCAGTAGTAAAGTCACACCTGCACAAATTGAAACTATACAACGAAGAGCAGATAATAGTATACCAACTTTTCTATCGCAATGGCTGTACAAGTAATTGAATCTGGGATATTGAATAAAAATAATGAAAGCAAACTGAGGCGGGAACGAAAATTTTCAAGAAAAATTGACGGAGGACTTAAAGATGCGGGTCAGTGGAAAAGAACAACAAAAGAAATCCAAGACATGTATAAGCCACCATGCATTACAATTAAAATTCAAGCATAGCGGCTTCGATGGTTAGGCCATGCGGGAAGGATGGATGACGAAAGGTGTGTGAAGAACATTCTTCTTGTAGGTGAAGGAGGTGAGAAAAAAGGGGACGACTAGGAAGAAATGGATGGATGCTGTTAAAGAAGACTTGCGACAGATAGGAATAGGATTGAAGATCGAATAACAAAAAAAATTAGAAGCTATGGGTCTGTGGGGTTTTATATATACGTAGAAGTAGTGTTAGTATACATTTTAGCAAACATAATTCTTAAAAAAGTGTCCAGCTCAATATTTATCAAATATATAGAAGGCAGATTAGGTCGAATAATCAAGCAGCCATTAAAGAACTGGGAACTTGAGGTATCAGTTATAAAATGACATGAGAATGCCTAGACAAGCTCAATGAACTAGGCAAAAACAATGTTGTGGGGTCCAGGACACACTGAATTAGAATGAAACGAAATACCAGATGAACTATGAAAGAGGCGGGCTAAAACACCTCTTTGGGGACTGGTACCAATTTTCAATATAATTTCGGAGGTAAAAACGAGAAGATCAGATCATGATACTATTGGGAACGATCAAATGAGATTAAACGAATGCATAAGCCAGGCTAGACAGATAAATATGGAGCTTATGAGCGCCACTACGACCTTTGCAGATCTATTATGTGTGCCCTCCTGTTATTCTAGAGTTCCTTGTATAGACCCATCCTTATTACTAGACTTCGAATGGCAATGGCAATGCCCAGTCAGGAGCCCAACCAAGATCCTGATTGTTTTCCTAGTCTGCCTCAGTAGATACTCCTGGATACTTTTAGGCCAATGGGAGCACAGCGTGCCCCTTCTCGGGCATCTTTGCCCTTGATATCTGAGTGGCTGGGTACCCAGGCTAAGGACAATCTATAATGGCTGCCGAGCTCTTGTAGCGTCTCCAACCAGTCCCAAACAAGTGAGACTCTGGGAGTCAGTATAAGATTGCACTAGGGCTTTTGATAGGTGTCCTGCTGCCTGAATGTGCATCTCAAAAAGCTCAAACTGGTGGAGCAGGAAGAATGTAGATTTTGTGAAATGGAACAATGAAATTTCATTTACATACTTGCGGAGCGCATAGCACTACAAAATCTCAAGGTAGAATACGTATTCATGGATATCCTAAAATTCCTCCAAGGAATAGAGCTAAATGGACTACCAGTATATGAGACTTTCCTGAGGAACTGTATGAAACAAGGTGGTACAATAAATACTGTTAAAAAATAGATACAATATCATTAAATAGGAAAAATATAGACCTACAATTAAAACTAATGAAACTAAAAAAATCTCAATGACTTTGTAATGCATATGGGCACCTTCAACTTTAAATACATATTCAACTGCAATTTTCCAACTCACAAGAACAAGACATATATCACAACCAATAAATTATGTTACATAGCATAGACTATGAAAAAAGAGAAATCTGGAATTGATTGGGATATATGTTCAAGACTGATTATACAATTGAATGTTTATAATAAGTGGAACATTTTAGGATACCTCGGATTTTACCTAAGTACTACCAAATATGTTGAATCTGGTTAAATATACAATAATATTTAGAGCGTAAACACATTCTACTATAATATCAAATCGGTTATTACTATAATTTGCTGTTTCCATTATTCGAACCATCAATGTCCAGTTTCTCTAACTAATCCTAGATATTTGTTTCAAATGCAACTAAAAGTTTCTAATTAACTTCACTTTAATACTAAAAAATACATGAAAAAATATCAAATTTAGTAAATTACAAGATAGGTCACTATTTGGTCTAGCCAAAATATTGAACATCAAGTAGGTATCACTTCAAATGTAACTTCTGTCATTCTGACGATGATATTTTTTAATATCGAAATAATTATCAATTCAAATTAGTTTTCATATATTTTTTAGTATTAAAATGGAGTTAATTAGAAACTTTTAGATTCGTTTAAAACAAATATGAGTAGATTCCATGAAGTAATGGTTGAAACATCCTAGATAATTGACTAGCTCGATTTCAACCATAAAATCTGTCGAAGATGAGACTTGTCCTCATTATCGGCATGTGACTGTATCCAAGACACGTTATTTAGGTGAGGTAAGAACAAGGAACGAGATATCATAACATCGGTTCTTTTCTCATACCAAGGTCATGAATACTCGTATATTTGAAATGCAGTCCATCTTTGTGTTTAGTGAATTACAATATATTGACAAATGAACAAATATTGCAACTGTAAAAAATTGATCTTATTGTGTGTTTTTCGACATAACGATCCTATATTTTACCAATAAAAATAGGATGTCCAGAAATCTTCTGCCAAATGCAGTCTGTGGATGTGTGGATACTAAGATGTAATTTTGTCTACCTAACCTAATTTACCTCTATCAAAAAGTTCCTCCTCAGGGAGCTAGGGCCCTTTGAAGAAGACGATTTCAACTCAGTTTTTTACACATATTTAAAAAAACTTGCTGTACTCTACAGTAGTTGATTGTCGCTTACACCAAGTTATGCTGAATTTTTGTTGGTTTGTCGTCTCTGAAAATTTGAATATCCTGGCAACAGTGATATCTTTTCCCGTAGGTTGGATGCTAATAGCCCAGGAAACAGTGACAGATTTTCATGACCAATTCCCTCCCAATCGAAAATTCGTGAAATGCAACAGAGATTTATACTATGAATATTCGCGACCGTCAGCTGCGACTCCGTGGGTGGAGCGGGCAGTGGCAGACTCCCATGCATGGAGAAAAAAAAAGTTTTTTCAGTCATTTCCTCTCATTTGAAAATTTGTCAGATCATAGTTTACCTAGTATTTTAAAAGAAAAACAAAGTCAGCTGACCATAACACGGTGGATTATACGTCAGCTGGCTGCTTGAACACGAAAAAAATAATTTATATTTTCAATGATTTCCTCTCAACTGAAAATTTACCTGGCTACTATGAATGAAAATTAATGTCAGCTTGCTGTATCTCAGTGGAAAGTTTGTCACCTAACCTAACCTACTGAATCTTATCAGCTGACGACTTTTCCCTTGACTTACAGTTAGCTGATTTTTTTCATTATTTACTAGAATATTTTAACAATCCTCTTATAAATTTTCATCCGGGAACGTTTTTTAAGTTATTCGGCAATTATGCAGTAGGGCACTTTGCCTATAAAAATGTGAGAGCTTTGGAAGCCAATATCTGCGTTGGTGACAACGCATCGGTATGGCGCTTGTAGAACTTTGCTCAGAACATCAACATACATTTCCATGGTGGTGCCTATTATACATGTTCATTGCTAAAAATGACATGTTTGATCCATTATGGCAGCCACTTGGCGACGGCGACGCCCCAGAGGTATGGCGTTTTGAAATCTTTGTCCTACAGTTTATTGTTAACAACGATCACGAAACTACATCGCGAGGCCCATGATTCATGTTCACAGTGCCAAAATTAGATATGTCGGTCAGTATGGCATATTGAGTTCGCGGAGTTTGGTGACCTCCTTGACGACATAAAACAATAATTATAGTGGAGATCCAGGGGCATGGATATTAATTATACGTTTGAAAATTCACCCCCCTAAAAGCTACACTTTAGGGGTACCATACAGGAAATTCAAAGTGTGAAATAACGTTGTCTATCAGTCTCCAAATCGTCGGCGTGGGGTCTATAATACATACAAAAACCCTCTCGGCCCCAGGTCTATAAAGGTGCAATTCAATGTTTCTTAATATTATTCCACCATTAAAGTAAATTACAAAATAATATACATTTGATTTATTGATTGCATGGCGACAATATTATTGACTTATCTACATTTATGGTAATAAAAATGTGAAATCAACTATTTGGTATATTCGTAACCTAAAAAGGGGCTGAATTAATATTTAAGAGCTAAATTTTTGTAATTTATAAGGATTCAAAAAACTTAATATTCATATGTTTACTGTTTTGTATTTAATGTACTCATAAAATTGAGTTCTCAGATAACATTCCATTTTTGTTTCTAAATAGTTTTAATGGTGTAATCAATGGCACTTCAAAATTGTAGTTATGTTTTTGCTAATAAAAATAAAGTATTTTTGGAAGTCAATTTTTCTTCTTATCCTCTATGAACCCTTCATATAAGGGACTGGTTTACTGGTTTTCCACATATAACGTCGAAATTTTTACTTTATATGCAAAAATATGATAAAATTCTAGAGGGTTGAGATTTTAAATTGTTTTCAAGTGCTTGTTTTGAAGATTTGCTCACAAAGATAAATTTTAAAGGCCGCACACTTACATTATATTCAGACCAATGCAAATTTACGACCATATTACCACTACTATTTAAAATATTCGAAAATTAGCGTTGCCAAAGGGTTTCAACGTTTTCAATCCTATTAACCCATTCAAATATTATGATGGATCTGTATTTCTGTTTTATTTACCCTCTTTTCTTAATTTTACCATAAATTCAATATCTCAAAATATTATTATTGTTTTTAATAGTTAATAATTTTCTAACCCTTTTATTCGGGCTGCATTAGTTTTATTTTGAAATCAATAAAAGAAACAACGAGAAAAAAACATATAAGTTGAAATGGCAAAAATGTTTTTTCTCAGTAAATTAGAAGATTTTGGATATACAAATGTAAAAATTAGAAGATAGGGGTTTTAGGGCCTGAGAAATCATAACATCATATCCGTTTCGATGTATTTTCTAGGGGGCGCCACATGAGCTATGTTGTTGGTATAACTGTGCGCTTAACTTTGTTATCGTTTTTATTGAAAAATATTAAAATTACTTTTTTACTTTATTTTAAAAACCCTCTGCACAATTTCCATTTTATTTATTAGCATTTTGACGTATTAATAAAGAAGCCTTTAGGAACTGAATAACTTTTAATTAAGAAAAAAAAATAATTCATTCCAAAATACAACAACAAAATTTAAATATTATTTCACAGTAATTGTTCAATACCTATGTCCGCATTCATCTCTATACATTTATCAATGCGTTTCATGAAAGATCCCCTAATATTAAATAGTGTCATTGGTCTAAAAACATTTTTTTACTTTTTGTTGCTCTGATTTCTTGCCAAAGCTGGACTCAACTATTTTTAGGGTTTCACATCAGCGCCTACCTGCTACCGTTATTATTTGTGCTAATAAATGAAATAAAAATTATGTAAGGAGTTTCTAAAGCAAATATCTAGAAAACTAGTAGCTTTTGAGACTAATGATAGGTTTGGTTAGGTATGTTTTAATATTTTTCAATAAAAAGAGAGATGGCGTTAACGATAAAAAAGTTAAGCGCACAGTTACACCAACAACATAGCTGATGTGACGCCCTCTAGAAAATACATCGAAACGTATATCATATTATAATTTCTGATGCCTTAAAACCCTCCATTTCCAAATTCTTACGTTTGTATGTCCATCTTTCAATTTCAGCTTTGCCACCCTGTATCTTTTATATTACCAAAATTTTATTGAAGCAAGTTGAATCAGATCGTAATATTTTGAGGCCAAGAATCTTCCATCACACTTTGGACCATCACTTACGGACCTCCCTGCATATATATGATTAATGGGTTACTCGAGGGTGTGTGTGGACCAGAAATATGGTTTCATAAAAACCCAAAAAGAATCAGCAGGCGGTTAACTAAACAGGAACGTACTCTGTTTAGTCAAGTGTTATTCTGTAAGTATAATTATGGAATGAGTTAAATTTTGATGTTCTTATAATGGTAATGCTACTATTTAATAAGGGGTAAATTTAAGACGAATAGTTTATTGTTCGCTATACAATAGAAGGTGTTAAAAATAAATAAAATCGTGTCTAGAAGCATTCACGTTAATGTAAATTATGAACAAATACAAAACTGCTTAGCTATTTCATAAAATATTTTATCTGGAATTGCATTGCAACTCGAACAAAGATAACTTATATACGGATATACAAGACTTAAATGTTAAGATCTGAACCTGAATTTGAGCGCCACTTAGCGGCTTGAAAGAAACAAATTTGAAAAAATAGCGGTAAATTTGAACTTACACTCTATCTTTTCTGGTATTTAATATTCCACTTATGTTAACAAAATTTTAAAATACAAATGAATTCTGAAAATATTTATTGATATATTTTCTACCAACCTATAAATTTATATACTAAGTATATTAAAATTAAAATGTGTTGTATGTCAAACAAAATTTACATTACTTTCTTTTCAACGTTTTTACTAACTTAATTCTGCATCCGTTGGAGCATTTTCAGGAATAACCCTCTTGTCATCACTACCTAAGACTTGGATCAATTGTCAATGTAAATGGCCAACTGCTATCAAATACTACTTTTTTAAAGATTTCATAGTATTCACAATTTCTGAAATTCATGTTTCCCTACAAAATTTTAAAAATCTTATGAAAAATATGTTTGTTAAAAGCAAAATGTTCCAATATATAGTTAATAAAATTGAGGGATTACACATTTCAAAGAAAAAAAAATAGAAGCATACCTATCTCTAATTTATAAACATTACATTTAAGAATTTGTGAAAGTACTTACCATCAAAATACAATAAAATAATATCATAAAATTAATACATGAATCTAGAGATAAAAAATACTGAAGGTTATGAAGGCTACCAATAACATCACGACAAAGTGTATACATAGTTACAAGATCTTGTTTTATCGTACAATCTATTCAGTTCGTTTGGAAGGAACGAAAAGCATGGTTTGACCTCGGTCATAGTGTGTACCCCATGGTAATAATGAGGGTCCTTGGTTATACTATATTTATGATCGTACTTTACTAAATGTTTTTTTTATGTCATGTTTTTAGTGATTAGAAAATATTTTTTTGAAATAAAATCATATTATGTATTATGCAACATATATAATGGGTAATATACAACGAATTCATGGAAACATTCAGCATAATGCAGTTGTACACACGTGACATTAACGATGAAGTTAATTTTTCAATTGAATCCTCAAACTTAACATTCTTCAATTTTCTCCGATTACTAACAAACTATAACTAACAATTTGAGACTTAAACTCGATCTTGACTTTGCAATTGCAGTCGGCGTGGTGTATGAATTATGAATTTATGGGCTGTTCATTGATTCAACCTTCAACTGCATTTTATTAGTTCAACGAAGTGAACTTCGAAGCGATGTTGCCGATTTAAGAGAAATTTAGTATTTTCCATGTTATAGTTTAGGTATGTATGTATACTGGATGACATTCACTAAGACCTAAAAGATCTAGTGTGCCATCTTTCCTCTACTTGTCTCAGAGATTAGTAGTTTATTTAGATCCATTTTCCGAAGGAACTTTAGGACATCCGCTGGCTTTAGTTTAGGTAAGTGTCCTTCTTCTGTACAGTATCCTTCTAGGTATTGTACCCTAGGATTATGTATTGCTATGCATTAGGAAGTATGTGAATGGAGGTTGTTTCTTCTATATACATATATATTTATATACATTCTTCATGCTCCACTAGTTTGAGCTTTCTGAGGTGCCACTCAGGCGACAATATCCTGTCAGGTCACCAGTCAAAACTCTTAGTCTAGTCTTTCTATGGCTCAGGCATTCATTTGTTCTCGACTGGGAGGAGATTCCCATGTGTATCTCGGAATGTCTAAGCCCTACTAGATCTTTCCAAGGGTCAGATCTTCACTTCTTTTCGGCGTTGCCTATTTCTTACAATATTTGATCTGATACCGCAAAGTGGTTCCGGCCCCCAAAAAGGTGTTTTAGTCCCTCTATTGCTAGTTTACTTATGCAATCTGACTTTATACAATTTTCCTTTAGTGAATCCGATAGATACTTGATTGGAGTTAGCTCATCCAGACTACGACTTTGTTCAATTGTCGAAATGTTATCAAATTTCAGGATCCGTAATATCTAAATGAATCTCTTATGCCTTATGTATGAACACGGATTCGAAATATTTTAATACCTCTCCCATCTGCTTCCCACAGTTCTAAGAAAGTTAGGTGATTGGCTCGTTTCACACAAAGAAAGCAACCCAATAAATGCTAACAATTATTTTTAGTTACATGGTGGATGATCCCAATTTAATTATTAATTTCGAAAAATGTTAACGTAGTAGGCGGGCGTAACAAATGATTTTGTCAGAACATTATTGTTTCCATAATCTCTGGGTGAAATACAGATATGAGAGATATGATTGCTATTTACTGTCACAAAATTTCAACGGCCGTGCTGCCAAACGAGAATATTTTAGAAAATAACCAGACAGGCAGCAACCTTACCATCAAACGTTTGAAGATGCATTTAGGAATTTAGGCGAAAGTGGTTCATTTCGTCCTAAACATGACAACTTAGGCCGACCAAGAATGATTACGCCTGATGTCGAGCATGCGATAATGGTTCGCGTTGAGGATGATCCTCAACGACATTTATCTTACGATTTAGGGATCAATAAAACTTCAAGTATCTCCCTTACCATTTTACTCCGGTGAAAAATTTATTGCTAGCTAAGCTGCCATTAAGATACTAATTTGGAACTAATACCCGAAACAGGCAAAATCTGGACCACACCTTAAATAGAATATAATTCACCGACGAAGCCACCTTCACACGCCGTGATGTGTATAATTTAAGAAACAATCATGTCTGAATAGTTGAAAATCAAAACGTTAAAAGAGAATAGTATATTCTTCAACGAGTGTAGAATGATGGTTATTATTCACGCGGATGAAGTTTCCAAAACGAGCGAGCGCTGCGAGTGAGTTTTGGAATCATCCAAGCGAATAATAGCCATTCTACTCAAGTAAAAGACTACTTCCTCCACGACTATGTATCCATTGGTAATCGAACTTCGATCGCCCGCGTAAGAGTCCAGCATCTCTACCACTGAGCTATCTACATAGTTTAATGAAATTATCACATTATTAGAAAAAATAATATAGATAACATAAATATACGTAATTAAACATATTAAATCTTCACTATAGCTACTGTTGTCCATTTTGTTCTCTATATAGGTATACGTAAAATTAAGAATATATAATTATTTTGACGTTTCAAACGACGCACTGTCAGAAGCGATTTACCTAGTCAGATATTTGACGTTTTAAAAGAGACGAATTGATTTGTTCATTTTAGCGTGAATTCTGATAATCATAGAATGTGATTGGTAAACTAGAGTGAATTCTATTTCATTATTCACTGGTGTGAAGAATTTATATCATTATACAGCTTAATATGTAAAAATAACTTGTGCATTATTATATAGTCGTGGAGAAATGCATTTCCAGCATTTATTAGTGAATTTGAATGGTGATAACTACTTACATGTCTCGCAAAATGACTTTATTGATTTATTGGAAGAACTGCCACTGAATTTGGGACAAAATATGTTGATTATGCCTCGAAGAAAGTGATGGGCATATTGGACATTTACTTTAGACAATATTGAAGTTATAATGTTATTTGTGCAGTTTACTTTTTCTTAATTTGTTTGATAAATAAAATGTATCCTAGTTAGGACCCTACATATTTTCAATCTTAACTGCTCCTATACTCTACTGTTCATCTTAATACTGAAAAAAAATCATACATACAACTCATTTTTCGAACAAAATTTAATGAAATAATAATCATGTAGTTAATCAATAAACGGGGATTATCTCTAAAACCGTGAAGATTCGGGGATGCTAATAAATATACCTTTTTTAGGGTTCCGTCCGTCTGTCTGTATCTCACGAACCGTAATAGTTAGACAGTTGAAATTTTCACAGATAATGTATTTCTGTTGCCATTATAAAAACAAATAAATAAAATCAGAATAAAATAAATATTTAAGGGGGCCCTCATACAACAAACGATTTTTTGCTCGTTTTCGCTCGAAATTGATAACTGCAACAGGTAGACGCTTGAAATGAGCATATAATATCAAGTTATACTATTCACTTTAAAAATAAATAATTAAATCAAAATAAAATTAATATTTAAACGATTTTTTGCTCGTTTTCGCACGATATTGATAACTGCAACAGGTAGACGCTTGAAATAAGCATAGAATATTAAGTTATACTATTCACTTTAAAAATAAATAATTGAATCAAAATAAAATTAATATTTAAGGGGTGCTCCCATACAACAAACAAGATTTTTTTTCCAATTTTTATAGATAATGGTACGGAACCCTTCGTGCGCGAGTCCGACTTGTACTTGGCCGGTGTTTGTTAAAATGATATCGTTTTAATATTTTTTTTACAAAAGTTGCGCTAATTTAAACAGCAAAAAAGTTTAGCGTGAAAAAATAATGATTTCTCATATCCAAAAACCCCCACCGTCAAATTTTTGTGCATACACGACAAAAAACGTTGAAGTTATTGTAAAAAACAAAAATTAAAGTTTCATGTTTACCACCCTGTATCTCTCTTAATATGAACATTTTATTAAAGCTAGTTGGTTTAAATCGCAATATTTAAAGTGAATATTGTACTGTACTTTTATGAACAATTACTTAAGGAATGTCTTTATCCTTCAAATTTGTTTTTTATGCTTTCTATATATCTATCAATATTGTCAAAAAACGTATCATTTTTTATAGTTCTAGCATGCAATTTTACCCCCGGCTATATTGCGAACAAATTAAATTTTTTAGTATTTACTGTTTTACATACTGAACTGACGCTGGCCACTTCGTCGTTCGATCTTTGACAGAATAAAACACATAACTAAGAATTTCAGTATCTGAATAAAATTATCTTCTCCGGTCTCATCGACAGAAACTTCAGAGAGACAGTCATATACAGGAGGATAAGACGGAGCATCTTCTTTGATTGCTCGGCTTTATCATTCATTCGTAAATCCGTGTTTCGCGAGTTTTAGCTAACTCCATCCATGCTGAGCGAATTTCTTCTTGGGGACGTTATCAACTATGTTAATACCATAGACTGGTTGACTTCATGAGAAGGACCCAAAACAGCTGACTGACTTTTATTTTCGGGTACATAAGTGGAAATCCACGATTCTTCACCACTGACAATACTGTATACATTTTTTGAGTTTCCTGTGTTAAGCCGATTTAGAGTTTTTTTATACCAATCGACTTTAATTGTTTTCTGTTCTCCCGTCAACGATGCCCCATTTTCACAAAATGGGAAATGACATTTGATATTTGTTGACAGGCGCCAACTATGCAACACTTAAAAGACAATCCTCGTATTGAAATTTGTTGACTGGTCCTTGTATATATTTTTTAATATTGTGTCTGTGAATAATTTTATTATTAATTATTAGAAGTTTTACTTACATTTTATATGGAGACTATTTTTTTAAGGCCTAATTTGGCAACACTGTTGGTTATTTTTCGAGTGAAACGATGCAGTATACACGAATAGTTTAGTGCATGGGTGGAATTTCTTTATTTTATTCTTTAACAATTCAACACGTACCTTTTATTTGTTCTCGGAACTAACTGTTACTTTTGTCAGTTGTATTTGTCAAGAATAGAAATCAACCTCTGCTTGGCAACTTTACTACCTCAAAGTCATTAATGTTATCTTATACTTTAAAATAATCGCGTCAACCACTGGCCGTTTGAAACCTATAAAGAATGTCCAATAACTCGAACTTTTATAAAGTCACCAAGAAATGAAACTCAACATCAAAACCGTTAAACTTGATGGAAGTGAGGTTTAATGGAGACAAAAAGTCAAGAAGATTTCTAGGATGACTCTATACAAAGTGTCCAGAAACTATCCTGCTAAAAGCAAACTACACATACTAGATGTGTAGTTTGTTGCGGCATTTCTGGTTCACTTTATCACCTTTTACGTTTGTTAAATTAAATTAAAACTATGCATTTGGGTTTGTATGATTATACTTATTTCAACTTTCTAAACTATTACAATGATTTGTGTTTTGTTACAAAGGGTTGCTCGCTACTCGTCTCTCGGCTTTCGAGTTCATAGCCGAAGTACTACCCTCTACATCCCCTCCATCGCCAAGCAAGCGAAGTGGTAAGGGCACCGGCAGGCTCGATACACCGTGGAGCAAAAAATGCAAAATATATAGTGGCACAAAAAAGTAAAATATACATGCCCCCGGCCTTGAAAGGCCATGGTTTTCAATACATGAGAAAATGATCTGTAGCTGCAAACATAAATAACATCGTGTAAAACAAAGCTGTCAGTAAATAAAATAAAACAATATGGCATTGAATACAAATAATAGTTATTTGAGTGTCGGTGTCATACACTAGTATCGCGCGCACTCACTAGCTAATCACTAGGTTCTTGCAATGGTAGCGGACACAGCTTGGCAAAAGACCGCTTGATTGTTCCGTTTGACGTTTTCAGTTCTGCTACCCTAGCCACACCATCGCTTCCTGGGAACAAGTTGGTTATCCGCCCTAAACTCCATTTTAGTGGCGGCTGGTTGTCTTCCTTTATTATGACTAAATCATTAACCTCAAGGTATGGTTTTTCTGATTTCAGCCATTTCTGCTTCTGCTGCAACTCCGAAATGTATTCAAGAGACCACCTCTTCCAAAAGTGTTGCTGCATTTTTTGCAGCTGCTGAAAGTGGTCTAATCTATTTGTTGGGACGTTTGTTACATCTGGATCAGCGGGAGACGTAATTGGTCGGCCAATCAAAAAATGTGAGGGAGTTAGAGGAGACATATCGGTAGGGTCATTAGATAAGGGAGAAATGGGACGGGAGTTTAACACTCCCTCGATTTGTGTGAGCAAGGTACTTAATTGTTCGAATGTTAAATTTACATTTCCTGCTACTCGCTTAAGGTGGTGTTTTGTGGACTTGACACCCGCTTCCCACAGTCCCCCGAAGTGGGGAGAGTGGGCAGGAATAAACGACCACGAGATCCCATCGTTTTCTAGTGATTCAGTTAAATGTTCAGAGCTAGTTTTTAGAAATTCTCCTAGCTGTGCTAGTTCGGAATTAGCCCCTATAAAGTTCGTTCCGTTGTCAGAGTATATTTTATTCGGTCTTCCACGCCTTGAAACGAAACGCCGTAAAGCCGCTATGAATGATTCCTTCGTGAGATCAGACACTAATTCGAGATGAATCGCGCGGGTAACAAAACAAACAAATAATGAGATATAAGCTTTACTGATTTTACAGCCTCTCCCCTTCCTATCTTTGACTAAAAACGGTCCGGCGTAATCAACTCCTGTTGTAAAAAAGGGCGGAGCAGGACTAATCCGATTCTTTGGTAGGTTACCCATGATTAGGTTGATACCGCGAGGTTTCGCTTTGAAACAATGAACGCATTCGTGGACAGTTTTTCTAGCTAGATTGCGCCCCGCTAACGGCCAAAACTGCTCACGTAATGAAAATAGTAACTGTTGTGGGCCAGCGTGTAAAAGCCGAATATGCTCCCTTCTGAACAAAAGTCTTGTGAACGGATGCTTGGCTGCTAATAAAATGGGATGTTTTTTCTCGTATGCAAAATCGGACTGTGCTAATCTACCTCCCACTCTAATAATTTTATCACTGTCCAAAAATGGCGATAATTTGGCAATTGATCCCTTCAGTTTCGTGTTTACTCTAAGAGGTACTTGTTCGAGATTTTCCATTTCTTTGCTGAAGGATGCTGTTTGAGAAAGTTTAGCGAGTTTTAAACAAGCGTTTGCGATTTCATTTCTTTTGAGGGCACCGATAGCTCGGTCGCCCTTTTGTTTTTGACAGTTTTCTTTAAATCGCAAGCAATATGCAACTATTCGCTCTAACCTGCTAAGATCGGAATATTTTTCAAATTGCGTGTATGGATCTACATTACAAATGTGTGACTGTATGCTCTTGCGCATATCAGGAAGCTCAGATTCTGACGGGGGTAACATCGGCCAATACGATTGCTCATTTGTGAGCCAGTCTGGCCCGTTCCAATAATTGTCTAGAGAACCTAAGCCAGAGGGCATTACACCACGAGAAACATGATCGGCAGGGTTATCAGAGGTAGGTACATGGCGCCAATTATTCGCACTGGATAGCTCTTGTATTCGAGCTACCCGGTTCGCAACAAATGTTTGAAGGAGATTTGGCGCAGTCTTCAACCACCCAAGAACTATCGTTGAGTCACACCAATACGTAATACTTTCTATAGGCAAATTTATAGACGCAATGACCTTTTGCACTAGCTGAACTAGCAGAAGCGCTCCCATAAGCTCTAAACGAGGCACAGTTTGTGTTTTTAGTGGGGACACTTTCGATTTGGAACAAATAAGCGATACACTAAACTTGCTATCTAAATCCTTGCATCTAATGTAAACGCAGGCCCCGTAAGCCTTTAATGAGGCGTCTGAGAAGCCATGAATCTCTACATTACTGAACCTTGTGGTGGTTACCTGTCGTTTTATATTGAGCTTGTTAAAAGAACCTAACTCGCTGCGGAATTGTAACCATCGCGTGTGTAAGGAGTTTGGAAGGCTTTCATCCCAGGACAACCTTTCGAGCCATAAATCTTGCAATAATATTTTCGCAACTATAGTGGAGGGACTTAACAGACCCAGGGGGTCAAAAATTTGCGAGGATTCAGACAAAATGCTTCGTTTCGTGACCTTTTGGCTAAAATTGTCGTTTATATGGTAAGTTAAAAAATCCGATTTTGCATGCCAAACCAAACCAAGTGTTTTGGTACTTTCGTGTGCGCCAAAGTCAATAAAATTGGTTTTATCCTGTGAATGAATGCCCTCCAAAACTTGCGTAGAATTTGAGACCCATTTGCGTAATGAGAAACCATAATTTCGCAAAATATCAGCCACCGTGTTAGCTATATAAATGGCTTCTCCGACCGTTTCGGCTCCGCTAATAAAGTCATCAACATAAAAATGGTGTTTGATAATTTCGGAAATTTCAGGAAAATTTTGAGCACAATCTAAAGCTATTTGAAAAAGGCATCTAATGGCCAAGAATGACGCGGAGGAAGTTCCGTAGCTGACAGTAACTAATTCGTAAGTATCTAAAGGATTTTCGGGACTGTCACGCCATAAAATACGTTGTAATGAATGCTGCTCAGGATTAACCAGGCACATCCTGTACATCTTTTCGATATCTCCTGCGATAACGTAATTGTATTTTCTGAAACGAATTAAAGCCGCAAGAAGGTCAGGTTGGATAGTAGGGCCCACCATTTGTATATCATTGAGAGAGTATCCGCTGCTAGTGTTACAGGATGCGTCGAAAACTACACGTAGTTTGGTGGTAAGACTGCTTTGCTTTATTACCCCGTGATGCGGGAAGTAGTAAGACATTCGTTTCTCGTTGTTTTCCGTAACCCTCACCATGTGACCTAATGCGATGTACTCGTTTATGAATTTCGCGTATTCTGCCTTGAAACTAATATTGTTTTTAAATTTGCGTTCTAGGGATGAAAAACGTTTTTTCGCATTTTCGTAAGAATCTCCTAATACGTTGGGATTTTCCTTTAGAGGAAGAGTAACTATGAATTGGCCTTTGTCGTTTCGTTGCACGGTCTTGACAAAATGATCTTCGCATTGCCTTTCTTCCTGAGAAAATGTTCTTATTGAGGAAACTTCCTCCAATTCCCAAAAACGCGCTAATTGCTTATCTATGTCTAAATTTGCCGAGAAATTACAGCGGATGACCTGTGAATGATTGGTAGCACCAATTGTACCCGACACGATCCACCCGAATTTGCTTTTTTGAATAAGCGCTCCGTGATTTGAGATTTTTATTTGACCTACGCACATGACCTCCCAAAAGTGATCAGCGCCCAAAAGCATGTCGACCCTATCAGGTTTATAAAAAGTTGGATCGGCAATATTAATATTACTGGGAATTTCCAACGAGTTGGGATCCACATGAAAATTTGGAAGATTGCCGGTAATTTCAGGTACCACTAAACAGGACACCTTTTTTGTAAAATTATTATAACGAGATTGAATATTAACGGTAGTTTTATGCTTGATTTTGGATTGGGTTTGATTTAGACCGCAAATTTTGATGTCTATATTGGATAATTCTAGATTCAATTTATTTGTTAGGTTTTCGCTGATAAAACTACTTTGACTTGCACTGTCTAGAAGTGCGCGTACGGTATGTTTTTTATTTTGCTTATCAAAAACATAGACTAAAACGGTGGATAATAAAACCTGATTATTAAAGGAAGGGTCACTTCGCGATGAGCACACTATAGTATCTTGGTTCGGATCAGCCTGCGGTGCTTCTGTACTATCAGAATTGAAACTAGGAATATGCAAAAGAGTATGATGTCGACCCTTACAAATTTTGCACGAGCTAGAGCGACATTGCTTAACTAGATGCCCTCCCCTAAAGCAATTGATACAGATTTTCAACTTTTTTACTTCAGCTAATCTATCGTTGATTGTAAGTTTTTGAAATTCCGAGCAATCTTGAATGTAATGATCTTTTTTACAAAAGGCACAACTCGTCCGAGTGGCCACAAAGGCTTTTGTTTTAAATTCCGTTTTGTTTTGCCTAACAAATTTCTTTTGACAATTGTTATTTTCTAAAGTCTCTAAAATATCTGCTCGATCTTTCAAAAATTGTTGCAAGTTTTCAAGCGTTGGCTTGTCATGCGAAGCCTTTCTTTGTTCCCATTCGCGAGTAGTGACAGAGTCGAGTTTTAATGTTATTAGATATATGATAAGGGTGTCCCAGCTCTCCGTGGGTTCTTTCAGAATTTTTAATGCCCTTAGATGTTTGCTTACACTATCCATGATTTTTCTAAGGGCATGCGAAGACTCCGTCGTGATTTTTTCTATGTTATGTAAGGCTTTGACGTGATTTTGAACCAATATACGCGTGTTATTATACCGTTTAGTGATTAAATCCCATGCTACAGAATAATTAGGGCTTGAAAATTCAAGGCTTGCGATAATTTCCAAGGCTCCGTGTGACAAACTAGCGCGTAAATAATGGAATTTTTGTATTTCGCTGATAGAATTATTTTTGTGTATCAAAGAATCGAACGAGTCCCGAAAGAAACTCTAGCCAGTTATCATAATTGCCGTCAAATTTAGGAAGTTGTATGACTGGAAGCTTAATATTAGATTCAAAACCAAAGTGCGAATTAGGGACCGATCTCTCGGAGTGAACGCTACTTTCACTACTTTTCGTACTACCCCGGTATGTATGATGTGCAATACTTGTGTTGCAAAGCGTCTTTGACCTTGCACTAGCCGCGTAAAATTCGTTATCGAATGTTTCCCTCTCGTTGAGGTGTGAAACGTCGTCACTAAGTTGCTCGATTTCGCTTTGCACTTGATCGAAATCGTCTAAAACCTGTAAAAACCTTTCACGACGTTCTTCTAATTCGTTGAGTAGGTTATCATCAGTGATGATGTTATCGGGGAATTTGTTTTCTACCGAATCTAGAAATTTACTGAAATTTGTAACTTTAGCTTTGACGGCTCCCCTTTTGCGTTTTAATTTATCTAGTTCTTCCGGCATTATTTTAGCTTGGTTATATTATATAAATATTTAAATAAGTATACAGAACTACTAAAGACAATCACTTGCTGTTTTCTAGTTCTTTAAAAAACAAAACAAATACTACATAAGCAAGTAACAGGATATGTAACTATTTATAATATTTATGATATCGAAGTACCTAATAGGAAGAACCAAATCTACGAATGTTGCTGTTGTGTGTAATAATAAACAAATCGAGAAGAGTGCTAAAAAATGCTATGAAATGAATTTGGAATAAAGGACTCACATTATATCCGGCTCTTGAAGGACCATGTAGTTTGTTGCGGCATTTCTGGTTCACTTTATCACCTTTTACGTTTGTTAAATTAAATTAAAACTATGCATTTGGGTTTGTATGATTATACTTATTTCAACTTTCTAAACTATTACAATGATTTGTGTTTTGTTACAAAGGGTTGCTCGCTACTCGTCTCTCGGCTTTCGAGTTCATAGCCGAAGTACTACCCTCTACATCCCCTCCATCGCCAAGCAAGCGAAGTGGTAAGGGCACCGGCAGGCTCGATACACCGTGGAGCAAAAAATGCAAAATATATAGTGGCACAAAAAAGTAAAATATACAAGATGTGATTTTATGTTCTACCCTAATTCGTCCAATAGTTCTAGGCCAGTAATTTTAGTCAGTTATTCATTTCGGACTGAATGGAATCTCGTGGCCGCATCCTAAGATATCAAATGTCGAAAAAATCAGTTTTCTGCAAATATCTCGCTTTCTGTGGGTATATCACAAATATTGTAGAGACGGCTTTTGAGATAGAAGGCGGAGAGCTCGCAGATCTTAGCTTATCACAGCATAATGCAAGATCCGATATATAATACGCCGTATGCAGACTACAAATCAATAAAAAATATATAATTAGAAATAATTTGCATTTTCTTTAAATATTTAATAATTTGTCATTATTCGTATAATCGAAAAATCGTTAAGTGAATTATTTTAAATATAATGTAATCGATACTAATTACATTTTAGGTTAAAAGAAATTAAGTGTATTAATTCTTATTATGTTTTTATGGTTTATTTACGATAAAAAGACGATGATGTAATTTTTAGTTACTTTCCTGCATATCGGAGTAAATATAAGTTTACCAGCCGTAAATACAATTTATACTTAATGGCCAGGGCAATTTTCAGCTTTCGGGTTGGCAAAACTTCAAGACGTTGTCAAATCAATTGGAAAAATTCAGTAGTTATGACACAATTGAGGTTAGGTTCAGTATGTCATTCCTTGTTAATTGACATCGATTATCGTATTTATAAGTTTTTCTGGTGCTTCTGAATTAATTATTTCTTCAATGTTGGGAAAATAGTTATTTTCGTTACTAATTAATTAGTCAAATCTGTAGTGTGAGGTTAAACGCATTAAAATGCCCAAGAAATAGAGCAGTAAATGCCGAGAGATGGTTATATCCTTATTTTTGAGGAGAATGCCACAATGGGGCTTGCTTATTGCTGTAAGAGACGTGAGTAATACCATTTACTTTAATTATTATCAATACATATTATAGATTATATTTAAATTTATTCAGTTGGGTGTTTTTAATGATAGGTTAGATTATTAAAACTTGTGATATTCTTTTATAAATTGAATTATATTTATACTTCAATTTCCTCAAGATGATTTATTTCTTCCAGTGTTCTTGAAGATGGTTCTAGTCTAGAGTTTGTCGCTCATTATAAATAATCAAATGTTAATTGAGATATAGAACGATTGGTTACTATTTTTTTGTATTTTATCAACACACCACACCTTTCACAAAAATATATACTCATATTAAATAAATTTGAGAATATTATACAAGCCTTTTATTTATAAATGAACACCTTCAATGTATGCATTACGAGGTACAGGCGAATAAAAAAGAACTGTCACATTGACTGTTCCAGCTTCCTTTGAATAAAGAAAAAATCTACTTGCTGGCAACATCAGAAAATTTTGTTTTGCAACGTCATCGTCTTTTTATCGTAAATAAGCCATATTAAGAAATATGGTCCTATTTTTCGGGATATTTCAAAAAAACTCAAATAAAATAGGATCGCTCGAAGATTTCCAATTCATGATTATCATGCTCGTCGTTTAGGATATTTATCTCCAGATCCTCAAGTCTTTCGGGGTCAAAAGTAATGTCTTTATCGGGAGCGCTCTGATATGGTGAAACATTGAGGTTAACTTGCTCATTACACTGGCCTCAAGCTAAGGAACATAACCATTCTTGCAGTAGAAAAATATTGTATTTAATAATTCCTCCGGAGCTGGTGGTAGTATTGTCATAATCGGTTCATTTCGTGATATCCAACCCCACTTTTGGGGTTCTTAATAATTTCCTAACCAAGTTTTAATTTGATAATATACACGACTGATGTGTTGTTGAGCAGCTGCACTTGTAGGTGGAATATTGAATAACTGCTCTGGTTTATTGAGTTTTGTTAGCTTGAGGAATTGTGTGTAACAAATATGATCGATGCTGTTCTCAGATTTCAGAGTATTAGATTATATTGCCAACAAGATGCCAACTTCATTCTCATACAATATTTGTACAGGGCAGTTCTCTTGTTGAAATCCTTCAGCTAGTTTCTTCAGTGTTCTAATGAAAGTTTTTTTTTATTTTTTAAACAGTTCCGTATATGATAGTATATTATTAAACGAGCAGTTTATGATAGCCATTATTCACGTTTGCTTCCCGAGCCGTAGGCGATTGGCGCAAGTCACCCCGGTGAATAATGGCCATAAATTGCGAGTAGAATACTATACTTTGACCACGACCCTTGCTTATTAGGAATTGGTAAGTTAGGAATGTGTCCAATCCTTAATCGGGTACTGGGTAGCTTTTATTTGTACAGCTTTTGAAGTCGGTATGGAAATAGTTTTTCTCACATTTAAAACTATTTAATGTATTTTGTTATGGATTTATCTTTATTTATTTACTTATATCTTTAATCAGAACTTAATTCATCTGGCATGTATTTCGAAAATTAGAGCTGGCAGACGAAATGAGCACATTAGAAATATTCTAAATCAGTTTTTTCTTCTTCGGCATAGTAAAATCATTTTGTTGGCATGCGTAAATAAAATGTCGTAACTTTCGTCGCAAGTAAAAAAGTTAATGCAGTACTAATCTAATTTACAATGTTTTCAGACAAAAACTGACCATTAATAATAAATGACAGTTCGGTATCAATTTCACTTAATAATAAAATGAATGACAACTCGTGTTGTTACTAAGCTATTTCATAGCCAACTACGTTCTGCATCAACTATATTTAAATAGATTATTATTTTGTTAAACTATGACAAGTGATACATCGTTAAAATTTGTTTTTGTAGCGTTTACTCAAAAATGTAATGTTATACCCTTTGTCCCACTTACATAAAAGTATTTTTATAGTAGTTAATATCAGTTTCGACTATTTAGGACAAACGAGTTTATTATTAGTCTTTTAGACACTTTTGGAGATCTATTTTCTTTTCAGGAATGGTGAACATAAAACAACTTGTAATGTAGATGTTGCAAAAATTGTGTGTTGGTTCAAAAAATTTCTTCACTTTATAAAATTTGGTCTGGAGAAAATAGAATATGTTTAATATTTCTACTTCGAAAATTTTCGCGATAATTTTTGGTAGTGTAATACAGTAAATTTTGTTGACGAAAATTTTCGTGGTAAATTTCAAAGCAATTTTCTTCATAATTCTTTGCTGTGTAATACGGCTCTAATATTGTTGTTTTTAAATAGTTTTCAGGTATTTTTAGCATTTAGCACACCTTGTATAGTTGTGAGTAAAATTAGTTTGCACACTTTCACGTTATAATAACAGTATGCATAAATCATTTCGAATATTGACCTACCCACAAGCGAACAATTAATTCTCATTGGTGCAATGTAGCTTCCGATTGGTCTATCCAAAATATACTTCAGCGGATAGTCCACATGTACGGTGAACTTCTCAGGGTAGGCTTAGTTCATTTTTGTTATTTACGACACATTGTGTTCTGAATAAGAATTATATCTGTTAGCTGTTGCTGTGATTAAAATTTTGTTTGATTGAAACTTTTTCATTGATTGCGACTATTTTTTGGTAAAAATCAAAATTATGGCTTTTGGCGACCATTCGAAGAGGAAGATATTGTTATAGAAATATTCCTCTATTTAAACTGAAAAAATATATACAACAAATGCAACAAAATTAGGTTCTAATATTGTTGATATATTGTATTTTAAAGCCTGAAATAGTTCCATTTGCTAGTGATGATGTGGGCTGTAGTAAGGATAGTGAGTTGATTGATTGTTGGATGTGTGTGTGTTGTATGTACAAAAGAAGAATATTATATTGTTAAATTTTTTACTAAAGGTTCTAAAATTTCTGAGAGTGAAGAGGAGGGATTTGAGACAATAGACAAAAATAAATTTGGTATGTTTTTGTCGCCATCTACGCAATAAGTGTACAGGCAACTGATACAAGAAAATAATGGATCAAAGCGTGGAGTTGCTGAAAGAATACATAGAATAGACAAAAGTTTCTAAAAGATCCATTATGACAATTATCGGTAAAACTCATAAATCGCTAGTGCGTGTGGTTCCTGCAATAATGGAAAATATATGAGGTTTACGCCGGTAATATCGTTCCTACATTTAAGATAACTAAAGAAAAATTAAAGGAAATTCGTGATTTTCTTTACAAATTAGATAAAACCGTTAAAAAGCTTTTGCACTCCTGTGGGTTTCGGTTTGGAAAATTAAATAGCCGAAATATTATTGTTCACGCTGGTGATAAACATGGTTTCCTTAACAACGGCTTATTGTTATCTGCCAAAAATATTTCAAGCTGTTCAGCCGATTACCATCAGGATATGAATGCTGCGTTATTTGAGAGATAGTTCGAAGAACAGTTAATTCCAAACATCCCCGGAGGTTCTGTAATAGCTATGGATAGTGCTCCTTACCATTCCAGGCAAACTGAAGAAATTCCTAAACCAAAGGCTAGGAAACAAGTAATTGCAGAATTTCCTCAAAAAATGGGTGTCAGCTCTCCAACACAGTGTCTTAAAAAGGATTTGCTTAAATTATTACAAGAGCTCAATTTAAAACCCAAAGCAGCATGGTCATGAAGTGGTTCGTTTACCCCCTTACTATTGTGTGTTCAATCCCCTAGAGTTAATTTGGTCTAACATCAAACAGGCAATAAGAAAAAAAAATGTTTCACCAACTTTATCACTGAAAGTGTGATTAAACTTATTAGAGATGTTTGTTCTGAAGTGAGGCCCGATGTGTGGAATAACTGTGTCAAGCTTGTGAAAGATGTTGAAAAAACTTATAGACAGCGTTTTCCTGTTCATTCATTTGTCATTGACCTGGATGACACATCGAGTGAGGAAGAAACCTCAACAGATGATTAATTAATTTTTCTACTATTATGGGTATTATACTTCTTGTAATATTTTCTGACATTTGGCAACCAAGAGGGGGACTGAAACTCTCTTTTGGGGCCGGAACCCTTTTGCGGTATCAGCAGCTCCATTGTAATATTGGAAGAAATAAGCAAAGCTGAAGAAAAGATCTGATTATTGGAAAGATCTAGTAGGGCTTAGACAATCAAAGATTCCTCTTCTTCCTCCGGGAAATAGGACTAAAGGAGCTACTAGTCTCTGAGACTTTCCTCAGGAAGTGAGTAGAATTAAGGGGGTACAATAGATCTTTTAGGCATCAGTGAATGTCACCCCAATATACAAACATTGGCAATCATCTTTTGAAAATTCACATTATGAGCCTGAAACCGGTTCTGCTTCTACTTATAGATTTCGTTATCTCGCCGACAAATTGTGAAACAGTGCAAATTAATTTTACTCACAACTTTAGGTATACGCTCGGCTAGAGGATATAGTATAGTTTAAGTAAAAAATATAGTGTACATTCAAAGTTTTCGACATTTTGTTTCAGGGTTTTTTGTTTTGTTGATGTATGTATAACCTAACCAGACATCCAGTTTTGAACAGGACTGACCCTTTTTGTAATTACCGGTATCCCCGAAATGAGCTCTGTGACGCAAAATTGTCCCGTTTTCGGAAACCGCGCGAAAATTTGAGTAGTTATAATATTTATAATACAGATATTTGCTGACGATATAGTTATTTTTGCGAAAACTAAAGAAGACCTGAAACACAATATAGAAACATGGAATAGTATCTTGAAAGAAAACGGTATGGTTATGAATAAAAACAAAACAAAAGTTATGGTTATAGGAGAAGGACAAGAAGAAATAAATATAGAAATTGAAGGACAAGTTATAGAACAAGTGACATTTCAATACTTGGAATAACAATCGATCAACACGGAACACAAGAAGCAGAAATTAATAAAATAATAGAAAAAACAATGAAACTACTATACGATGAACAAAGCATTCATAAACAATAAAGGAATATCGAAAAATACCAAGATAAAAATATTTAAAGCAATATATATTATAGGCCAATATTAACTTATGGATGTGAAACTTGGGTGCTAAACCAAACTCAGAAGAGCAGAATACAGACAGTTGAAATGAAATACTTAAGAAGAGTCCGAGACGTTACAAAAAAAGACAGAATAAGGAGCACAGATATAAGAAGTCATCTAAAAATAGAATCAATTCTAGAATTTATAGAATACAGACAATTGGGATGGTGGGGGCATTTACAAAGAATGGAAAACACAAGACAGACTAAAAGAATATGGAAAGCAAAAATAGTTAAAAATAAAAGAAAAGGAAGACCAAGACAACATGGAATAAAACTATTTCAGAAATATTAAAAAATAAAGGGAAAACGTGGCTAGAAGCAAAAAAAATGGCAAAAAACAGAAAAAATTGGAAAAGCTTTATAAGCGATTAGTTAAAGACACATACCCTGACACCAATTATTTGGTAAATAGGGTCCCGATTATATATACATATATATAATGCAGATATTTTATTGGGCAGATTTAAAAAGGAAGTTAAAAAATCTCTGGATGTATTAATTGAAAAGGAATATATTGACTGTAATAAAGATCCAAAAGTTTTTGAGGAATTTTCATTAATTTCTAACTACATTTCATCGCAAAAAGTAACCGAATGGAATAATCAAGAGTTTCATTCTTACTTGAAATCATCACCAGCTATATTAAAGTAAATTTGTTCCTCCGATAAATATAAATATACTCAACTAAAAATTTTGGGTGTATTTTTTAATTCGTTCTCTTTTCTTCCAATATTACATTGGGGCTTATACCGCAAAGTGGCTCCGGCCCCCAAAAGGGTCTTTCAGTCTCCCTTTTTGCTAGTCCATCTGCTGTTTCATTTCGTTCTATTCCAGTGTGTCCTGGAATCCACATTAATGTTACTATATTGTTCTCGTCTAGTTTATTGAGTATGCGTAGGCATTCCCACACCATTTTGGAACTGATTACACAAGAGCTCAGTGCTTTAATGGCTGCTTGACTATCCGACATTATGATAATCTTTTGCCTTCTATATCATTTGTCAATATTGAACTAGGCACACTTTCTTAAGGCGTAAATTTCCGCTTGAAAGATACTTGGGGATCCTCCCAAGCTTTCAGAGTGTTTGGTTTCTGGCCCGTACACTCCTATCACAGTTCTTTCTATTGCTTTTGAGCCGTCTGTATACCATTGCATTGGCCAATGGCATTCTTTCCAAGTCTGGTAATGGTATTTGGATCCCATTCTTTGAATTTTGGTACTTTCTTAAAGACATTTCGTTTTAATAAATATTTTCCAACCACAAATTCTTGATAAGATTCATTGAATACAAAGCTCTCACTTTTTAGAAAAAAACATTTTAATTTTAGTAAAAATTTTGTAAGCATAGCATAGTGTAACGGTGTTGCCTATTGTAAATAATAATTCAAGAAAAGAACGCGTAATTTAATGATTTTTATAAAAAAAATGGATGTATATGAATTGTATCGAAAACATGTCGTGATACGATAAAATAAGATCCGGATTTGACGTCTGCGCTAAAAAATTAGTGAAAAGAATTGATATTTTAAACAAGGAAAATCGTGTTGGCCGATGAATTAACAAACTTTAATTACATAACTCATATTTTATTATCGAAAGTGCAGTAAAATTGCACCCAAAGATATACATACGATATAAAAATTGTAAGACTTATTTAGCCAATTAACGATAATAAAACGTTTCCAGAACATAATTTGTTCAAATTTAAACAGTGTTTTACGATCGAAAACAAGTAGATGGTTCATCAGTCTTTGTCTGACCTCAACCTTTAAGAAAATGGACTCCTACCAGCACATGTTATTTAATAACGAATACAGGATACGTAGTGAGCCTTGCACATGCACACACAATACCGTCGTGCAGCTGTCAGTTACTCGAAGTCCTGACCTTAGTCAATTGCTTCAGTACTGAGGTGCTAATACCGGCGATTGTCAATTACGCGCTTTTTCATGTCATTCGAGACTTGAGATATTAAAAATAGCGATGAGACCACACATGGATGTATATCGATGGATATTTATGTAATATGTATATGGGAAAGAGATGGGAGAATTATTTTGTAAGGGAGTTCGTTAAAGGACATATTACGAAGATTATTTTATATTATTGATCCACACATTGGTAACCATTTTATTTTATTTTTTTTCCATTTGATCACCGCAGTGCGTTGACTACTCTCAGGGTTCCTAATATTGTAGATTGTGCCTATTCGTCTGTGATTGTTGCCAATCTCACCTCAGGCCTCTATCATCGAACGTGAGTTAACAGAAAATGAAATCGCTTCAATTACGGGAGGGCTTTATTACACTGATGGGTAAAAAAAAACGGATTAGGAATAGAAGTTACAGGTCCTCATACAACAGCCCTGGGAAACACTCCAACAATATTCCAAGCGGAACTGTTATTAATAGATGCAGTGAAAATAATTTTATCCATATTATCAATAAACACCATTAATCGAAATTTGTTTATTGACACAATGAATGTGTTCCTTAAGATAATTATCAGGGATTATGAATCACTATTATTAATTTTTGTCTATTCCGTAACTAATCCTTTAAAATTTAGATACCTCTTAAAAATAAGTTTTTAACGGGCCTCTAAAAACTTTTTATTGAAATGCTATTCTGCAAGTATACATTTTAGCGAACTGTTAAAAATTATTTATTTTAAAGGGTTCCTTCAAAATTTCTAGTAGAGTATCTGGCAACAGTGCGTGTTGTCATTCAATATTCTAGTTAAAGACGAAATTCAATAAAAAAGAAGAGAAAGTTAATCAAGATAGAAGGAGAACATTTGTTGGTAACATACCCAATATGTTATCTTCATTTACTTATACTACTTATATAGTATTTAAAAAAAGCCGAAATAGGTATTTTTATTTTTCATAAATGCAGTAAGTACAGAAGTTTTCATAAATTAATTGTAAAAAGGTTACAGTATATTTATAATTTGTGAGATTTAAATTTTGTTCTAAATTATTAAAATTCTGTTGCACAATCTCATTCCGAAGTTGCTGTCCTCTTCTATGCCAGTTTTCATTTTCTCTTCTAATAAAAAGCAAATCATGTAGATCATTCTCATCTTCTAAATACAAAATTTCCTCTTCTGGAATGTCATCGTTGTAAAAACTGGATATGTTGTGTAAAACACCACAGGCAAAAATTATTTTTCTAGCTTTTATGGGATCATAGTTTAAAACTCGGTGTTTTAATAAACATCTAAATCTCGACTTTAGTATTCCGTTTACTCTTTACTCAACAGTATTTCTGGCTCTTACAAAATGATAATTATAATTACTCTCTGGAGTGTCTTCTTCTGGATCTTCAAATGGAGTTAAAAGGAAAGGTTGAAGAGGATATCCAGAGTCGCCGATTAGGGAAAAATTAGAACCATGCAGGTATAAGTTTTCCATAGTAACCCGTACATTTGAAGCCTGCCAAATAGCCGAATCGTGTGTAGATCCTGGAAATCTAGCATTCATGCTTGAAATATTGTAATCACTATCTACTATGATCTGACAGTTTATGCTGTAATATCCTTTTCTGCTGTAGTACGGAAGGGCAGGATATTATTCTCGGTATGACAGTAATTCTATCTCCTACTGGTAGGTTTCGTTCTATCATAATAATTAACATTCTTGAGACTTACTTGGAAAAGCGAAAAAAACTTTTAAATAAAATAGTGGGTATTTGAAAGGGATCACTTAAGTCCCTAATTCCTCAATCAAAGCTTCACCAGCAACATCTACATACGCCATTTTTATTACCGTTATTATTTAAAGGTACACTTTAACATCCTTTTAAAAATAATCGTTTTAACAGGTTATTTTAAAGGAATCCTTTAAAATTTTAACAAAAATGTGGTTAGCGAATACCAATTTCATTTTAGCTCCGGTTAAACTTTTAACGGCCTCTAAATTTTAGAGGAAGAGTTACAGAATAGAGTCAGTAACTTTTTCCATTCGAATCTTTTATTGGGCGAATACACAGTACATTAAGCACATTTACGTACATTGTTTAATAACATTTCTTGGATCAATGATTTTGGGAATTAAATGTATTCGTTATATCAATTAATGAGGTAGATGAATAAATGAACGTAGGTACACCTTGTGTTATGGAAATAATGGTTAAACGCGTTCATTGGCTTAAAGAAAGTTTGATTGACTGATCAAATTTGTTGTGACAATAAATACGTTTATTGCGCTGATCAACTCTCCATACAATATATAAGGTTGAAACCAAAATTTCCGCGAAATAGGTAAATTTAACAAAAACACCAGGAGACAAAGGAAGACGTCCCGCAGAAAATATAGAGATTCCGTCGCAATACCGATTGAGTATTTCAGCAAATATAGGTAGATAACTTTAAATTTGTAGTTGATGTAAATAGTTAATATTCTTGTTTGGAATTACTAATGGTAAGTACTTTTCAGTTTACATATTTCACCATGCAATGTTTCATTTGCCATATGAATTTTGTTTAGTACATTCTTACTGATTATACATTTTCTCCACGGTCGGGAATAAAAATCAGTTTCTATGACATCAAAATTAAAACAGAAGTAGTCGATTATTCCCAAGGGAGTATAATGAAAAACGTTCTCCATAATGTAAACTACCTTGGGAATAATCGACTACTTCTGTTTTAATTTTGATGTCATAGAAACTGATTTCTACTCCCGACCGTGGAAAAAATAGTATATACCATTCGGGAGAGATGCTATTTTGTCCTCGGTGCATTGTAGCCATCGGGCTTCAAATTGCACCTCTGCCAAAATAACGCATTTCTCTCCCTTATAGTATAATGTACTATTAAGAGTCATTTTAATTCTTAAGAATAGTTTTTGATTGAATATACTAGAAAATTCAGTATTAATTAAGATTCTGATGTTGGCACAAGCAGTGGGAATATAAGTAACAAGAAACAGGAAGGAACAACTTTCAAGACTGAAAAGAACCTACGATTCATCCTATTCATCGTTGACACAACTAGTGGGAATATAAGTAACAAGAAACAGGAAGGAAGAACTTTCAAGACTAAGACTAAGACAAATTAATATGTTTGTTTTATACGAAAGTTCTGGCTGCTGATGGTATGAGACCCGCAAAATTAAAACAGCACCCTGAAACTATTCATTCTGAATGAGTTGGTAAGCCACAAGAATTTTTCTAAATAAAATTGGATGAGTTAACTAAACATAAGCAAACTTTTAAAAAAATTGTTCATATTCCATCAAATGCATTATAAACCTGGAGCCGAGAGGGTTTTTGCATCATAGGCCTCACGCCGAGTCTTTAGGGGCTGATATACAACGTTATTCCCCACTTTGAATTTCTGGTATGGCACCCCTAAAGTGTAGCTTTTAGAGGGGGCGGGGTGAATTTTCAAACGTGTATTTGACAACCATTCCCCTGGATCATAGGCCCCACTTTAATTTTTGTTTAATCTAGTCAAGGAGGTCACCAAAGACAGTCATACTGACCGAAATTTGTCATTTTTCCACTGTGGGCATGGATAATGGGCCCCGCGTTGCTGTTTTGTGATCTTCGTTAACAATGAACTGTAGAACAAAGATTTCAAAACGCCATGTCTCTGGGGCATCGCCAAATGGCCGCCAAAATGGGGCGAACATGTCATTTTTAGCAATGAACGTGTATAATAGACTCCACCATGAAAATGTATCCTCTGTGATCATTTCGATGTCCTGAACAAATTCCTACAAGCGCCATACTTATACGATGTCACCAACGCAGATATTGACGTCCAAAGTTGTCACATTTTTATAAGTTGGGTGTATTAAGCACCACTACCATACCGACATTTTTATGTGTGTTTTGAAGTATAAAGCACGAATACATAACTGCCATACCTATGGTCTGTCGCTAACGCGCACAAGTAATCGTATATATAGTTTTTGATATTATAATTATTTTATTTTATTTTGTATAATATTTTTTTATAATATTAATAATTCTTTTTGATCAGTAGTTAATATTTCATAATTTAATTATCAGTGACCTCGATAATCTATAAGTACGCATTTTCAGAAAAATTGAGGTATTTTAGAACATTTTGTCTACCATATTCGATCCGGCATGTTTAATCTGGAATTTGTTTTCATTAATTTTACAATTAATGATCTCAAAAACCTGTATATACACATTTTAAGAACAATCTACGAATTTAGACATTTTTTGTCCACCATATTGGATCTGCTATTATTATTTTTACAATTTTGACATCAAATTCGTAATCAGTGACCTCGAAAACTTATAAATACAAGTTTGTAATTCTACCCGACCATTCCAGAGCGTCGCTAAAAACAAAAACTATAGTAGTTTTTCCGGCATGGCACACCTTTAGTGACACGCTATCAGTATGGCAGTGTAATCCCTGCTAATGTTATGCAACAGAGCACCTTAAAACCAAAACGCGTTACCGGTATCTATTACTTATACGTGTTCATTGCTAAAAATCACGTGTTTACCCCATTATGGTTGCCAATTATTGGCGACGCCTCAGAGGTATGTCGTTTTGAAATCTTTGTCCTACAGTTTATTGTCAACCAAGATTACGAAACAACATCGCAGGGCCCATGATCCATGTCCACAGTGGAAAAATTGGAAAAGTTACACGTTTCGGTCAGTATGGCAGACCTGAACTGACGCCATAATGGTATGGCATATTGAGTTCGTGGACTTTGGTGACCTCCTTGACGACATAAATCAAGAATTAAAGTGGGGTCTATGTTCCAGGGGCATGGATATTAATTACATTTCCCCCCCCCCCCTAAAAGCTACACTTTAGGGGTGCCATACCCGGAATTCAAGGTGGGGAATAACGTTGTCTCTCAAAGCCTCGACGTGGTGCCTAAGATACATGCAAAAACCATCCCGGGTCCAGGTCTATTACTATTAGTGTCTTACAGAATCGCGAAATGTAAATAACCCCTTACAACAGCAGAAACCATGGAGACTAGATATAAGGAGCACAAATTCTGTATTTAAAAGGTGTCCGACAAAACGTGTTAAATTGGTGGCGCTAGTATAGCTAAAGGGTCAAAAGTTTTTAGAGGAGTGAGGCGTGGTAAAGGAGAAGGTTTGTTTATTTTCATTAGGTAACATTTTATGCTCGAATTTAGCAAGTTTCAAGGAAAATAGTATATTATTAAACGAGCAATTTATGATAGCCATTATTCACGCATGGTAACGTTTGCGTCCCGAGCCGTAGGCGAGGGGCACAAGTCACCCGAGTGAATAATGGCCATAAATTGCGAGTTGAATACTATACTTTGTCCACGACCCTTGATTTCTTTATTAAATTCAAGTAAATAATGCGAGTGGAGAACGGAAAGTAATAATTTGGTTTTTGGTATTATTGACAATTCTAACGTCAAAATTAATACATTTCTGGAGTACGTCAAATAATGTGACATATAGAGATGGGCGATACTGTGTGAAGTATGGATACAACCTACCGTTATAAATATAGAGTTTTAAAAATATCAATAATAGAAAATATCGTTATGAAAAGTATCAATTATAAAAATTTTGATATTTTATTTATACGATATGTTTCAGAAACAAATTTCCTAAACAAAATACGCAGATTTAATAGTTCATTTCATATTGTACCCCCATCTCTAGTCACCTATGTACCGAAATGTTGTGAGTATTGAGTTGTCATAGCATGTTATTTTAATGCAAAAGCGTGAATTATGGATCCATAATTCACACTAGCGAATTATGAACCATAATTCACTCCAGTAGATATATGATATATATACCTTTTGTTAGGAGGTAAAATATTGACTTATTATTAAGTGGTCGTGGACAAAATAAGTATTGATTGGTTAAAGGAAAGTTTCTTCAATATCATTATATAATTGTGTTGCAAAATGGTAATGAAAACCATAAAAAATATTCCACACATTTCTACATATTATGTCTATAATTGCACAAATATGTACCAATAAATTACTGATGATAATTATAAATGAAATAAATTATACGATCCCCTTTCTCTTTAAAATGAGTGTGACAAATATAATCATTTGCTTTCAATGTTAAGTTTAACGTGTTCATTTATTAAGAAAATTATAGAAGTAAAAAATAGTAACCTACTTGAATATTTTATAAATATTATTTCACAGACAGAGGTGTATACAGTAGAAACGGTGGAGCTTTACCATCACGTGACTGTTACTATACGTATTTACGTATAGGTAAATACGTATAGTAACGTATAGTACGTATAGTAACGTATATATGTATACGTATATACGTATAGTAATGTATAGTACGTATAGTAACGTATATACGTATGGTAACAGTCACGTGATGGTAAACCTCCACCGTTTCTACTGTAGGTATTTTTTATTATTTTAGCTGGAAAACTTTTCACAACACACGTTTCTACCATTATTGTTAATTTATTTTTAATTTTCATAAACGTGAACACTACTATAGACGGAGATTTTGTTAAGTTAACTTGGTCGGCATACTTCACTCTGTTTTTTCACCCTTTTGCTACTCTCGCGCCATCTGCTTTTTACTGCTTACCGCTGGACACTTTTTATACATTTTTTCTAAACAAGTCTATGCCGTATTTCAGCTATTGATATGTCAAAACAACGAATCATATGCGAAACAGCTGCGACAAACACCGCTTGCTGATAATACAATTGGCAGGAGAATAGATGATACATCTGAACATCAATTCTTGACGGCAGTAGGATAGAACGTTCCCCGGGAATCAGTCCTCTATTCTACTCTATGGCGGTTCTCTTAAGATCATAATTAGGATCAAGGAGAGAGCATAAAACAGGGAACAAAGCCAAATTTCTTGACCACCGAATTTTTTGATAGACACAATGCGCCTAGGTATTTGAATATGTCATGTGAATTTTCAAATATAGTAATATTATAATAAAAAATAACAACCCAGTGTTGAAGAGGTAATATTAATTATGTCATAATAATATACCGATCAACAAACATCTATAATTTCTCACCACAACAAAAATCTTTGAAGATTGCTATTCATTATTATTTTATTGAATATACATGAATCGAACCACACAACCACACAGTGTAAAAAAGTAAAGTAACGTCAAATAAATTCATAAAACTGTCAAATTATTCAGTATTCCCTGATCCCTGATCTTTCTATTGACGTTCAAGAATACCATTTATCCATTCTCCATGGATTTATCCATTCCATACGTAGTATGTAATAATGTAATAAAAAGGAAAACGTTTTTTTAAAATATATCACTAATTTTGTCAAAAGTTAGGAACTAGCAGTTTTTTGACATTATCAATATTTAAATTCGAAACTGATGTTTTGTAATATGTTTTTCTATTTTTGTGATTAGGTTTCCGATAGACTTTTAACATTTTGCGTTACCTATGTAGATTTCAACTCATGGAATGCGCATATCAATTAAACTAAATTTTCCGTTCAACGCAATACAATGTATGTCAGTGAAAATATGTATACATGGAATACAATTTAAATGGTATGGGCATTCCGACTGTTCAATATAATGGAAGACCACAAAACCACCAACAATTTAATAAAACAATAACAATAAATTTTTAGAACATTGTCGTAATATACAGGGTGCCACATGACGTTTTGACACTAATTTCTCGAAAACTGTTCACATGACAAGTATGAAATTTGACAGCTATAAATATTGATTTAAAAAAAAAGCAATATTTTAAATATTATTGTGGACGATCTCGTGGATGGTGTTTGATTAATATTTCCAGCAAAAGATAATAGACTTGTTGATTTAGCATTTAGTAGTCCATATTACTGCGTTATAATGTGAAAATTATTGTATTCTTGCAAAAATAATGAAATTTTAGATTTTTTCAAAAAAAAAAACATTATCTAGCGATAATAACCACAGATACCTAATTCGCTTCTAGCACGTATCATAGAGAAAAAATGAAATCTCTTAAACGAAACAGTTCGATTTTTTGTAATGAGGCATTCCTGAGATATTGCATTACATTTCCTAAACCAATGTTTGTCTTACTCTCACCACTCTAATTAAAACGTGTTGAATAAAAGTTAGTCTATAGACGTATGATTTATTTCCATGCATGAAATAGTATATTATGCAATGAGCACAAAATGATTCCCATTTTGCACGAGAATGAAATTTGCAGCACGAGTGCAAAATGGCCATTTTCTTGCGAGTTGCATACTATACTTTTTCTATGACAACATATCGTTCACGTTTAATACATGCATACATTGCAAAAACTTTGAAAGAAATAAACTGATAATATTTCATTACTCCGAATTCGCCGCTAATTCAGTGTTGTTACCTTCGCTGCTTCTATTATGTTCGGAGGTGTCAAATTTAAGTCAATATCACTATCAGTTTCCATTTTAATTAATAGTTTTTATAGAAAACAACTATGAAATTACTCGTTACCTACTAAAACTTTGACAGAAACGATCTGCTGACATTTCATCAATTTGTCGCTGGACGTCATAATTTGACAAGCCGTAGTCGTCGTGATTTTAGAGTGAACCTACACCTAACAGGAAATATTCCATTTCGCATTTGTTGCTTAGCAACTTGCCTAGCAACCGATGCAAAAATAAAATTATGTATAGTTTGGCAAGTTTATCTGAAGCCGTGAAAGGAATGCAGTCGAAAACATTCGATATTGCCACGTTTAACTATAAAAAAGCTAAAGTGCTAAGTACCTATGTAGTGATAATAATTAGAAAATGGACTTTTTATTATTAACAATATGATTAAACCTTAATTCTTTAATGTGTTTGTTTCATTGGATTTTGTATATTAACATTATTTTTTCAATTTATGAATATTAAAAGATGAACACTTTTCCAAATTTGTTATGGGCTTTTTCAAGCTCTGGCAGCGTTGTGCGAAAACCATAATTTTCACGCCCTCCGAACTAACTCAATTGGTGAAATTAATCAAAGGCCTTCGTTGCTTAGCGACCAGCTGACTTCCAAGCGCGTGCGTGTGCTCTTCCCTCTCACTTTGTCAATTGACTGACATTGATTATCCAGTGGCGTTGGTATTGTCAGTGTCAGATTTTGAAGTATTTCGTATCCATATTGAATTCAAGTCCGATTCTTAACATTATTTGTTTTTAACAAATACCGTGTTTTGAAAAATACCTTACCTTTAAGGCAAAGCAAAAGTCAGTTTGTATATATAATTATTATATTGTGTCAAAAAAGAAGAGATGGATTTATTAAAAACACTTTAGACTGCAGAGCAAAAATTAAAATTAGAAATCAAAAAAAAAGTTTAGTCATTAATAATCCTTTTACGTATTTTTATACATTATAACTTTTGCAAAGAAATTAATAAAAATGTTTGAAATTTGTAGATTATTTTTCTTAACCTATAGACAAGTAGTAGTGGGAATTAATTAATTGATTAGAGCTATCACCTCTTCATAAAGAAAGCTGGTTAACACTGATGAAATCGCCTCCAGCGAAGGGGAATGGTTACGGTTGGCGCCAACCTACTGTTGAGGGGAGGCGGAATGGGATGACATAAACTGAAAACTGCATTCTCTTACTAATACAAAGCATTTCTCTGCATATTGGAGTTTTGAATCCTTGAGAAAAACTGTAAATTTTGGACTTATTCTGGGGGTGGTAGGGGATGAAACAAAAATCTGAAAAAAACGGCATCATCCTCTTACTAAAATACAACTTTTTTCTTACAGGCATTTTTGAGTTTCGAATTTTTTATTTATAAATTTTTGACCAGCGGGGGTGGTGGAAGGGGGTGAAATGAGAGTCCGAAAAACTGCATTATCTTCTTACTAAAGGCGACCTTACATTATGCTATTTAGGTGCAGTGCAAGTTGCATGCTATAACAAAATAAACAGAGCGCATGTGCGTGTGCTAGTTTGTGGCGATTTTTAAGCAAGAAAAACAATTAGAACAATTTCTATTTTCATGAAATTTGCAGGCAATTTTAGTTATTAATTTAGTAATAACTCTGCTACCAACCATAAAAATAGCAGAAACTCAGTCTTGCAGCGCGGAAGATCGGTATAACCTGGTATAAAATAGATGTAATAATTAATTTTTATTTTAGCAAACATGTTTGGAGTACCTTTTCTTTTTTCTTCTGCAAACTACTAAAACTGCTGATGTTGTAATAACTGAGACAGTACAAGAATTTGTTCGTTTTCTCTTATTCATTTTTGTTTATAATCTTTTCTAATCTTAAATACCAGAAAATTGTGAGAAAATTTAGTTTCACAATTATTTAACATAACGTAAAAATATGTTTGCCACACTGTATTGCATTATTCAAAATAAACCAAAGTATCTCGAAAATAGCTTAGTGTAAAACGAAGCCAAAAATTGCTTCAAAATAGCGTGGCTTTAAAATTGCACCTAAATAGCATAATGTAAGGTCGCCTTTAAACACAATCTTTCACGCAAACAGGCAATTTCCTACAAAAAATTTTCCCCGATACCGACGCACCACCCTACTATATACCGGGTGTATCAATCTTACGACAAACTTCGGTATATGGGTTATTTTAAGAGATATCAAAAAATGTTACCCATAAAAATAGTAAATGTCTTCAAGGTCCATATTAAAAATAAATATAAATCGTACTATTGAATTTAGATATTTTATTCTGATTACGTTATTCATTACAATATTTTTTGCATTTTCTGAGAAGATTTACTATATAGTCAAATGCAGTCTTATCATGCGGGTCATACGATTCAACAAATACTAACAGTTTTGTTTTCTTTTATGTATTTAATCACAACTTCCAAATAAAATCCGTAAGATGAATAAGACAGAGTTATGCAATTTTGACGGGAAAAAAAGGATCTGTATTTAGTTTTCAGCGATTCTAAAAAGTTTTTCACCAGTTAAGTTTTTATTTAAATATGTCAGTTTTGTGACTGACCATTCAAAGTGACGATATGAATAATAAGAAGCAATTTTCCGGTTTTTTCCATCCATAAGCAAAAAAAATGGTACTTAATCTGATAGATTATTTCGAAAATGAAAGAATAAGTGGAAATTTGTCAACCAGTGTGCAGGAAACAGTAGGTACGTCTATGTAGCTATCTTCATGTTAGTTAAAATAAGGTTAGTGACCTTTGGACCCGCACGATAAGAGAGCTTTTGATTATAGTAATATATTTTTCCACACTATCGGAAAGTAGAGATTTCAACGAACAGAAGGCACACCAAGTTTTGAAAAAAACATATTTTTAGTCAAAATAAGGTGAAAAAAGCTAATATTTTGAGTCAAAATAAGGTGAAAAAATAAATATTTCAAATCAAATAAATTACAGTGTATTTGGTACATAAAAAAGTAAGTTTTCACCAAATTACGTGAAAAAAAAAATTTTTGGTAGAAGATAAAAATCAAAAACCAAAAACCTGGCTTTTTAAATTTTCCACAAAAATGTTGAGGATATGTGAAAAAAGTGTGGATACAAAAGTTGTAGATCTTTTTATTACCTACAAGTCTGCCATTTGACTTTTTTCCATAGGACTTGTAGTTTTGCCGGAAATCGAGATAAACCGTTATTTACCCTTAAAAACTCACCCCTTTCCCCTTCCGGACCTCAGATCGCCCGTAAATTATTTTTCCTTTGATTCTTATAATATTCTCCTGCTTTTCTAATGGAATTCATCCTACTATTATTTTTTTTCACTTTTTATTATTTTTGAAGGCTTCTTCACTGGTCTATAACTACAATGGCCTAACGATATCTTTCAATTATTTGAAAACTTTGTAAAACATAAAAAATTAAGTATTTTAATATCCTCTCTTGAATAATGTATGTGTGTATTAGAACATCATACTTGAAAACTTAAAGATAAAGGCTAATGTAATTTCGGTATATTTAAAGAGAAAAAATAAAGTTACATTTTTAAAGTTCACTTCCCACACGAGAAAACTAGAGATAGGATGATGGGTCGTGTTCTAGTTCAAGAGGGTTGATCTAATACGGTAATGGAAATTGCAGTGGTAGATAAAGGATGACTGAAAAAATATTTAAAAAGACAGGTTAGAGTAACGTGGTATATTCAGTATTTTGTTTGGTATTTGTTAGAAATTTAGAAAATAAATAATTTTTATTATCCAAACATTATATTTCAACTAATATTATTTTCAAAAATTTAACAATAGCGTGTTACGAATTTATTAGGAAAAAATTGGTAATCAATTCAATTTTCGAACTAGCATAAAAACTAACAATATTTCAAGATCTATTCTAACAAAAACTAAACCAAAAAATGAAAAATAATTTTCCAAAAACTACATATATCAAATATCCTGTGAATGTGACACATTTTATATAGGTGTAATATCTGGACTATTAAAAATCAGAATAAACGAACAAAAAAAGTCAATTATTAATGATAGGGAATTCTATAAGTAACTAAATGCAGAGAAATGTTAATAACCAGTGTTGAAAAGAGAAATTGGTAATAATCAATTATTTTCGTTATAAGGATATTATAATAAGTTTTTATCCAGAATCTCTTATGATTTAATGTTGGAATTGTTGTTGTTAACTGATCAAACTTAATTCCAAAAAATCACAAATGTAATCATCTCACAAAAAATGTAAACAACACTAAAATAACAAATACATCACGATGCTTAAAAAAAATCGTTTCTCGAACGTACATCCCATTTTTAATGAACTATAATACTATAAGAATCAAGATATTACTATGAATGGAGCCTCAAGAAAATTTGACAAATTTTTGCAGTCTTAAAACTTCAAAATATTCATTAATTATTTAGTTGTCCAATTAGATAGATAGTTTCTGGAAAAGATAAGTTGGTTATCGAAAAGCGCGAAAGATAGTGTAGGATGTTAATGTACCATTTGAATAAAAAGACAAAATATTTTATGTCTTCCAATGGGATAAATGACCAAAAAAAATCAATAAAAGGTTGTTAATAATAGGTATGTTCCAACCGCAACCAGAAACCGTCAGAGACGATCAGAGAATAGTCGACCAATGCAATCAGTGATAGAAATTACACGAAAGTAGTTTGCTGTGACCAGTTATTCTCTGATCGTTTCTGACAGTTTCTGATTGCGGTTGGAAAAGACCTATAGTGTTGTGTTATTTATTGAAGACAAAATCAATTGAAGAAGCGGCGAACACGTGTGCCGACTTTTCACAACAACTACTCTGAGGAAACAAGGAGCATACCAAACTAATATCAAGAACTCGCAAACTATTTAAAAGTGCGAAAAGGACAGGAGAGTGGGAAGAATATTACTCCACTCTGACTGCTTACATGCTTACAAGAAACAGAACAGAAAGGTAAAAAGGGAGTCCATGGGAAATTCTGTTGTGAGGTGGAAACAACCTCAGAAAAAAGACTACTCCAGAAAATCCGTATACAATTTCCTATTAACCCCATAGACATTATTTTAAAACCCAATGGATCATTCACGGAAACTGTAGCGATAACCTACAGATTCTACTGCAGGCACATAAAATAATATTCCAGTATACATTAGATTGGGCTATCAACTGGATTGAGCCCATAGAGATACTACAGATAGAGGCAACAAGCCAGCTTGGAACCCGTAAGAGAGAGATAGGAAGTCGGAGGTTTAGGCTATCTTTCTCTAATAGCGCGCATGCTATATACACAGACAAAGACAGAAAAACCTCTGATCGTTTGTCTTTTTCTATCTCACCGGAGTTCAGACGGACATTTCCACTTACACAGCGACCTATGGCTTGTTGCCTCTATCTGTAGTATCTCTATGATTGAGCCACGCAAAGCTTCTGGACCCAATGGTATAATCCCAGCGCATCTGCAACAGGGGCAAATCCATCTATCACCAGTACTTTGTAAACTCTTCAGAGCGTCACTGGCTACTGGATACATTCCAACTGCTTCGAAAAGAGACCGAATCGTCTTTATGCCGAAACCAGGTAAGAATTATTCCCAGGTAAAGATGAGATGAAGATAATGGAGAAACTTATTGATTAGCATGTTCAGGAAAGCTTTGTCATTGAAAGGACACTACACTATAACCAGCATGCCTATCAATCAGGAAAATCCTTACAGCCTTGCACCAACTGGTGTCGAAATCAAAAAATTGCTCGCAGAGCATCTCTTGATATAAAAGCAGCGTTCGACCACATCTACTTTGATTCCATGATAGCCGCTGTTGCAAGGCGTAGAGCAGATGACACCTCATGTAGCTGGATGAAAAACATGCTTTTGCCAGCAACGACAACGTTGTCTGTCAATACAGGTACTGTTATATCGGAGCTGATGCAACAGGCTCTGGAAACGGTGGAGATATAGTGTAGGAGGGAATACCTAAGGGTGAACCCTGGAAACATTACTCCGATCCCTTCACTAGAAAAAGGAAGCTTGAAAGACTGAAACTACCAAGCCTCTTCAACGTGCAGCTGTGTCTAAGTAAAGATGTCAAGTATCTGGGAATAATTCTGGTTGAAAAACTAACTGGAACACCTACATGACAAAACTAATAAAGACAAAATGGCCCTAATGTCTGCCAAATGGGCGATAGGATACACATGGAAACTAAATCCACGGATCGTACACTGGATGTATACAACTGTGATGAGATCCATTGTTATCTATGGAGCATTAGTTTTTGGTCAAAGTCGGATCAGAGAAAAGCCAAACTTCAGAGGCGTGCCTGTCTGTGTATAAAGGGTGCTATGAGAAACCATTCTCAATCTTCCTCCTCTTGCTCTGCATGTTAACCCCAGACTAGAATGCTATGGTGACTGGCATGAAGTAACCAATACCCATAGTCATTTCAGAATCAGAGATGGTATCACAAACACGTTTCTTGAAATGAAAAGTGATAACATGTAGGCCACAATGAACGGCATACCATACCATATCCAGCTAAACTGGGATGGGTTGGAAGCATGCATGGAAGGATCGTTGGTGTGGTACACAGAAGGATCTAAGACTGACATAGGAACAGGAGCTGGAGGCCATGGTGCCAGACCCAGGTGCAATATCCACGCATCGTTGGGGAAGTTTGCAACTGTATTCCAGGCAGAAATCTACTCTATCGATAAGTGTTTGCAAATAAACATCGAAAGGGGGTATAGACGCCAAAAGATCCTTATAATCTCAGATAGTCAGGCAGCAGTGAAATCTTTAGACCGAGAAGTAATAAATTTACTGCCGCGGCGAAGCCAAGACAATGAAACTAGCCAAGGCAGTAAATTCTATTTCTCTGCCGAGTGAAACATATAATTTTTTCTCTGATTTTTTGTACAGAGTGTTAAGAAAAATCAAATTAAAATGAAAACTTTTTTATAACGGATATAACTCACAATTTTCAATATTTGTTTTAATCGTATGTTAAATATCGACAATAATAGTGTGCAGTGTCCACTGTCCAGTGAAGTTAGCCTATGCATGTGTGACGTGGAAGTGATTGTTTGATTCCATGGGCCTACTTAAATCACATTATGGGATATATACAGTTAATTTATTATACATATAATGATTTTTTCATTGCCTAAGCATTAAAAATCATTTTTACTGCCTAGGCAGTAAAAGTATTACTTCTATGATCGACAAATGTCACTAAAATGGACGTATAATGTCAATCGGAGAAAAAAGGTATTTATAGGTAAATAGCAGCATGGACGTTTCCAACTCTAGTTAGAAACATGTGAGGTCCACCAAGTTTTAACTCTTTAACAGGAGAAATGGTAGGGTGCTATATTTGTTTTAAGGCGAAGTCGATAATAGAAACGAGAGAGAAACGCAAAAATATATGTGGGAATGTACGTAAATAAGTTACAGATGCGAGTCTAACGAGGCGTTAAGGATTTTTATTTCTATATTTGACCGTTTTTGTTGGTTGTTGGAAGTGTGGTTTCGAAAATTCTTTATTGAACGTAGTTAAAGTATTAGTGAAATTGTTGCGATGAAAAACATGTCAGTATTTTATTTTCACTTTTAATCGCACGAAATCTGTGCGCAGCAACAAGTTCTTTACTTAAATATAAATTTAAAAACATAGAATTCTTAAAATACTAACAAATAGAATTAATTTATGGATTCCAGGCAACTTAAGAGTTAATTTTGTTTTTGATAGTACAACTTTATTAAGACTTGTATATGTTCCAAAATTTGCTATAGATCAATTTTTCATTGATATAGAAATTTCAGATGTCACATATTTCTTATGATTTTATAAATAGATATGCGCATCTTCACATTATTATGCCATATATAATATTTTCAATTCAAATAAATGTTTTTCTACCCTGCACTAAAGGTCCATCTACCTTCTTATTGGTAGCGTGTAAAGGCAAGTTTACATTAGGCAAGTAAACAGTAGAGTAAAGAGGTAAGCAGAGAAAAATAAATGAAGTCGACAATTGTAAACAGTTTGTAGAGTGAAAAGTCCAATGATCTGGGGCTGTATTTTTAACCGAGGGAGTAGACCTTTCCGAGAGAACACATATTTTGTTTTTATTTTGCTTGGCTAATCTGTCACAGCAGTGACAAAGATAAAATATCTGTTCTCTCGGGAATCTTCACTCCCTCAGTCAAGAATACAGCCCCTGATACCTTATTAGGCGAGTAGAGTGGTATTCATGGGGTAGTTTGTCGAAAAGCTAAAACACGTGTACATCGTTATTCATATATAATACTGTTTTGCTTTATTTTTTACTAAAAATATAAAAATAAAATATAATCATTTACATTGAACTATTAGAATTAAAGCTATTTGTGATGTAATTCAATAATGATTCATCCCTGGGTTTCTGAAATATTTATTTGTTACAATTTTCCTTGTCTTGTATAGGCTAGAGATTAGCAGACTATCGATTTTACACACATTCAGCCACTGAGCATTGGTGAACCAAATGGTAAACTCGCCCAATGGTTGTTGTCTACAATGTGTAGACTCTTCGACCCTTCAAAGTCATAAATTTGACAACCACTGACAGTTTAAAATCGAAATAATAAAACTTGTACGTTTTGTAACTATATTTACAGTATGATCATATAAAAGGACTAGCCCATTTCTTCAAGTATGTACAGGTGATGTCATAACCGTCAAGAATGTTCTTGCCAATATTGTATGAAGTGCTAACATTATTTTATCAATTTCTACGATCCCCACTTTTCCTTTCCTCAACATCACTCACAACATTACCTAGAAGCCGACAAAGTAGGTTTTTGAGGAGAGGTTTTCCGGCGAACATTTTGCTAGAGAGCATGAAAATTACATTTAACGCCAATTTTAACACAAATACATTTTTACTGCAGAAGTAAATACATTACGTCTATAAAGTTAGCACAGCCAAATAAGCACAATCGATTTTGATTAACACAACGATTTAGTGCTTTTTTTGTGCTAATTAATTGCGCAATTTTTAATTTTTGTGCTCTTACCATTTCGTTGAAATCGATGGCTGTGTCAGCTTCAAAAAAAGCTAGCACAGCCATATATGAAAAATTGTTTATTTTGATTTTTTCTGGCACATCGATTTAGTGCTAATTATGTGCTTTCAGAATATGCCATAGAAAAAAATTTCGGATCACGATTGGTCAAAAAACCACCCCCCAGCCCGACAAGGCGCAAGAGTAAAGTAATCGAAATTCTCAGCACAATCAAATTTAAATTGTCGATTTTAAATGCATTAATGATGGGCTTTTAAAATACCTATGTAGAGATTTTGTTGCTCCAACCCTTATGATAAAAAACCACTCCCAGCCCGACGAGGTGCAAGAGTAAAGTCATCGAAATTCTCAGCACAATCGAATTTGAATAGTCGATTTTAAATGCATTAATAATGGGCTTTTAAAATACCTATGTAGAGATTTTGTTGCTCCACCCTTTATGGTAAAAAACCACCCCTAGCCCGACGAGGTGCAAGAGTAAAGTCATCGAAATTCTCAGCACAATCGAATTTGAATAGTCGATTTTAAATGCATTAATAATGGGCTTTTAAAATACCTATGTAGAGATTTTGTTGCTCCACCCTTTATGGTAAAAAACCACCCCCAGCCCGACGAGGAGCAAGGGTAAAGTAATCGAAATTCTCAGCACAATCAAATTTGAATAGTCGATTTTAAATGCATTAATGATGGGCTTTTAAAATACCTATGTAGAGATTTTGTTGCTCCACCCTTTATGGTGAAAAACCACCCCCCAACCCGACGAGGTGCAAGAGTAAAGTCATCGAAATTCTCAGCACAATCGAATTTGAATAGTCGATTTTAAATGCATTAATAATGGGCTTTTAAAATACCTATGTAGAGATTTTGTTGCTCCACCCTTTATGGTAAAAAACCACCCCTAGCCCGACGAGGTGCAAGAGTAAAGTCATCGAAATTCTCAGCACAATCGAATTTGAATAGTCGATTTTAAATGCATTAATAATGGGCTTTTAAAATACCTATGTAGAGATTTTGTTGCTCCACCCTTTATGGTAAAAAACCACCCCCAGCCCGACGAGGAGCAAGGGTAAAGTAATCGAAATTCTCAGCACAATCAAATTTGAATAGTCGATTTTAAATGCATTAATAATGGGCTTTCAAAATACCTATGTAGTGATTTTGTTGCTCCACCCTTTATGGTGAAAAACCACCCCCCAACCCGACGAACTGCAAAAGTAAAGTCATCGAAATTCTCAGCACAATCGAATTTGAATAGTCGATTTTAAATGCATTAATAATGTGCTTTCAAAATACCTATGTAGAGTTTTTGTTGCTTTACCCTTTATGGTGAAAGACCACCCCTCAGCCGGACGAGGTGCAAGAGTAAAGTCATCGAAATTCTCAGCACAATCAAATTTGAATAGTCGATTTTAAATGCATTAATGATGGGCTTTTAAAATACCTATGTAGAGATTTTGTTGCTCCAACCCTTATGATAAAAAACCACTCCCAGCCCGACGAGGTGCAAGAGTAAAGTCATCGAAATTCTCAGCACAATCGAATTTGAATAGTCGATTTTAAATGCATTAATAATGTGCTTTCAAAATACCTATGTAGAGTTTTTGTTGCTTTACCCTTTATGGTGAAAGACCACCCCTCAGCCGGACGAGGTGCAAGAGTAAAGTCATCGAAATTCTCAGCACAATCAAATTTGAATAGTCGATTTTAAATGCATTAATGATGGGCTTTTAAAATACCTATGTAGAGATTTTGTTGCTCCAACCCTTATGATAAAAAACCACTCCCAGCCCGACGAGGTGCAAGAGTAAAGTCATCGAAATTCTCAGCACAATCGAATTTGAATAGTCGATTTTAAATGCATTAATAATGGGCTTTTAAAATACCTATGTAGAGATTTTGTTGCTCCACCCTTTATGGTAAAAAACCACCCCCAGCCCGACGAGGAGCAAGGGTAAAGTAATCGAAATTCTCAGCACAATCAAATTTGAATAGTCGATTTTAAATGCATTAATAATGGGCTTTCAAAATACCTATGTAGTGATTTTGTTGCTCCCGCCTTTATGGTGAAAAACCACCCCCCAACCCGACGAGGTGCAAGAGTAAAGTCATCGAAATTCTCAGCACAATCGAATTTGAATAGTCGATTTTAAATGCATTAATAATGGGCTTTTAAAATACCTATGTAGAGATTTTGTTGCTCCACCCTTTATGGTAAAATACCACCCTCAGCCCGACGAGGTGCAAGAGTAAAGTCATCGAAATTCTCAGCACAATCGAATTTGAATAGTCGATTTTAAATGCATTAATAATGGGCTTTCAAAATACCTATGTAGTGATTTTGTTGCTCCACCCTTTATGGTAAAAAACCACCCCCAGCCCGACGAGGTGCAAGAGTAAAGTCATCGAAATTCTCAGCACAATCAAATTTGAATAGTCGATTTTAAATGCATTAATAATGGGCTTTAAAAATACCTATGTAGATATTTTGTTGCTCCACCCTTTATGGTGAAAAACCACCCCCAGCCCGACGAAGTGCAAGAGTAAAGTCATCGAAATTCTCAGCACAATCGAATTTGAATAGTCGATTTTAAATGCAGGGTTGGAGCAACAAAATCTCTACATAGGTATTTTAAAAGCCCATTATTAATGCATTTAAAATCGACAATTTAAATTTGATTGTGCTGAGAATTTCGATGACTTTACTCTTGCGCCTTGTCGGGCTGGGGGGTGGTTTTTTGACCAATCGTGATCCGAAATTTTTTTCTATGGCATATTCTGAAAGCACATAATTAGCACTAAATCGATGTGCCAGAAAAAATCAAAATAAACAATTTTTCATATATGGCTGTGCTAGCTTTTTTTGAAGCTGACACAGCCATCGATTTCAACGAAATGGTAAGAGCACAAAAATTAAAAATTGCGCAATTAATTAGCACAAAAAAAGCACTAAATCGTTGTGTTAATCAAAATCGATTGTGCTCATTTGGCTGTGCTAACTTTATAGACGTAAATACATTACATATTTTCACATATTAACCGCCCAATGACCCGACATTTGGTTCTCAACCAAAATTGCAATAACGGCCCGGTGACCCGCTGTATGGATCCCTGTACTGGTTATACCCTTCAGCTTTGTGAACCAAAGTTTGGTTTGAGCCTCGGAATTTTTTTCGTGGTGTGAGTAACGAAATTCCAAGTAGAAATTTTTCTTTATAATTTTTATTACTTTATCAACTAAAGAACTAAACAAAAACCAAAATAAACTATTTATAACAATTATAAAAATCAAAGAAACCTAGAATATGTTGAGGCTCCGAGACCCAAACGTTTGTTCTCATTTTCAAAATCGTTTTTTGTTAACCACAAATATCCAAAATATTTGTTTTAATTATTTCTTTTCATTTTCTTGATTGATTGATTGATTGATTGGATCAGCACACCAGTCAAAGGATTGATGTCCTCGGCACCTCAGCCTTAAGGCTTTTTGTGCTCTTGGTTGTGCCGTTTATGTGAAGAGACCAGCAGCCCTTATCAGGCTCAGCAGACTTTTCACTAGGTTCTTCTTGGAGAAATCCTCCCTTGGAAATTCTAGTCCTAGGAGTCTATATCTCCAGTGAGATAGTGCTTCACAATCCATGCACAACCGACAAATAGGTTCCTCCCTATATATGCCGATTGTATGCATGTGCTTCCTTAGAGTGCAGTGTCCAGTGAGTAAACCCGTCACTATCCTTATTTGGGCCCTGCTAAGGTTTAGTATATCATTGGTCAGCTTCTCCGAGGGTTTTTTAACCAGGAGTTTGCTGTGTTCCTGTTTTGGCACGTGTCTCCAGTACGACTGGTGTTTAGTTTGAGTCCACCGAGATATACAACCACGTGCAGCAGTTTTGGATATCCCAAATACTGGTTCAGGACCAGTGAATGCTGTCTCGGACCCCAGCTTTGCTAGGTTGTCCGCCTTTTCATTTCCTACAATGCCCTTATGCCCTGGGACCCACTTAAGAGTAACTCTATTATGGTTAGCCAGGGTTTTAAGTTTCTGTAGACAATCCCAGACCAGTCTAGATCTGATCTGAGGACATGCTAAAGCTTTTAATGCTGCCTGACTATCAGAGAGTATTAGGATCTTTTGACCCCTGTACCCCCTTCCAATATTCAGTTGCAAACACATATCGATAGCATAGATTTCTGCCTGGAATACAGAAGCAAGATTCCCAAGCGGTGCATGAAAATTGCACCTGGGTCTAGCACCATGAACTCCACCACCTGTTCCAATGTCAGTCTTTGATCCGTCAGTGTACCACATCAACGTTCCTTCCTGACTGCTTTCTTCCAACCCGTCCCAGTTTAGCTGGATTTGGTATGGTTGGGTGTCGTTGCATCTTGCCAACATGTTGTCACTTCTCATTTTAAGGAGTGAGTTTGTGATAGCTTCTGTGATTCTGGAGTGACAGGGGGTTGGTTCTTTCATGCCAGTTCCCATTACATTCCAGACATGCAGAGCAAGAGGCGGAAGATTAAGAATTGCTTCCATTGCCGCAGTCGGGCTGCTTCTCATGGAACCCGTTATGCACAGACAGACAAGCGTCTGAAGTTTTGACAGCTCCAATTCAGCTTTCTTCTGATCTGTTTTTGGCCACCAAACTAAGGCGCCATAGGTAACCATGGGTCTTACCACTGTTGTGTACAGCCAGTGTACAATCCGTGGATTTAGTCCCCAAGTGTTCCCTATCGCCCGTTTGGCAGCCATAAGGGCCATTTTCCCTTTATTCGTTTTATCATGAAGGTGTGAGTTCCAGGTTAGTTTTGCATCCAGAATTAAACCCAGATACTTAACCTCCTGACTTAGACACAGCTGCACGTTAAAGAGGCTTGGCAGTTTTAGTCCCTCAAGCTTCCTTTTTCTAGTGAAGGGAATAAGCGCGGTTTTTGAGGGGTTCACCCTTAGGCATTCCCTCCTACACCATATCTCCACCATTCCCAGAGCCTGTTGCATCAGCCCTGATATGACATTAGGGTATTTCCCCAGTACAAGTATTGTCAGATCATCCGCATACCCCTGGGTGTATATCCCTTTCCTGTTCAGTTCCACCAGGAGATCGTCTATGACGAGGTCCCACAGTAAAGGGGATAGAACTCCTCCCTGTGGGCATCCCTTCATTATCCGCACCTCCATGGAGTCTCCAAATAAAGTTGTTATTGCAGTTCTGTTGAAAAGCATGTTTTTCATCCACCGACATGTGGTGTCGTCTGCTCCACGCCTAGCAACAGCAGCTATCATAGAATTAAAGGATGTGTTGTCGAACGCTCCTTCTATGTCAAGAATTGCTCCGAGAGCAATTTCTTGATTTCCTAGTGCAGTTTCAATTTTCGACACAAGATGGTGTAAGGCTGTTTCGCAGGATTTTCCTGATAGATAGACATGTTGGTTATAATGAAGAGGCCTTTCGATGAGAAAGTTTTCCCGAACATGCCTGTCAATGAGTTTCTCCATTGTCTTCAGCAAGAAAGACGACAGAGTTATTGGCCTGAATGACTTTGCCTGGGAATAATCCTTACCTGGTTTGGGAATAAAGACAATTCGGGCTCTTTTCCAAGCAGCTGGAATGTATCCAGTTGCCAGTGATGCTCTGAAGAGTTTACAAAGTACTGGAGATAGATGTGGTTGCCCTTGCTGCAGATGCGCAGGGATTATACCATCTGGTCCAGGAGCTTTGTATGGCTCAACCGAGTTGATGGCCCAGTTCAATTTGCTCTGGGTTATTACTTTGTTGGCAGCACTCCAGTCTTCCTTCCTCGCACGAGCTAAGGGAGATGGAGGTCTGACGGTTAGTTCCATGCCTATCTCTTCAGAATCTGGTAGATGTGCCTGCAGTAGAATCTGTAGGGTCTCGCTACCAGTTTCCGTGAGAGATCCATCGGGTTTTAAGATGTTACCAATGGGATTGATAGGGTCTTTGGCTAGGATTTTCTGGAGTCGAGCTGTTTCTGAGGTTGTTTCCACCTCACCACAGAATTTCCTCCAGGACTCCCTTTTTGCCTTCCTAATTTGTTTGTTGTAAGCAGTCAGAGTGGAGTAATTTTCTTACTGTATAATGAAAGTATTTGAAAAAAAAGTTGGGGCCCCGGGGACAGACAAAAATTTGTCATTGGGCGGTTAATGTGTTAAGGAGAGTAATATTTCTGAGACAAAATTAAACCAAAATAGTTACAAGTGGCTATTGTATTTTAAAATATATGAATTTTTATTCATATTTTGACCCATTGTTATGGAATTTTCAGCTGTATTGCACCGCCTATGTTTTGCTAATATGTTAAATTACCTTGGCAGAAGAAAAATAGGGTAATTTTTAACTAAATAAAACATTAACATGAACTACATTAGAATAATTTATGATCCATAAGCAATGTATTAATTATTCACGATTGATTAAAAAGATTTATTAACATTCATAGAATTGTTTCAAATTAGACTGATGCCCCCGCCACTTTGTTTTAACAAGTAAGTCTGGATTTAAAAAATAAGCTCGCCGCACCGTCATCTAAGCGAAGCTTAACTCCATTAAATTTTAAGCACAGCTTTTTCCATGGCTTATTTTTAAGCAGTTGATAAGCAGCGCGTTTCCCTGTGTTCAGTAAGTTTTCGAGAACCTGCTACGGCACGTCCAAGATTTTAACTTTCTGTGAATTGTCCTGCGGCATAGGAGGGTGACGGGTCCCCAGATGGCGGATAAGGGCTGGCCGGGACGTCATGCAAATGAAAAAACTGATCCATTGGGAAATGAGGAGCGTAAAAACCTAAAAATAATGAAGGAACAAGGAATTGACACCAAGAATGTGGTGTTGCCGATTCCCTCAATATCAAAACAGGGAGTAAACCAGCAGACAAAGGGCGTTAAGCGAACTGTGCCAGTCAGGAACACTCCTGAAAAAAAAAAGACAAGAGGGCCAAATGTACTACTAGTACCGGTATAAAAACTGGTATTAAATACATCGTGACCTTCAATGTGATCAAGGTAGCTGTGGTCCCAAGAAAACTTCACAGATGTACTTCTCTCTCAAGATCTGGTAGGGTCTATCAAAGAGGGCCTGACCAGCATGATCGACGAGGTGCAGAAGGTACCTATGTTTGAAACAAGTCGATACATGGACGGCTACTATGGGCTGAATTGTGAGAATGAGGAGTCCTTTAATATAACGAGGGACTATTTGTCACAAAAAACCAAGTGGCTCATCAAGAGTGAACTTCCAAAACAGCAACAAGTCCTCACCCTGCTTAAAGAGACTAAAAAAAGGATCTGAAAATGGGGTTAAAGAGGCTCGAGAAACAGAACCCAGTGCTTAAGGTCGATCGGTGGATGATCCTCGGCTCCAAGTCATCCGACAAGGAACTACATGTGAGTCTCCGGATTGATGATGAGTCCATGAAAGAACTGGTGTGGGTTCAATGGAGACCGTACTATCTATTCCAGCGGGCCAGTTTTAAAAAGCTGGAAAACTTGACCGAAGAGGAAATAGGGACTGGAGAACCTGTATCATCTACCTCTACGGACATAAGGACTGTCTTTTTATGCTACAAGTTAACTTGCTGTTGTCCTACATCATAGAGTGGTGACTGATAACGTAGACATCGTTCTAATTCAAGTTAGTTGGATAAACAAAGGTAAGATACTGGGACATAATATTAGGGGAATGGGACTGATGATGGGAGCTGATCGTACTAAAATAAGAACTTGTATTTGCTATAGATCCGAATACTACTTAATGCCAATTATGGAACTGGTAACATGGTAACAGCAATGAAACTCGAAAAAGATGGGATAGCACTAGGGAACCTGATGGAAAACTGAAGAAGACACAATCTGGATGTCATTGTACGGGCTAATACCAACGCACACCTCCGCAGTTGGGGCAGCAAAGACAACAACACCAGAGGTAAGAAACTTGACTATTTATGTACTACTGAACTTGATACTTCGATTATGGGTAATACGCCTATATTTAGAACATCGAGGGGAGAATCATTAATAGATGTTACTTTTTGTAATTTACGTGTCAGGGAAATGATACGCAAGTGACCCACTATACTACGAAATAAATGTAGAAAAATCGGGTATTAGAGCATACAGGGGTCCTAGGAGTACTGACTGGGTATCTTATAAAGAGGACCTGCTCTTTAAAATCCATACACGCCTAGAAAAACCAAAAACTACTGATGATTTAGTGGGAGCAGATGCATGGCTGCAGCAGACCACACTGACCTGGATGACTTGATCTGCAGAGGTAGTTATGAATGTCCTACATGAAGCTCTACGAATTGTGGAGGACTGGCGCTTTGAAGAGGATCTTTCAGTTAATCCAAGAAATATCAAACTAGTTGCTTTCACGAATAGAATAATTCTCTCGCAGGGTAGAGTACTGCTGTTCGGAGAAGAACAAGAAATATCCAAATAATTTAAATATCTGGGTGTGACCATTTATTCTAAACTAAATTGGTAGGCACACCTGGAAAAAAATACTACCAGGGTGACTGGGCCTTTCTGGCAATGCAGAAGAGTTATAGGCAAAATCTAGGGAATAGGATCTGAGGTGGTTCACTGGCTTTACATAACTGTAATAAGGCCAACGATCGCCTATGGAACATTAATCTGGTGAAAGAGGACAACCATAGAACATATTTACTGAGTGAGAGAACATTCCTTCTAGGGAAGAAGTGAAGTATTCAGGTTATTGATTGACCGATGGTTCCAAAATAAACCGTGGCACTGGGACTGGTATAAATGGACCTATGAAGAGAATATTCTTTAGTCTTGGTCTGTGTTTCAAGCAGAGACGATTGTCGCTATAGCCTGTTTTGATGAAAACATCAGAAGAGGATATACCGGACAAAAAATTAAAATATTCACTGACAGCCAGGCTCTGCTTCAAGCCATCAGTAATCCAACAACTAGGTCTAGACTGGTGAAAAACTGTAAAGAATCCCTCAACAGGATGGCAAGAGACAACAAAGTGTCTCTAATATGGGTGCCGGCATATGAGGGGACTGCAGGTAATGAAATGGCGGAACAGTTAGCTAAAGAAGCTTCTAGAGGAGATTTCATAGGTCCGGAACAGTTTTATGGAAATATTACATAAGAGGGGAAATGGGGAACTGGCTAGATAAAGAACACCAGCTCAAGTGGAGGTCGACACAAGGACACCTAGATACAAAGAGTCTACTGAACAAAATAGACTGGGAACTCTCAAACAGGCTATTGAAACTGGGTAAGAGACATTTGAACACAGCTGCAGCTTTGGTGACTGGACACAGCACCCTGATGAAACATATGCACAAAATTGGAAAAGTTAGTGAACCTATGTGCAGAAAATGTGAACTATATGATGAAACACCTACTCACATACTCTGTTTCTGTGAGAACTTACAAGGACTCAGACGTGCTTTGGAGAGGAAATAATACAACCATTACAACTACTAAAAATCAATCCAGTTAAACTAGTATCCTATATAGAAGACATGAAGAATCTGGAATGGTACTAAGATTCAGTTCAAGTGCCTAAGCTATTGAGCATAACCCAAGCGAATGAATGAATGAATGAAATAAACCCTGCGGATATCCTAAAATTTATTCGGGAAATGAGTCTAAAGTGACTATTAGTGTCTGAGACTATTCTCAGGAGCTAAGTAGAAATACCTAAACCGAGAATAATAGATGTTTAAGGTCTCAGTGAATCTCATCCCAGTGTACATACATACATTGGAGAAGGTGGTGAAAGCACTTATCTAGATGAAATAAGGAGGACAGGATGAAAAGTGAGATATGAAAGGTGATTAAAGATAATGGCATGTGGATGAAAACGACTGCTACTTCAACTTCCAAATAACACTACCGAAAGATACAAGACAAGATTATGTATGTAAATATCGCACCACGGCGCGAAAATTGAGACTTTTCAAAAGAAAGTTATTTTGAAATAAAAATTATATGATTTTTTAAATTTTATATACCTACTTAGTTTTGGCACTATAATGTTAACTATGATGAATCTGTTAATCAGGTGTTGTTGAAAATGTGGTGAGGTTTCTGGGTTGTATCACTGTATGCATTTTGTTTTATGTTGTTCTTTTAAATAAATTAGTACATACTTACATAATATTCCGTAACTTAATGAAATAATGTTAACGCTCACCTGAAAAGGGAAAACAAGAATTAATAAATGTGTATTAAGAATAGTTGGGTTGCAAAAATAACATGGTGATTAAAAATAAATGGCTTTACAACAGGAGAAAATATTCCACATTGTGGAGGTTAAATCAGTAGATTAAGGTAGACATGAAAAATGGTTGGTTACTTTTATAGCCAAATAATTTCATTTCAAAATTATCAAGAATTAAAAAGTCGTTAAACGAAGGAAAGTTCTGTTTTATCGCCTTCCTTGAAGTAGCGTATGTTTGATGAAGTACGGGTTTTAAATTTATACAAATACATACACAAGTTAAATATAGAATTAAAGAAATTTCACAGGTATGCCAACTACCAGTGTCCCTATTAGGGAAAGTCGTTCTAAGTTATTCTAGATAAAAATTCTGGTAGAAATCGGATGGTTCATATAAATAACCTTTTGTATGCTCATTGTGGTGTATTCATTATTCTTTTTGTTAATTATTTTGGGAAATCAAACCACAATTTTTTAATGCAACGTTTCGGTAGCGTTATCAAGAACAATTGAGTTTTTTTCTACAATTACTTGATAAAGAAGGCTTCTTTGCTTGTCACTGGCAACGAAAAGTTTTCTGAGTACCGTAACTTTATCGCTCTAGCGCGTTAAAGTTTGATAAACGCGCGTCGTCCGTAGCGACCTGTGAGTATATTTGTTACAGGCCATTTGTACAAATTTTCATCTCACAAAATTGAATGATGACATAGATACGAATTTTCAAATTCATTTTTTCTGAATTTGCTCAGAGTCAATCATTCGATCTAGTCGCTCGAACCCTCAATTTGTCCGTATTTTAATTACCTACGTAATGACACAGTATTGTTTAACAACAATATTTCAGACATCTCCAAGCACTCTAACAATAACATAACATCGCGCTGTTTTTCCACAACGCCATTTAATAATAAATACGTAATTGGCATAAGTTTCACGGTTATAGTTTAATATATTATATAACTTATTGATTTACTTAATTTTAGTTTCCTGTAACAATTGTTGTATTTAAGTGAAGCGTATTATCAATAGACGTTAAGATAATATTATCATACTATTATAACGCCTTACAAATTTGAAAATTACTTTTCAGAGTAGACTCTAGGAAACAACATCTACTTCTCGGGCTATATACCCCGACAGACAATGAATTACACTTCCAAGTTAAACGGGGTTGGTATATATGATATATGCAATATTATAACCAACCATTCTGGTTTGTAATTAGAAGGGATAATATCACTTGCTGCGTATTAGCGCCTCATTAGTACAAGGTTTATAGCCCGAGAAGAAGATGTTGCTTTCTAGTGAACGGTCTACACTTTGAAAAATAATTTTCAAATTTGTAAGGCGTTATAGTAGCATGATACTATTATCTTGACGTATATTGATAACACCTTTTACTTAAATATGACAATTGTTACAGGAAACTGTAATTAAGTAAATAACTACAAAACCGAAATGGTTTTTTGTCAATATAGAACTTTGGCTTGTGGTTAGTTGTGGAGATGTCGCTATTATTGCATTCTTAGCATTCCCTTCATAGGACTTAATGTATTAATGTGATTTCAGCGTTGTCTTCAGTTCAGGATTAAGCTCTCCGAGCTTCTGGATGAATAATATCTATCTTGCACTGACGAGGCGCAAATACGCCGAAACCAGTTTGCAAGTAATATTGTCCCTTCTAATTACAAACCAGAATGGTTGGTTATATATTGCATATACATATACCAACCCCGTTTAACTTGGAAGCGCAATTCATTGTCTGTCGGGGCATATAGTCCGAGAAATAGATGCTGCTTCCTAGAGAACGGTTTACTCTTTGAAAAGTAATTTTCAAATTTGTAAAGCGTTATAATAATATTACTTATTATTGTATTATATTAGATACTATTATCTTGACGTCTATTTTCTGATCTGCTTGTGGCACAGCGGGCATAATAAACTGGAAATATCCATACATGTAGTACCTATAAAATGTGTATGAATGTTGAACTGCCTTGTACATTAAATCATAAATCTTACATTTAAAACAAAGTAGTATTTTTACTTCTTCAAAGTTCCTTTCAAATGCGGTAAGCATCTACTACAAAGCGAATCGACAGCAACCACAACTTGACACACATCTCTTGATTTACATCTACATTTTAAGTGTTTGTGGTTAGATTTTTTGCGCATTGTTAACATATGCAAAGGAAAAATAAATAAATAAAAAACAGAAAACACATTAATCACCTGGAGAATGTTCAATGTTCAGTAGGCGGGAGTTCAGGTCATCAAACCGAGAAAATTGGGGTTATGTGACCTTGCGTTGACATTCAAGATACATTAAAATTTTACACGGTAATAAATGTAGTAACAAATAATACGTTTATCGTGTTGCTGTTATTCCAGATATTCTAATATCAAACAACAAATTCTTATTCTGGATTAATCAGGACTGTACACTAAAACCTCCAGTGAATGCTTCAAATAGAACCGAATCTTATTCGAACCTTGTATGTTTGTATAATGGGGTGACATTCGAACCTTCTAAATGAATCTCTCCGCAGCAATTCCAAAAAACACAATCGATTCTCGTAGTCATTTACACTAGTTTCTTTCAAAGAATGATTTGAATTTAAATCTTAAAGCCCGTTTCAGACAGTACCGACGATTAATGCTGATGGCCGATGCCTAGGAAATAAATCCTCACACATATTTTATTCGACCGTTGTTACGCGGACATGTGAATGATACTTATAAAACAATGAATCGAATCGATTATCAGCCCTGATCATCGGTCCTTTCTGAAGCGGGCGCAAGCTGCAACTGTTTAATCCTATTAGAGGTGTTTTTCTCATAGATATACTACAGATAGAGGCAACAAGCCAGCTCGGAAACCGTCAGCATGTAAGAGAGATATAGAAAGTCGGAGGTTTAGGCTGTCTTTCTCTGATAGCGCGCATGCTATATACAAAAACAAAGACAGAAAAACCTTTGATCGTCTATCTTTTTCTCTCTCACCGGAGTTCGGTAGGACATTCCCACTTACACAGCGGCCTATGACTTATTGCCTGTATCTATACTATCTCTATGGTTTTTCTTCTTTGTGTCGTATTGGTTAATGTGAATCATTAGGCAGGCTTTGAAAATTTTGAGTAAGATTGGGTAAGGTTGTGAGCATAAATATTTGAAAAGGATAGATAAGTAGTTTGCAATTTGACTTCCGTGAAATTCAAATTCGATGCTTTCTCGAAAATTTTAGTGTAAGGTTTGATTGTGTGTAACCTGTTTAAAGATTCTCAACACCATTACCACATGGAAAAAATGCCATTCAGGCCACATATACGGGCCAGGAATCAAATACTCTGAAAGCTTGGGAAAACTTTAAGTCACTTTTAAGAAAAAATTTAATTCATACGAAAGTGTTCAATATTAATAAAAAATATAGTATGCAAATGATTATCATTATGTCGGATAGTCAAGCAGTCATAAAAGCACTGAGTTCTTGTGTAATCAGTTCTAAAATGGTATGGGAAAACTCAATGAACTAAGCGAGAAGAACATCGTAATTTTACTGTGGGTTTCAAGAATAGGAAGGAGAAAAGAACCAGATAAACTAGTAAAAACCTTTTTTCGGTATCAGATCCAATCTAATATTAGCCGAAAAGAAGAGAACATAGAAAATATCTAGTAAGGCTAAGACAATCAAAGATACCTATTCCTGGAGAACTACATCCAGGTGAGGACCAATTAATCCCTAAGCCAAAATGGCACTACATTAAGAGTTTTTTGACACTGCCGCCTGAATGGACACCTCAAAAAGCTCAAACTAGTGGAGCAAGAAAAGGGTAGATTCTGTGGAGTGGAAGAAGAAACCTCTAAATTCCTTCAGGGCATATGTCTTAAGGATTTACTGAGGCTTTCCTCAGGAACTAAGTAGAAGAAAAAAGGCGCAATGATATTTCAGTTCTAAATGTCACTTTAGTATGTATACATACATACAATGGTAAATCATTTTTCGGTAGCGCGGTCTATCATTAAATTTCCAGAAAGAATATGTTTTGGTCACTTGAATTTATTCATTGGTTTTTGAGATATTCAATTTTGAAATTGAATTTTTCCATGTTGTTTAAATGGAAATAATAGTTGGCGATACGAGATAAAGTTCCGGATTAGACAGTATTTTCTCATCACTTTCTTCTTTGAAATTTGCATATAAAAGTTATTATTTGGTATGCGCAGCAAAAACTATTAATGATACATAAAATAATGTACTAACCATTTGTCTAACTATTACAGTAAAGTCACAAAAACCGGTAATTAAAAAAATTGCCAATCAAAACACGGGTAAAATCGAAAGACGATGACTAACCTTGGGCTGAAAAAACCCGGGCCAAACAAATTTTTATCAAAATCAGTTTCATTCATCAACGTAATTTTTATCAAGAACAACGCAATAATTCCAGCGCCGCTCTTCCATTTCAATACCACTTTTGTATAACGATTTATGTTTTGCCTCAAAATAGGCCTCAGTGTCAGCGATAACCTCTTCTTTGGAGCGAAATTTCTTACTGGCGAGCATTTTTTTATGTCTGCGAACAGCCAGTAGTCGCTGGGAACCAAATCTGGCGAATACGGTGGATGTGGGAGCAATTCGATGTTCAATTCATGTAGTTTTGCTATTGTTTTGATTGACTTGTGACACGGTGCGTTGTCTTAATAAATTTTTGTCTTTGTCATATGCGGACGTTTCTTTGTAATTCCGGCCTTCAAATGCTCCAATAACGCTATATAATATTCACTGTTGATTGTATTTCCCTTTTTAAGATAGTCGATGAATATTACACCACGTATATCCCATAATACCGAGGCCATAACCTTTACATCTGATTGTTGTGCTTTCGGGTGCTTTGGACAAGTTTCTCCAGTTGCTGTCCACTCAGATGACGATCGTTTTGATTCTGAAGTGAAGTGATGGATCCATGTTTCATCTATTGTCACATATCGACGCAAAAATTCCGGTTTGTTACGTTTAAACATGGTCAAACACTGCTCAGAAGCATCAACACGTTCTTGTTTTCAGTCAACAGTGAGCAAACGTGGCACCCACTTTGAACAGAGCTTTTCCATAGTCAATGGCTCATGCAATATATAGCCAACACGTTATTTTGATATGTTTACGATGTCAGCTAACTCACGCAGCTTCACTTTTCGATCATTCAAACGATTTTGTGGATTTTTTTTATGTTTTCTGGTGTTACCGCCTTATTTGGACGTTCACTGCGTTCCGCATCATCGGTATCTCTACGACCACGTTTGAAGTAAGAAAACCATCGTTTTATTGTTGTTTCTGTCCTCATAACACTTTTCAAGCCATTGCTTCGCTTGAACGGTATTTTTTCCTATCAAGAAGTAGTGTCAAATTAAAACACGAAATTGTTATTGATCAATTGTTTTGAAAATATTAAAGGTAGCGTCACTTTTAGCACAATAAATCACGAGCTAATGAGTAGAATATCATGAAATTATGATAGCCGTCTTTTTAAGGTCAGTACTAACTGAAAAACATGCGATTGCAATAAAACTAGCGCCATCTATGTGTCAGGCCCGGGACTTTTCAGCCCATGTAATATTATTTAACTAAATAGTTTCATATCGAAGTTTCGAAGACACCAACCGAATGAGAAGTCATGGGAGGATAAAAAGTTGTTTTGTGGAAAGTAGAGCAAAGTAACGAGTAGCCACAAAAGTCCCCTATACCACATGAGTTTACTTGTAGCAATTGTGCAACTATGTAAGTATTTAAACACTAGTGTGATACTCTTCGCTCTGGCGAACGATTCAATAAACTATCGAATACGACGTACTGCAACATGCTTTAGCTAAAAAATTAATTGGACGAGGATACAAAAATTCTAGTTTTTCTGTTTATTTCTTGTTGAACCTTCAAAATGTAGATTTGTTGCAGCGTTTTTTTTGTTTAAAATAAATTGATTCTCTTTTCGGAATGGGAATCAACGTTATAATAATTTTTTTTTGCATGCGAGATATTTAAAAGTTAGTCATTGATTATAATTTGCAGTAAATCCGGATCTGTCCTCTTGTTTTTCAATAAGATTGAGATCCAAATATTAAGAGAATAAGAAAAAGTTGATGATTTTATGGATTACAGCTGGAAAAGTATCATTTGGGTGAGAAAATTTATTTAATTTTGTTCCACTTTATTATCGAAACATCTAAAATTGTCACAAGTTAATAAGTAAGAAAGTTGTATGCGAAAACACCAAATACATTCAATTTGCCTAATTTTTTTCTGCTCTTTCCAAATATGTAATTAAAATTGCAACATATTGACATTGCTGTTTCCAGTCAAACCTTACTTATTAATTATTTTTTTGGCCGGATCTGGAATAATATTTTTATTTATTATCTCAATCGAAACCACTGTACACAAAGAATATCCTTAACAAATATTTCAAAAATGCAAAAGGTAGTAAATAAGTAATAATTAATTGGAAAATGTGGGGAAATTAATATTGACCGTCGTAATTGCAATCATTTTTAACATTTCTGGGGCCGGAGCTTTTTTTGTTTTGAACCTTCATAAACCTAATTACCAGGCTATGGAATTCCATAATAGGATTTTATTTGGTCTGTAAGTATATTTTTTAAGTGCGAAGCAAGTGTGCATCACGCGGCCCCAAAGACAAAATTCCCATGCTGGCGCCACGCGATGCATATATACCAGGTATAATATTATGTATTTTAACCTTTGAGGCCAGGCCAATAATTTTTTTTTCTTCAGTGGGCCGTATAATTTTATCCTTCATAAGATTTCTAGTATATTGCGATGCAAACCTGAGCAGCGCGGCCTCAAATGAAATACTACGTGCGAAGCATATGTGAGTGGCACGGCTCATATTGTCAAGGGCCATGCGAGTCACACGTGCATCACATGGCGGTTAACGTGTTAAGGTATCTTCAGAGGCTTCGTCTCAAAAAGTGAAAATCAAGATTTAATCTCCTCGGAGTGCCCCATCTACCTCTACTGTATGTGCATTTCCCAATTAATCACCCTATATGAATAGCGTTGGCATTATCTGTAGTTTAGTTTGACTAAATTGTAACCTATTATTTGTCATAAATACCCAAATTAATCGTCAATATCATAATATATATTTTGGATATTATATTTTTGGGGAAAAAAAATTTGTTATTACATAGTAGATATATGAGAACGTTGAAAAAAATGAAATATTACTGCCAACAAACAGCGAAATTAAACTATGAATAAACTTTTTGAAAAACCAACTAAATGATTTTTATATACATTCTGCTTTGCATTTCAAAGAAACATAAGTTAATGACCTATTAGTAGCTAACTTACGTAACTACCTACAAAAATCAATTGAAGGCCAGATGCAGTGACGCCACGAATATTTACTTTTGACGCAAGTAGCATGTAACTATTTTTAAAGATCGTGGTAGTTAGAGTGGGAAATAAAAGTAAAAAAATAACTTGACACAGGAAAAATTTCAATAGTGTATAGCACACAGACCTACTCTACAAATTCCTTATTCGCAATATTTCATTTATACTCCGAGGGGATCCTATTTAACATCGTTTTTATACAATTTACTACGGTATTTCCACAACTGTTTTATCCGCCAACGAAAATGTATTCTTTAGTTAAATACAATACTTGCACACAAATCTAAGATCGTTACTAAAAAAAATTAACTCGTTACTGTATCGTTACTTTTGCTCAAAAATCATTGCTGCTACTTTTTTGAAATAGTAACGAATTATTCGTACCTTCTTTCCGAAAGCTACTGTTAGTTTTAACTAAAAAAATAACGTGTTACTGCAAGGGAAGCACTTCATTCACAGAAACGCGTTACTTTTTATTACACGCTTTATATTAGCTTCACTTGTATGTATGTTTGTTTGTAGCGCAACCTTTAAACTTTAATTTTATCCACTTTAAACGCTCAGGTTGATTTGAATTTTGCACACTTGTCAAGAACTGATGACTATACAATATAGTAGTAAAATATAGGGTGTTCCATTAAAAAAAACTTTAATTTCGCATCGAGTTTAAAAAAATAAATAAATAAAACACCCCATCCCATATTGGTATTAGTGGAAACGAACAAGCGGACAGATGTGCTCGTAGTGCCATTATAGACGAAAGTGCCGTATCGATTTCAAAAGTGGTTAGTTCGGATCTAAAATGCGTTTTAAATAATAAAACCATCGCTTTGTGGCAATCTCCGTGGACTGAAAGTGAATCAAAACTTCGTGAAATTAAAGCTCGATATAAAAAGTGGCTCCCATTTTCAAATAACAGACAACACCAAGTGATTATTTCACGTCTACGGTTGGGGCATACTAGACTAACTCATAACCCAGTATGTGATCTATGTAATGTAAATACCGGGTGTCCCAGAAGTTTCTGACCCATTTTAGCTGCAAAAATCTCGGAACTAAGAAACGGCAGGGAGAAGCGGTTTTCGATGAACAATTTCTTTTTATATAAAGTTTTCCTCAGTATAAATTTTTAATTAGTGAAATCTTATATAGGGTGTTTTGAAAAATTGGCATTTTTTAAATGCAAATATCGTCTATTTTTTCAATAAAACACCCTATATATTTTTATTCTATCTGAAATCTGAACTTTTACCCTTTCCGAAAATGTATAATTTGTTGAAGGTAAGATAAAAAATGAGTTAATTATTCGATTTTTAATGATAGGCTGCTATGTAGACATCTAGAGGCGTCAAAGTATGCTTTGGAATTTTTACAACCTCAATAAACTGACACGAGCTGTCAAAGTAATTAATTCCGATTTGAATAGTTCTTTACGGCAGATTGCAAAAATGTGTTGATCAAAATGGACAACACTTGGAAAAGCTTAAAGATTTTTATTAGATACTTAATTTATAATGTTAATTAAAATTTGATTCACCTTTCTAGTTTGTTTAGATGTTTCAGTTATTTCTAATGTCGTGATTATTCCAAAAACATTCGGTATAATTTTTCTTAAACGTAGGTATTAGTAAGCAGGTAAATTTTGTAATTGTTTTTTATTCAAAACTTATGTGTCAGACATCTTTATCTAATAAACATTCATCTAATCTTCAACAAATTATACATTTTCGGAAAGGGTAAAAGTTCAGATTTCAGATATAATAAAAATATATAGGGTGTTTCGTTGAAAAAATAGACGATATTTGCATTTAAAAAATACAATATTTTTAAAACACCCTATATAAGATTTCACTAATTGAAAATTTATACTAAGAAAAACTTTATATAAAAAGAAATTGTTTATTGAAAACCGCACCTCCCTGCCGTTTCTTAGTTCCGAGATTTTTGCAGTTAAAATGGGTCAGAATCTTCTGGGACACCTGGTATAACAGTGAAACATATCCTCGCAGAAATTCCTATATACCATACTTAAAGAAAAAACTGTGAACTACCCAACACATTTGAAGCCTTATTTCAGGATAATAATAAATTATCATAAACTAATAATATTTTTGAAATTAATTAATGCATTTAATTCAGTGTAATTACCTACTGTACCGTCGCTAATAACCTACTATGGTTGATGCGACTTTTTTGTTGAAATAAAAAAAAACACACCTTATAGGAAAATCGAACTAAAAAGTAAAAAATAATTTTTAATTTAAGAATAAAATGATTAACGAGAAAATTGCTCGATATCAATTGTTATAATTTCTTAGTAGTTATATTCCGAAATGCAGAGTTAGAGTACAAAGCACCCCACGCTATTACCATAATGACATTAATTTTTTGGTTAATCATTTTATTCTTAAATTAAGAATTATTTTTTAATTTTTAGTTCAAATACCTATATAGCGTGTTTTTTAGTATTTTTTAAACTATAATTTATTTAGTATTGTGTTACTGTAGAAGTAACGAAATTCTAAGAACGCGTTACTTTTAGCAATTAATTGCTCTCCAGGAAAAAATTTAGGCCAAGAAATAGAGCATACAAATCAAAGTATGTAGTTTTAAACAAAATTCCTAGAAGAAAACGGATGGCGTCATATCTACACACGAGATAACGTGTCAAGCAAAATTCAAGCTAACAGAATGGCGAGCAGTACCGTGTGTAATATTACACGAACTATTTGGAGCCACTTTTAATCCCCTCATAACTCAAAAACTATTTCACATAAACATGTCAAGTTTGGCTCATATATTGAGACTTTCGAGATACATAATGTGCTCCAAAGGTCATAAACACACCTCAAACAGTTATTTAGACATCAACTCTAGTAGATATATGGGTACCATATACCTTTTGTTAGGAGGTAAAATATTGACTTATTATTATTAAGTGGTCGTGGACAAAATAAGTAACGGGTAAAATGAAAAACACCAAGACTTTGTAAGCAAGACCAAGACTAAATAAGCAATAGCAATACCGACAACAATACCAAGACGGGACGATTTGAGCATCACCAAGACCGAATAAGCAAGACCAAGATTATCGGAGTATCGGCCTTGGTCTTGCTTTGCTCATCACTATATATTACATAAATAATACATACTAAGAAAGTTGGAGTAGGAATTTTGAAAGTGGATTTTTACTTAAACTACAACGGGTCAACATGTTCTTATGACAATTGGATATGGTATTTTAGTATAAATTTATACATTGACCAATAAACTGAGATTAGTAGCGATTGAAATGATTTCAACTTTATTATAGGATTTAAAACTTCAACTTTTCAACTCCTTTGAACAATGAAATTCAATTGAAAACAGAACGTCACTGAAAGCGTTCCTTGTTTGAAATTTGTTTCTCACTTAGTATTTATTTGTGGAAGACTTAATTATGTTATAGCGTTAAAGCGTTATAGGTACCGGACAAACACAGCCATAGGGCATCTTGAGATATTAAGGGCTGGAGCAACCCAATCCTTGAAGATACCTACGGACTTCATGTCTGCGAAATAGGATTTCGAACTCTTGTTAGATGTTGTTATCAAGGAACGTGAGTTAACAGAAAAGTAGTCTGTCAGTTGTGAAACATTATACTAACAAAGCAGTTTTGGTTAAGACGAGATGAGGATTAAGATTATTATTGATTTGACTTCAATAATGTCAGCTTGTGACGAGAGTTGAATACCTATTATATACTTTAATACAAGGGAAATATAACATAAAATTGGTGTTAACAAAAGGTTTAGTTGATTCCTGTAGTATATCTGATAAGCTGGTTATTTATAATTTAGCGTTTTTAGGGTTCTTGTGAACACATACTTAGTTTTAATATTTGTCGCTAATATTTTTTACTTGACATAATACTTTTCTACATTGTCATTAATTATCTTGAATTATGTCGAATAAAGTTCATGTATTGAGATTTTAGTTATTTCTGTTCAGAACAATTCCCTAACCGAAAAGCTTAATTTGTTCCCTTTCCATAAATATTGATAATATACTAAATTATCATTAAGTGTTTGATAAAATATCGTTTTATTAATCTAAAATACATGTTATTCCAATAATACTTTGCCACTGGTTAAATTTTTAAATTTAACAAAAAACACTAGAAAGATTTAAAAATGTCAACCAATCATGATTGAGCAAAGTTAGTGAACCTATGTGCAGAACTCTGTAATTAAACACCCACTCACATACTCTACTTCGGTGAGAACTCACAAGGAGTCAGACGGAAGCACTTTATTGGAGAGGAAATTATACAACCATCACAACTACTGAAAATCTCTCCAGTTAAACTGGTGGCCTATATAGAAGACACGAAGCTTCTGGAATAGAAGTAGATAACATGGTTAATGGTACAAATATTTAGTTGAGAACAGCCCAAACGTGTGAATGAGTGAATTATGATTTTTTGTTTACAAGTGGTCAAAGTGATATTCATTTCAAATACATAGCAGATAATTTAAAAGTGAATTGGACATAATGACAGATGTATCAGAAAGACAACGATTACAAAGATTAATGTTATTATGGGTCGAGTTCATCCCAACAAAGTTGATCGGGTAGCGATTTTTAGAGTGATCCATCAGTTTCACAGTTTCTACTGGTGTTCATCCATTTTTAAGACACAAATGTCAAATATATTCAAACCATATTATGTTAGGTCATTTTCTATGTTTATTAACATTTGCATAAATGACAGTTAATGTATCATTGATCGGTGGTGTAGCGTATTTCAATTGCGATGATTAAAATGGAGACTGCTACCACACCGCTCACATCTGAGCAGTTGACAAAACACGCGTTCAGCAAGAAATTGCTGATCGCCCCGGTAGCGCTACTTTGGTATGAACGCGACCATCGTGATCGGAAACGTTTCCATGACGAAGCAAGTACTATTTTTAACGATTTAAATCCTAAATGCCCTCCTATTAGTAGTTAAGAGATTAATGGACAATTTAATGAAACTATCAGGGTAAAGAAGAAGAAGAATACTTACTTAAGATGTATGCACTATTAAAAACATCTACAAGTGAATTGGCAAGAAACAAAAGAATTTGTACGAGTGCGGGTTTGGTGAAACATTATTTGATTGGTCCTTTCTGTATTTAATGTACGCTTATTGGTGCTAAGTATCTTGATGTGCTCCATAGGCGTGAAGAACGAAATCTTCTTTTTTTTATTAAAAAATTACTATAATAAAAATTTCAGGATGATTTGAGAACACAGTTTTCAAAATATTTACTGATTGTAAACGTTGCATTCTGATTTATTTAGTACGATTGAAACTTGTAATCAGTCCAAGTGTATATTTCAAAAAAAGTATAAATCATTTACCCAAAGAATATCTAATATCCCTCACTTTAATTAAACAAAGACATCCAACATCTACTTGACAGTATGAACTGTTCTCTCAGCTCTTTAATTAATCCCTTGGTGATATACTGGATATTTAACTGTTTTATTAGCTTTCCAAAGGTGGAACAGATTCAATATCACTTGAAAAGTAAAATTGTATGAACTTAGTCGATGTAAACCTGGTGAACCATTATCAGAAACTATTTCAGTTGTTGGGCCAAATACAGAAAATGTTTTTTTCAGAATAAAAATAGTTTTTATCCACAATAACATTATAATTTGAATTTTATCCGCACTTATAGAGCATATGAAGTATGTACCTACCACTTTATCCACTAGTAGAATAATGAAAAATACAATCTTTATTATTAATATTAACATTAACATTTATATTAATAAGTATTTTCTTTTTTGTTTTATCATAATAATTTCGCTTCGTTTCCATTTATAACAAGTTTGTAGTTGTCATTAGTTACAGAACTATGTGTTTGTCGAATTTTTTGATAAATCCGTAGAAAAAGTGGATGACTCCTCTTGTAAGGAACGACTAGTACCAGGAGTACCTTGGAACTTCTTTCTGCTATGGCGAAGCTCCTCCACCCACCATGATTAATTGTTGTATTCTCAGCACCTTTACAAGCCAATAAAGTTGTTGAAGTGCGCCTCATGCAATTGCCGCTATAAGCTTATGCGTTTTCCAGATTAAAAAATGAAGCAGCTCTTGGAGGAACTTTCGACAAAGTGTCGATTCCAACAGGTTGTGAAGTAAATTTTTGATTACCTAAAATATGTCAAAGTTTATTATCTACAATGTGTAAAAGGTTAAGAGATATTACCTTAATCATCAATTATTATTGCAAGACCTCATCAAAAATTCCTCCACTTGTACTCTTTCCAATATCTACCGTAATTTTATTTGCCTTGTACCCTTTCGACTGACTCTTCAGATAAGTAGTGAGCTTACTATATTTTCCAATGTCAATGTTTTTATTGACCTTTACAACTGCCTTCAGCATCGAGTACTTCCACCACATGGATGAAATTGCATATTTCTTCAAATGGATTTCCTCTACATTCATTAAATTAGGTAAATACCTTTTCCGTTGTTTACTGGACTTCACAGGTAATAATTGGAGAGTTGCTTCATAAGTTTCCTTAAGGATTATCTCAGGAACAAAATCGCTTTCTTTCATTTTTTACAAACTTCACAAATTCTCATTGATAAAAAATCTAAACTGAATAGCAACCATCCAACACCTCCCAAAATTATTTTTTCTCCAAGAGTATAATAATATCTATATTATTTTCGGCGACACAGATCTTAGAAATAACCTATTCTTTTACTAGTAAAATAATGAACGCTTATTATTGTACTAGTAACAAAATAATGAGAAACGATAGCAGCGTCTTATTATGGGCGTTGTAACCAAGTATGCAGGAACTGTCATTTAACTTTTATTTAATTTGATGTTTGTCAGTTTTGAAAAGTAAAAATGTCTCAAGAACAAGAATTTCAATGTACACCTCCGGAATTAGTCGAAATAGCTAATTCCACTATTGAAACACTAATTCCGACGCAGTCACGAAAAGTGTATGATTTTGCTTATGAAAAATTTATAAAATGGTGCAAAGAAAATATTGTATACGGACATAGGTACACAGAAAATGTTATGCTTGCTTATTTTACGTATTTGTCACGAAAATTTAAAAGTTCGAAACTATGGGCACAATATTCAATGATTAAAACTCATTTAAACATCGAACATAATGTAAAAATGGAAAATTATACCAAATTAGCTGCATTTTTAAAGCGACAAGGAGAAAATTATGCCGCGAAAAAATCAAAATTATGTATTAACAAAAAACCAATTTGATAAATTTCTTCAGGATGCACCGAATAATGTTTATTTAGCAACAAAAGTAGGTAGGTACTTTCTTATTTTTTTTATTATTATTATATTTATTAAATAGTTGCCAATAATACCTTTAGAAGATTAATATTTAAACTGACAACAATTAACGTATTTCGAACTTAAAATGTTTATACCACCATAGCTCAGCGGTGGAGCTTTTGTGTTCCGTCTCGGCCGATTCTTTTTTTACTTGTTTCAACGTTTGCATTATTTTTACGCTTGAAGAAAAAATAGTATATGTCACTCGGAGCAGTTTGCCCAGTTTGCACAGCCTCGGCAGTGCAAGAATCTGGGCTCAACAATAATGATAGCCTTCTACTCCTAGTAACATAATGTACCGGGTGGGCAAATAAGAACGACTGTCGGCCATATCCTAGGTTCGGATTGTAGTACAACTTTGGAAACAAAATTTATAACAAAAGTGGCTACGAGGAAAACCTGGAAATGATTTATAGAATTGTAGGTCCACCGCTAGAGGGCGTTATTGAATAAAAATAATTTAAAAAGCCAAATTTTACAAAATATGTCTAATTAAGAAGCATAACAAAAACAATCTTCGTATTCCTCAAAAAATTTTGCGTATATTTAATAACGCAAGTTTTAGTCTAACTATTCAAATAAGAGGTAGGGGAGAGTGGGAACTTTGTTATGAAAAAACGACCATAACTCCGATTCTACTTAACAGATCTTTGCAAAGTTTGTCTTGATGAAAAGAGTTCTTTTCCACCATTGTAAGGGTTATATTCTCAATTCCACTTAATAAGTGACGTGCCCGTTAGAGGGCGTTATTTAAAGTTTTTTATAAATCTAGTTCTCTTTGGAAAATATTAAATGGAAGCATGCATTTTTAACTAAGGATTATAAAAGTAGACAAAACTAGGAACATACCGCACGTTGATATCTTTTTCCTATCCCGAGATATCTTAAGAAACGCGTAAATGTTGGGAATTTCTTGTCAACCTTCAATTAGACTAGTTAGCCTCAACGGGAATAAACAAATTAAGTCCTGTTAGAAAGGTGTTACACTGGCCTATCTGCAGTAATTAAAAATATTGTCATAATAATGTTACCGTCTTCGCCGAAGGGCGTTACCTACAAGATAATACTTGTCAATTTTTCGTTTGGCGTACCTACAATAAAAAATTTTCAAAGGTAGAATTCTGCCTAAATAATTTCAATTAAATGAATTTTATTAAAAATGGAAAGAAAAATATCTCTTATGGGAATTGCTCATAAATAACCATGTTCGGTATATCTTAACACTTACTGTAGGTAATGAATTGCTAGTTGAAATCAAGTAGGCTTTGATTTATATGCTAATGGTACATATTAAGGCAGGTAATGAATTGACAGTTGAAATGACGTAGGCTATGATTTATACGATATGTCAAACATTATTTCTTACATGTTTCTATAATAATAAAATAAGTAATTTTCCAAGAATTTTCGATAATATAATTGGAAATGATTCTTACAAATGAAGAAGCTTTTGACTTGCTGGCTGTTTATTTCGAATGCATGAGAAATGCAGCTGTTGCTTCTAGAGTGTATGCGCAACAGTACCCAAACAGACGACATCACAGCAGAAGTTATTTTCTTCGAATTGCCCGACGTTTGCGTCCTACAGGAAGTGTTCATCTTCCCGTGTATCAAAAACGTGGTAGAGGTCGAACGGAGGATAATATAATTAATGTGTTATCCTATGTAAATTTTAACCCATATTTAAGCACACGAGCTATAGCCAGAGATTTGGGAATACAACGAACCACCGTCCGAAATATCCTACGAGAACACAGGTAACTACTTACTAATTTTATTAACTTTTAAATTTTTTTTATTTATTTTCATGCCCTATCTTTGAAAGCCTATAATTAACACGTTTTTTATTTTTTAATTATTTCCTGGCAAAATTGTATTATTGGTATCATTCGTAAAAGCACGGCAAAAGTTAAAGCATTTGGAGTCTTCTTTAGTTAACAAAGAATGACTTCAAGGTGTCTCTTACTGCTTTAAATGTTTAAAAATTTTACTATTTTTAGATTGCACCCATATCACATAGTCCTGCACCAAGGTTTAAATGCTGGAGATTTCGATAACAGACTGAATTATTGTAACTGGCTATTGAGTATGATGGAAGACGATCCTGAAATACTTTCACACATTATGTGGTCAGATGAAGCAACATTTCAGAGTGATGGTAGTGTAAATTGCAATAACATGCATTATTGGTCTCAAACAAATCCCCACTGGATGCAGGAGGTTCAACACCAGGGTCGTTGGTCCGTAAATGTGTGGTGCGGTATTCTAGGTGGACAAATAAATGGACCTTATTTTTTTAATGAAAATCTTAACGGAGAAAGATAATTAGATTTTTTAATAAACGAATTGCCACTCCTTTTAGAAGATGTACCCCTGGCAATTCGTCGTGATATGTTTTTTCAACATGATGGGTGCCCGGCACATTACTCTTGGGATGTTCAGAATTTCTAAAACCAAACATATCCTGACAGGTGGATAGGACGTGGAAGTTTATTTCATTGGCCAGTCAGGTCCTCAGACCTGACGTGTTTAGATTTTTACTTGTGGGGACGAATAAAAGATCTAGTTTTTTCCAACAGACCCACGACAAGGGATGACATGATCCCTCACATGGTCCTAAGAATACGAAATGCAATACAAAGTATTTCAGTTGCAGAATTGGAAAACGTTTTATCTACCCGTCAGAGATTGGAATATTGTATTGCAAATCATGGATGACAATTTGAACATCTAGGACGCCACTAATCGCACCCTTTGTTGCTATTTGTTTAATTTGTTTTCTTGATTGTTAGAGATATTTTTCTTACCGTTTTTAATAAAATTCATTTAATACAAATTATTTAGGCAGAATTCTACCTTTGCAGATTTTTTTATTGTAAGTACGCCAAACGAAAAATTGACAAGTATTATCTTATAGGTAACGTCCTTCAGCGAAGACGGTAACATTATTATGACAATATTTTTAATTACTGCAGATAGGCCAGTGTAAAACCTTTCTAACAGGACTTAATTTGTTTATTTCCGTTGAGGCTAACTAGTCTAATTGAAGGTTGACAAGAAGTTCCCAACATTTACGCGTTTCTTAAGATATCTCGGGATAGGAAAAAGATATCGACGTGCGGTTTTCGCCATTATGTTGCTAGTTTTGTCTACTTTTATAATCCTTAGTTAAAAATGCATGCTTCCATTTAATATTTTCCAAAGAGAACTAGATTTCTGAAAAACTTTAAATAACGCCCTCTAACGGGCACGTCACTTATTAAGTAGAATTGAGAATATAACCCTTACAATGGTGGAAAAGAGCTCTTTTCATCAAGACAAAATTTGCAAAGATCTGTTAAGTAGAATCGGAGTTATGGTCGTTTTTTCATAACAAAGTTCCCACTCTCCCCTATCTCTTATTTGAATAGTTAGACTAAAACTTGCGTTATTAAATATACGCAAAATTTTTTGAGGAACACGAAGATTGTTTTTGTTATGCTTCCTAATTAGGCATATTTTCTAAAATTTGGCTTTTCAAATTTTTTTTATTCAATAACGCCCTCTAGCGGTGGACCTACAATTCTATAAATCATTTCCAGGTTTTTCTCGTGGCCACTTTTGTTATAAATTTTTTTTTCCAAAGTTGTACTACATTCCGAACCTAAGATGTGGGCGACAGTCGTTCTTATTTGCCCACCCGGTACTATTAATTAATTTAAATAATTTTTTACGTTATAGCTGCTGTCAGAGCGAAATGTCAAATCAATTTATGATGAAATCTGATTCTATATGACTGTGATTGGATAAAACGTTGTATTGCATTCGTGTTTTGGTTGAGTTTTCTTGCGTGGATAAAACACTATCTATACACTAATACAATAAATAACTATTCTATGATCCCTTTCCTAAGTAGGCTTCTGCCTACTATCTGTCATAATTTGACACCATAGCGCAACAAGCGACAAGACTATACTTTGGCGCTTGCCTTTTTTTATAATTTAACTTCTAAAACTGTCCAACAGACAAGCTACATGAAAGATGGAAAAGTAGTAGCATGAGGCTTCAATTTACAATAAAATAAAATAGAAACAGTTCAAAAAATATTGGGTAAATTTACGTCGTCAGTTCAAGAGAAATTTGAAAGACCTTGTAGGATGCAGCTTGTATAATGGAAATTCGTGCCAAAGTGGTATCTCTGTTGCTTAGGAAGTTACACGCTATTATTGGAAATCCTACAAACGTAGTTGTCACATGCAAAAATTCTCAGTGAATGGTTTGACAAGCTCGCTGCTCTGTTTTCAATCCAATTAATCATCTCTGGGATCAACTGCAGAGACGCATTCGTCTCTAAGCTGCTTTGCCTGACGCCTCCAAGACACTACAAGAATAATTCGATGCCTCAGCCTATTTTTACCATCCTTATTACATACGTCGATTGAATTAGATTATTTTGACAAGAGGAGGTTATACTCGATGTCTATGCATTACATTTCATTATTTTTCAAGAGATTGGACGTAAAAACAATGAATCTTCATTAACAGGGATAATAACGTAAATAAAAAATCAAACTGATCATAAAGCATGTTGCTACATTTTGACACCAGTTGATACAAAACTGTTATAGAGGTTGTTCCAAATTTTGGGTAAAAATCATCTTCACAATCATAGCACCCCGTATATTTTCAAAATTAACTCAACGTCAAAATTTCAACCCGTGTAAAGAACTGACCAACGGTTCACAAAAACTAGTCAAATAGGTTGTTCCAGAGATAGCTATGGAAAATTTTTGGAAACCAGATTTTTTAGTTTTAATATTGTGTGATCGTTGTAAAAATCTTTTGAGTAATTCGAGCAAAAAATTCTTTATAGCTTTCGATAAATTGCACTTTTTATATCAAGCGGCAAAGTAGCACTTAACCTTACAATTTTACACTATTGCTAATGGATGAAATGCAAATATAAGAGTTGCAAAAAGGTGAAAAAGAAAAAATACTTATTTCACAAAAAAAATATCAACTCACGGCTTTTTTCAATCGAGATTATGCTGCAGTGGTTCTGGACTATTATTATGAATAGAGCGTACTTGGTGCACGAGAATACACCTTAATATTGCTAAATCAAAGTTAGAATGGGTTAATAAGTTCTTGACCTCACAATTACATTATTCGATAGGTCAGTTTTCTATGCAAATACGAGGTAATTAATTACACTTTTGTGAAATAATGGAGCCAAATGTTGAATTACTCTAGGTACATGTTCAACCAGCCAGTTACGAAACAAGTTATAGTCCTCAAAATAAAACGTTTTCTAAGAGACGGTGGTGACGTCTAGCGCTGTAGTGGTTTTAGAAATAATTTTTTCCTTGAATAAACTTAACTTTTATGAACAGTTTTTGACAGCTCTAACAACCAATCAAATTTTGTCATTTTGTGTCATATGAAACAATTTCATTCAATCATGTCAACATTACACTGACTATTTCACACACTTGTCAAATGAACCAATCAGGAGCTCTAGTCAAGTTCGGATTATCGATAACACCAAACTTGACTCTTGATCCTGATTGGCCTGTCAAGTTCGATGTTTTCAGATTTGTGACAGTTAAACGTCAAATATAAATAATTCCGCCGTGCACGCATTTAAAAATGAGCAGCTTTGGGATAAATTCCTTCGAATTAATCAATGAAAAAATGTGAGAAATAATAGCCATCAAGATATAACAACTATTGCAAGTACAAGCGGGTGTTCAAATAATCAAGCTCAAAGCATATGTATTTCAGTACGTTATGTTAATACTGTTTATTAAACTATTTCTCTAATCAATTTCTTAACTTTTTTGCTAATTTCCTTTCATTCTGCCGAATTTCAGATTTTTTACCTTTCACTTTGTTTGCTAAATAGTTTAATAAAATTACACTAGTGACTGAATTTATCTAATAATTCTGTCTTTTATTCCACAACTCAACTGAGTCCTGCGGACTCGTGGTGTTTTCAAGCAGCTCAGTTTCGTTATAAAATCGACAGACTTATCGCGAAAATTCAATCACATGTGGTACTACTACTAAAAATTTCACACCACTACTTTTCAACCAATATGATGCCTTAATTTTGACTATTTACCGTGGCAACTAAAAAGATTTCCGGACATTTTTTCAAGGCGCCACGATATTTAGGTGGACATTTTTTGACGGTTGAAAAGGTAAACATATATGATCTAAAACCATTAAATAATGTGAATAATGCAAAATTTCTTGTTGATTTTCTTTACCAACTCGCGACATTTCGCTATACACTTATTAAACTCAACATACTGATATGGAAAATAGTATCATACATCACATACACCAAACAAGGGTTATTTCTATATAAAGTTTTAAAAATTAAAACTATCTAAAAGGGAAATTTCTCTTATCAATAAACAAAAATAAATGAAACTAGAGAAGACAGTTTGAAATTTATAATGTAACTAATAAAAAAAAAGATAAACTAAAATTTGAATTAAATTTGACAAAATAAAAATAAACAAATCACCTGAAATATATTTGAACTTTAATCCGAACTTAAAACAGAAATCTTGATAACTTCTTTCTAAATTATAAAAAATTCTTTTCATATGAATTTTTCAGAGTCTTCAATCTTCAAAAGCTTTATAAAAGTTTTCTTGGCTAATATTAATCTAAAAAGAAAGAACCTTAAAAATAAAAAATTTATTAGTTAGGTTATATAAAAAATCTGACATAAAAATATAAAGAGTATATCGATGAACATAGTTAACTAAGAGTGAACCATAGAGAAATATATTAATTTGTCTATGGAGTGAACTTGGATTTGTCAACTTGAACGAAAGAAAAGACCTTAGTAACAGAAATAAAAACAAATGTAAAATAATTTTTAAAATTTTGAAATTAAACGATAAAAACAACAATGAAGTATTTAAAGATATTAATAATAAACTTTCATATTAAAAAAGGAACATAAAATTAAACATTCAAGTCAAATAATAAAAATTAAAAATTATTAAATGAATTTGATTGGTCAGCTGAAATAAAATAAACTAAAAACTAAGAGACACATGGTTGTTGATTTTAAGAAAAAAAAGAGGGATACAGATGGAAGAAAAGGGAGATTTTTTTTGGAATGGGATGTTAGGAAAGTAATTAAAATTTAAGTTAGAATAAAGTAAAACAACTCAAAATATATGTAGTAAAAGTGAAACTAACCTTTTTCAACAAGTTCCTGTTAAAAATCCCGTGGTAAATATCCATTTAAGTTAATAACCCTTTCAAATAAACCATAAATGGAAACTAGAGGCCATTTATACTGAAAATTCTCCAAGCTGACGACGAAACCTGAGAAAAGCAATCCAAATCAAGGACTGACAGGCCCCCAGAGCGGTCTGAAACATAAAAGAAAATAATTATTAGAATTTCAAAACGTAGAAGAGGAAAAGGTATTTAATAAATCATAATTTGAATCATCAACTTACGTGTGTGTGGTGATAATTAAAACTCTGATATTTATCTCTCATTGTTGAGGCAATAGATTCATCCATTTTGTTGAAACACGTGTTTCCAATTTCATAAGAAAAATTTGTATACTATCTTTTTTACACAATTGTGTTAGAGTTGCATAACTAGTATAAGAACTAGCTTTTAATTTTCATTAGTATGAATGTTCAGGGGTGAAAGACCATTTAGATAAGAGTATAAAAAAAATGTTGTCTCCATATTTACTTTTAAATCTGTATCAATACACAAAAAAATAAACTTACTAATATTTCACTAATCACAAAACTAATTTTCTTTCTTTCATAAGGTTGGCAAACTTAATACACTATTGAACAATTTCAAGGGCAAGGACACAGGACCGGCTTTAAAAGTTTTCGAATATAATTAAAGTTAAAGTTAAAAAAAAAAAAATTAAAATAAGAATTAAAATAAAATAATTTAATGCATGAACCCACCCTGAGTATTGAAGAGTCCTGAAAACGGTAAGTGGTGTATGATACCATTAACATAAAATAGATTTCTAAAAATCATTGGCGCCCAACAAACAAACACATCAATACAATATATAAAAAATTTAATAATAATAATAATAACACACAAAACACTAAATTCATATCAATACAGACCTTTTAAACTAGTAATTATTAAGCTTTGTGACAGAACCGGTTAAACAAAAACGACAAATAAACATCAAAAGCAACAATACCCTGTCCAACTTGACAATCAGTGGAATTAATTTAAAATGTCAGGTTGGACGCAAGCTTAAATTATTTCAACCACTATGACAACACTATTGAGATTGACAACTTCATTCCAAATAAATTTTAAAATATCACGTTTTGGCAATGCGAATGTTCAAAGAACAAATACGCTAATCTAAGAAAAAATTCCCAGAAATACAACCTACAGTCACAAATATATTTGGGGAATATTCATTAAATTTTGATGTGAACGAGAATATGAATTAAATGAACATAGAAGCTTAGAAGAATTATTGGCGTTGATACTAAAAGATTGGGCGGTCAATATGAGAAAGAAAGATGGGACCGAATTTAATGAAGCAACGGTGAAGACAATGTGCAAACTTTTACAAGAAAAGTACCATAATGACTATAATATTAGGTAATCAAGAAGAAACTACAAGCAGACCCATGTAAACGTGAGTTCAGTTAAGTTTCGTTAAATTTGTCTGAAGTTAACAAAATAATATTGCTCTGGGATGAAAATACTTATGCATAAATTTTACCATATTGTTGCTGATATTTAACGTAGAAAGGAGGAGAGGCAGTTGCTTGACTATCCAACAAATCGCATTGCATACATTCGAGTGTTCAGTAAAACGTGCCAATTTCTCAAGCTCGTTGCTTAGTAGAACAGCCCTAAGCGTTCGACTTCGATCTTTCGATTGTCATAAAATTATCTCGTTTATTATCAATGTTCTAGGGATATTACTACTGATAATTGATATTGTGGTTGGACATTTGTAGTTTAAGTCCGATGGGTTGTGAATGACTTATCTACACTATCTGTTGAGTGCCCACATACTATGCAATTTGTTATACTACCGATCGTACTATAGTCATATTATCGTAAACATTTTTATCAACAGACGATATTTTTTCATTAAACTTATCCACAATGATTTACTGTCCAAAGTTATGGTTTACAAGTGAAATTAATAATATAAAAAACCCTTGGTTGATGAAAACTGTGAAAAAATTTAAAAGAAAATTAGACATACGAATTTTTTTTTATCGAATTAAAACATAAAAAAACTGAAAAATCTTCGAAAAAATCAAACTTCTTAAACATTGCTCCTAAGGCGCAATTCACATTATACGGACGTCAGTCGAGGACACAGCAAGGACAGCGTACAAAGACGGCGTTCGACATTGAAGGGGTGACGTGGTGACAAGAAAAGTCAATCAGTAGATTATTTGGCTACAAGTTTGGTTACCAGAAATTTGGAAAATGGATTATTCAAGTAGTGAGAAGATTATGAAACTATGTTGGATGTGGTAAACATGGCTAATGTGCAAGAAAAAAAGTGTTTGGGTTCATTAATATTGACTGAAGGAGTGAACAACCAGTGAAATATTCGACGTTATGCAATGGTTCTGGACACTCCTACTAGAATAATATAAATGACTATAATCACATACGGCCTTATTCATAGTCCAAGTTATGGCTACTAAGACTCTACCAATTGAAAATCACAAATAACCTATCCATAAACGTATCATGCTAAGACTAGATAAATAACCCGCAATACTGACGATTTTTTCTTGCATGTACCAGGCATACTTTGGTATCGTGATAGGGTACCTCGACTGTACTATGCGTATGACATATAATCTGTTATTTCTCTCAATAGTGAAATTTTTCGTCCATCCACAAGACGATTTAGGTAAATTTTTCAAATTAAACCCTACTTTAAACATCAACAATGAACGGATAAACCATAGACTACTGGACACAAGTTCAAAATATTTTGGTGGGTATTTACGGTTTAAAACCACAGCCCATACTTTTGGTACGGTTTCGCAAGCCGAAGACGACAAGTATTCCGTAGTATATGTGGTATACCAGGGAAAAATCGCCTTTTGTTTGAAGCCAACATCTAAATCGATTCTCCCATTCCAAAACAAGAATAGCAATACATAGGTGAGAGATTCTAACGTTAGTGCGATGCTGTGTGAGCAATGAGCATAGGAATATTTATATTCATTTGTTACCCGAGGAATGAGTTTTAATTGCCGTCGATATTGAATTATAAACATGTATGGTTACAAATTGTTTATTTTCTGTTAATAACATAAATTTGCATTTTTATTAGGATGAGTAATAGTATATTACATACCTAGCGGGGAAGTAGATCATTACAGCCCTGGCTTTGTTAGAGACCCGAGGCGCGTAGGTCAGTAATATAGACATGTTTTACCTTTAAAACGGTAGGGAAGTGACTCATTACTTACTTTCACTTCCACGCTATAGCCGGAAAAGTCACCTTTCTGAAGTATGACAATATTGTGTTAAGCTGGTTTTAAAAAAAAGTTAATACCTTTCTTTGCTTTTCTACGGAATTATTCCCTCAACCGCAGCTTTTTGGAGTTCCGGAGGAGTACAGGTTAATTCAAAACAAGACATTATACAGGGTGATTCATAAGTAATGGGCCAAATTGTAAATCTACGTTCAGAAGGCCAAAATAATAATATTTTCATTAACAATAATGGGTCTTAGTCTGCTCCTTACTGAGGTACAGGATGTTAAAGCGAAAAAAATAAAATAGATTTTTGTTAATAGATCAGCTACTTTTCTACATAATGACTTGAAAATTGGGTATGAACTAGTTTTTGTAAGGGTAAACAAGAATGTGTGAGAGGATTTGACTTAACTCGTAGATGTCGCCACATGCGCCATATGACTTAGATGAAATCAGCTACAAATTTTTTATCGCTCATTATTTTACAACTTACTTATTTAATTTGGATAGCCCCATCATTTCTGTAAAAAAAGCTATACTTCTTTGATCTTCAAAATATTGACGATTTTCGAGATATTTGAATTTTACTAATTCACTTGCTGTGCGCGAACATCTGAATGAAACATTCCCTCACCGTTGGATTGGGCGTGGTAGTGAATTTCAGTGGCCACCTCGCAGTCCCGACTTTAATCCACTTGATTTTCATGTGTGGGGTTACATAAAATCAATGGTCTATGCTGAACCTATAAATACACGAGACGAGTTATGGAATAGAATTCAATACGAAATAATCCTGCTACATTTTTTAAAGTCAGACAATCCTTAACCAAACGGTTAAATGCGTGTATAAATGCTGGTGGTGGCCATGTTGAAAACCTTTTGCAGTAGGTCATAATTAAGCTTAAATTTAATTTAACTTCGCACAACTTTAACAAGTAGGTTTTGATAAGAGTTGTAAGTGGTCCTAGTTCAAGTCTGCTCTAATGCTGTCTTCGTTTTATTAACTGGCGTACAATAAATGTGTTTTGTTACGTAATTTTTGTATGGTTTCATTTTAATATTATTACCAATTATCAATTACGGTTAGGTAAATGTCAACATTCCATGGCATGCTTGTGTCTTAACAGATTAATGCTACGTCGACCACCGTGAAATGCGTAGTGTAGTGAACTAGTAAAATTCAAATATCTCGAAAATCGTTAATATTTTGGAGATCAAAGAAGTATAGCTTTTTTCTACAGAAATGAGGGGGCTATCCAAATTAAATAAGTAAGTTGTAAAATAATGAGCGATAAAAAATTTGTAGCTGATTTCATCTAATTCATATGGCGCATGTGGCGACATCTACGAGTTAACTCAAATCCTCTCACACATTCTTGTTTACCCTTACAAAAGCTAGTTCATACCCAATTTTCAAGTCATTGTGTAGAAAAGTAGCTGATCTATTAACAAAAATCTATTTTATTTTTTTCGCTTTAGCATCCTGTACCTCAGTAAGGAGTAGACTAAGACCCATTATTGTTAATGAAAATATTATTATTTTGGCCTTCTGAACGTAGATTTACAATTTGGCCCATTACTTATGAATCACCCTGTATACTTGTTTGAGTAAAAAAATTAAAATTTCGTGACAAAAAGAATATTTTATGACATAATTGTCAAAACCAATAAATTAGTAATATTGCTTAGAAACACATTCGTGAAGTTCTTTGTCGAAAAAAATATTAAATTGTGATAACAAATTTTCTTAAAATTACTGTTTTTAAAAGTTTGTAACTAAGCGATTGTGAATAAAATAGTATAGATACCACGAAGGAAGGAAGGATCATTCCATCTACGGCTTTTAGCCTGTGCTGTAATGATCTACTTCCCTGCTAGGTATGTAATATACTATTCCGGCTAGCCAGGAATTGAAGGTAGTGAGTCACTTCCGTTTTAAAGGTAACAAATCTCTATATTCTCACTGGTAATCTCAGAACTGTGAAACTGTAAAACTGTTAAGAACTTGTTGTTTACCTGTGAAATGATCACTAATACTTTATTTTTGCATAGTACATAACGATTCATTACCTTGTGAATATTATTTAACCAATAAATAAAGCATCCTTAATTACATTAACATTTCTTCACAATATCTACCACAGTTGAATACAACAGCCATAACATTATTAAGTAAAAATCAAAACAAACAGTTGTCAAAAAATGTAAACATTCAATAAAAGTGGTTTTGTCACATTTACTGAAAAATGCAAAATTACAGAAACCTTTAAATTGACATCCTGTTTATAAACATTCACTCATGTAGACTCCGTTTCACATAAAAAGAAGCCACGTGAAGATTGCCAACTGACTTGCGCAGAAACCAAAATCGGTCTTGTTTATCTATGTCGTCTCGTAACGACCGTTTCATGCCATTGACGTTGCAAACGATGTTTCATGTGAACAAACATTTTATTATTAACATTTGAGATTGAGTTTGAAGCAATCATTTACTGTCGAATATTTTTGAATATTTCAGACGTTTTCGTTAATTATTTTGGGAAATTAAACCAATTTTTTTTTATTTTTTATAATTCAACGTTTCGGATGCGTTCCACGTAGGAACCAGAATTTTAGTAAACTTAATTGTCTTGATAAAGGTAGCTGGAACGCTACCGAAACGTTGAATTAAAAAATATCGTTACGTCGGATCTGTACTGACGATATGTAGAGGTCCAAAAAGAAAAATAAGAAGACATACACCTTTGAAGTATTATAATAAAAATAGCAATCAACTTGGTTGGGATATAATACTTTGTTGAAAATGAAACAATAAAAAACAAACGCAGAAAAGTAGTCATGAAGATTGAAATAATGATTATTTTTATATAAATAAACACTAAACTGACAAATGTCGTTGTATCAAAAGAGAAGTGTAAAACTGGCAGCAATCTGACCCATCACTAGACACCAGAAATGCCAACTTAAATTCAAATCGCTCCTCTTACTTTAAAAACAAGGTATAGTAACATGTTAGTGGCTACTTGTTAGTAGAGTATTCAATATTAGCTACTAACGCTGTCACTACGAATACTGCTGATAGGCTCCGTTTCACATAAGAAGAAGCCACGTGAAGTTTGCCAACTGTCGTGCGCAGAAATCAAAATCGGTCTTGTTATCTATGTCGCCTAGTAACGACAGTTTCATGCAATTGGCCTTACAAAGGAATATCGCCAATCGTTAGCTGAAAGTATAAATACAGTAAAACCTGGGTAAGTGAGAACTGGATAAGTGAGAAAACTCTATAAGTGAGTGTAATAGCCAGGACCCGTCATTTTAACCTCTATTAGCGAGAAACAGAAACCTGTGTAAGAGAGAGTCGTTTTTCCCTCATAGACCTCCGTAAGTGAGACTGCTACTTATCTATACCTCTTTAAGCGACAGTTGAGCTTTATTTATTCATATTATTGTACACAACAAATGACAAAACAAATTACAAATTTCTGCTATTCATTGACAACTGTGCTGCCCATACGGACTTACCAACACTTGCAAACGTAAAAGTAATGTTTTTACCTGCTAACACCACTAGTACCTCTATAAGAGAGAAATGCTACCCATGTACCTGTATTAGCGAGAAACTCGGGTTAGTGAGAAACTTCTATAAGCGAGAATGAGATTGTGCTTCCTTGAACTCTCGCTTATCCAGGTTTGACTGTATTTTAAAGGTCCCAAGTATTTTCATACACCAGTGCCTATTGTATGTGAAACTATATCGAAAAGCTTCAAATAATTCCCAATTATGTATTATGTAAACTATACATACGATAAATACATTTTTAATACTGTTATTTTGTGTTAAGTTAACCTACAAAATGTGAAAACGTTACGCTATTGATTTGAAGCCGAATGTCAATTTTGCAGTATGGCGCTGGTTTTGAACCCAAGTTCGCGCATACGACTGCTTTTTCTTACATGATACGTAGTCTAGGAATGAACATTTTTAAATTTCTCCTAAAAATTGAAAATTAAATTCAATATAGTGTATACTTCACTATAGAAAGACGTAGAAAGGGCGGAATGGCGGTGGGGGCATTAGTTTGTGGCTCTTCCGTTCAATGTGAATTGCGCCTAATGCAGATGATAAAGATAGTCAAGTCAAAAGAAATTTCGGACCGTATTTAACACAGTCGTAATTGAGTAACAGTGTATTACTACTAATTTGTTTTACATAAAACACAAAATTAGCAGTCAATGTTCTTAAAACATTCAGTACCCAGTGAAAACGTTGAACTGGTACCATTACCATTCAGATACGCTACTTAGCAACGTAATTCAACTACTTACTGTGTGGATATAAAATAACCAGATTATCATTGTTGTTTTTAAAATGATGGAGATTATTCCTTCCAATATTAAGATAAAGTTCAGTCCAGGTTTCTTGACGTCCCGTTATAGCAATGCCTTGGATTAAGTCGACTGGACTACCCACTCTTACTTTTCTAATTCGCGCAACTACATTATTGTTAGCTATCTTTGATTCGTTGAGGGAACCAGCTTATCACGAACAAAGGTATCGCTTAACTTCTTGACACTTGACTTGACGTGCTTTCATGGCTCGTACGATGAATATGTTCATCACATTCTAGCATAATAAACAATCTTCACACTAACTAACGCGCCTTTGCTTCAGAGAGATACATGTTAAATTTGGTGAGGTTTGTGGCAGGTTAGTCTAGAGATGAGCAAACTTGGTCTTGGTCTTGTACTTGCAAAAAAGCAATACCAAGACAATCCTTAGACCAAGACTAAGGGCCGGTTGTAGATGTCACAGGTGAACGTTAGTTTAACTGAACTGCCAGTCAACTTTGAACCGAGTTCATTTTGGTTTTCGTTGTAGAGTGCAAGATCAACATTAGTTTGGTTGAACGCCGTTCAGGTCACGTTGGTTGCACTGAACTACGCTTTTCATCTGAAATTTTAATGTTCCATGCCAAACTTGATCATTGACAGTGTTGATTGGCGCGTATATCCCGTATATCCTAACCTTATTTATACGTAACGTATATAGTGTGATGTGATGTTACTTATGATATTTCGTTTCATTTTCGTTTATTTGGATTGGAACTATATATATTTGAGATCTGATCGATTACAAATCTCACAGTTCGTTTTTCTAATCATTTAAATTCAATATCAGACCATATTTCAAAATGACTGGGTCTATTTCTAAAAGTTTGCGGTCTTCTAGGATGTGAAAAACCATTCAAAATTTGTAAAAAATCTTCATCGTCGGTTAATTCTTCTAATAATTCGTTCATTTTAATTGAAATAATGAATTATCAGATATTCAACCTCACTTTTTGAGGTTAACAACTCAACGTCAAATGCCAAAACCCTCTTGAACCGCCTTTGAACGCTCTTCGAGGACCGTTCATGTAAACTTCTATTTGAACCACAGATCAGTAGTGACTGACGTACTTACAACAAAAATTTGCAATTAAACTAGGTTCAACGCAGAACCACAGTTGAACTATGCATTTACAACCGGGCCTTAATAAACAAGAACAAGACCAAGGCTATCCGAGTCAGGGTCTTGGTCTTGCTTTGCTTATCACTAGCGTACAGTAGTTGCACGTTACAATAATTTTGCTAGTTGATAATTGGTTGTAAATTATTAATCATTTATAACCATGATGATCTTTGAAAGTGAAAAAAAAGTAACAGTTAAAATAAACAAGACCAGGACGATTTGAGCAGGACCAAGACCAATACTATCCAAGACTTGGTTTTTGTCTTGCTTTGTTCATCACTAAGTTGGTCTATCGGGCCCTCCAAGCGACTCACAAGAGAGGATCCTGCTAAAATAGATACCTACCAGACTGAAGTCGCAGCGGAACTGGCACAAAGTATATGCTCTGCTGTTTCATCATCTTCCAGACAAAGAAGGCACGTCCGACAGTCCAAGTCTTATCACATGATGATTTAGACGTCAGTGGCCTGTTAGAAAATAATGGTAATTCCTGCTATAGGCTAACCCTTGTTTGGATATCAACAGTCTTCAAATAATATATAAATGCCTTTGAATGAAACAATTCTGGGAATTGTGCCAGAAGTCTAAAACTTTTCTTGCGGTCCAGGTGTTTGGTTTTTGTTTGGCAAAACTAATGAAATGATAATTGCGGATTCTGGTCCAATGAAATCACCTCGGCACCATCACTTGCAAGGAAGTCTGTCTTTTCATTGCAATCCATACCAGAATGGTCAGAGATTTAGACCAAACACTTTGCTGAACTTTCCTGGAGAAGAATGTTTTTTTTTTGCAACTTTTTACTTACCAATTTCGACGTTACACGGTAAAAGCTAGATGCTTTTAAAGCCGCTTGAATATTCGAAAAAATGTTATCGATGGTCTTGAAAATGCTTGAATCACTCAAAACATGCGATAGTGATGAAAATGTATAGTCATTCAATAATGTTTCTTCATGGTATGTTTCAGAGACAGTTTGTTCAAGTTTCATGTGAAATTTCACGAAAATCGCCTGCTATATTAAAGCACCTGTAATTTTAGTGATAAAATAAAAAATAGAAACACAAACAAATACTTGACATTTTTGAAGGGTGAATGACAAAATCATAAGAGTAATTATTTAGTTAAGTGAAATTTTAATTTTGAATTATAGTTTTTCAGGTAAGTTGAATGAATCAGAGTTGGTAGAGAAAGTCGGATAAGAAAGAAAAAATTTGGAAGATAATTATAAATTGATTACGATCACGGAGTAGACAATGTTTTGAAGCAATGTGGCTTTAATAAGATTGATTATATAAGGAATTTACTCATCTAAATTTAAATTCTCAATTTATTGAATGGTAGATCGTTTAAGGTTAATCAAGAGAAGATTTGGGTCAGACATAATTCAAAAATGGATGCCATTATTATGAAGGCTGAGTTTTAAGGAAGTTAATATAGAGATAATATATCCAAATGAGTAATCATTACTTTCAAGAAAGTATGAAAATGTATAAAATTACTTAGTGAATTAAGATTTAATTTGTAAATTCTACAAAGTAGTAACTTTAATATATATGGGAATGAATGAGGATAAAGGGAGATTTAGATATTAATAATAGATATTAACTAAATCGATTAGATGAGGTCTAGCTGATACAATATGTGGCAATAAAAACAGTAACTTCGGAATAGTTGTTCGTTTGCTTTAGTTCCGTCGTTTTCTACTGTTAATCACTACACTATGAATAAGGACATTAGGGATAAGGATTTAAAATTCAGTTGCAATATTTGACCCGAACATACATACATACAAACATTGCCAGTTAAATAAAATCATGTAAAAAGGAAGAAGATTCCAGAAAGTTAAAGGATATTAAAACCAAATTTCTCCATCTACAAAAAGTTAAAATATAAAGAGAATGTTTAAAAAAATCTAGTCTGGCTTACTTACTTAGTATTCCTATTCAATGAAAAATAATTTGGCACCGTTTCAACTGTGACCTCTACGTACATTGTTAGAAATCTGTTTGTTTACTGTACAAGCAGCTGGTAACTGGATTTTTGTTATACAAATGGATCATTTAATTGGAATGATATGTGGACACATAGACAGTTTCATAGTGAAATAAAATAGGAGCAGAAACAGAAAAAGTGCTAGTCTTTTTAATAATAAAGATGTTATTTATATAGTCAGGTTTAAAAACTTGGTTGGGTTATATATCCAGACTACAACCACATATAAAACGATATAGGGGATATTAAGATTAAGGGCGGAAACATTCCTGGAATCCTTCGTATTGTAACGATCACCATACGAAGTGTTTTAAGAGTAAATACGATTTCCAGAAACTTTTCTGCAAATGCAAACTAAAGGTACTGGATGAGAATTTATATCTATCTAATCTAATTTATCTTTTTAAAAAAGTGTCCCCTAAGGGAGGTGGCGCCCTTTGTGGATAACGCTGATGAGTCAGTTTTTCAATCGCATCTCAAAAAACCGCTACCTATAATCTTAAAACTTGGTACATTGTATAGCCCTGCCGTAATAAATTGTTTACTACAAACCCGCTTTCTTATTTTCATCACAAGCATTCAGCTAGGAAGGCACAGCGGGTAAATTTGTTGGACTTTTTTGTTCATCAGTTTTTTCCAAAATAAATTAGCTTTTGTTTGAAATCTCCAAAGAGAACGCGGCTTTTGAATAGTGAGGTACAGACAAGACCTTCAGCTTGGAACGATGCCGACTTCAAACACAAGAACTTGAATCAGAAATGTCGTGAGATTGCGCAGATTACGGTTGAAATGATGAAATTTGCGTATTAATAAATGAAATTGTCTACAGGGTGAACACTATAATCCCTTTCTAAGAACAACTCCTTCGTCTTCTTTATTTATTTATTCTTTTTTTAGCAGGCTGTGTATTTACCTGTCATAATTAAATAGTATTAATTATTGTCGTTATTTGAAGTCAATCGCATCGTAAAATGATAGAAATAGATTATCAGCTATTTTGTAGATTACGCTTATTTTTTTAATTTTACGACACATATTTGAATAATCAATTTGTGGTTTGGAACGCCTTGAGTTTGCAAAGTCTAATAATTTTCTTTTGTAATAATTTTCCGAACACTTTGAAAAAAAAATTCCACCAATGCACATGAATTAAACACTTTACACCTCTGTAGAGCAATGTTTTTAAAAATTCTAATAGATGCTTCCGTTTAATTGTTCGTATTATCACCCCGAGTATTCTAATAATATTGCCTAGATATGTGTCGTTTAACATAACATGATTACATTAACTTCTTGCAAAATAATGTACCTGAAGTTTGTACGTTTCTCAGAAGTAAAATGAATTGGATGTTCCAATGTTAAAGTAATGACCCATTTTTTAAATCCCTTTGAAGGAAAAAGCCGCCCGATGGTGTGCACTGTGCATATAAATTTTTTATAAATTCGAATATTGTGATCAATTTGAATAACAAAAATTAACCTACATACAAAATTTGTAATACAAATTTCTGTAAATATTGCTCATAGTTCGGTTTGAATCACGGTACCCTTTTATTTTGCGCAAATACTCCTGTCTAAGTTTAACGATTCGCCGAGATTCTATTATTACCATTCGATGATCTAACTTCTTATATTTAAATCCACAATGCAATAAAACCGCGCGCAGTGTTTCTAAACATTGATAAGTATATTCAGGAATATTCCGCAATTTATCACGAATCAATTCTAAAGTTGGTACTATATTGTCCTTGTAAAACCCATACACAATCCGTTCAATAACATGTTTCGTAGCATTGTCAACTTAATTCATTATTTGATTTGCTCGTTTTCGCTTTAAAGAATGATCCGTAACAGTACACAATCCGTTCAATAACATGTTTCGTAGCATTGTCAACTTAATTCAGTATTTGATTTGCTTGTATTCGCTTTAAAGAATGATCCGTTACAGTTCCTAGTTTAATTACTTTATAAATCGTTGTAAACCCGATTATCGTTAATTCGTGAATTATCGCGATAACCGCATTATCAGAAATTTCAGAGTTTTCTTTTTTCAAACACGCGTACATATTTAAAACAACGCGTTGACACTGAATATGTAAATCTTTGTTTTTAAATTCGGCCCTATCATCGGTATTATTTTATTGCTAAGTCATTTGTATGTGGCGCCAAATTATTAGATTCCCGCGCATTATCTTGGACTGTCGTTTCAAATGGACTCCAAAATGCCATTCTAATTAATTATATTATAAAACTTACCCTAACGTCTACGAACAAATAAATATTATGTTAATATAAATTCACCGACGCCACTTAACCACTACACCATCAAATAGGTATTATATTAATGATACTTTTCTACACTAGATCACCTACACTTTCCTATATCTATAAGAATTCAATAAACTTTATGAGAAAGTGGTCAAAGTGACTACACTTCGGTTATTTCCTTATATTACGATAAATACTGTAGTTGATGATTGGATTGTTTGGATGTCTTCAGTGCACCTACGCTGCCAACTCTTCAAATTTTTTTTAAATATAGTAACATACATAAAGTGGTTTTAATTATTTTTTATTTTTTCAGCAATTTCAATAAATTTATATTATGTATTTTTTTAAAAATATTTCCAAACTATAATAGCTTTCTTATAACATCATGAACTAACAGTTTACTGAAGTAAGGGGAACATTTGTGTAGCGAGCCTAACAATTTTAGAAAATATATCAGACAACATTGCTGTTTGAAATTCTTTCAAACATTTTATAATATTGTACACACTTATCACCTTCCTTTTCCTTTCATCAGTAAAACTGCAAAAAGGCAAAGAATCCGCGTCACGTATTAGTAGAACAGTTTGTTTTTAAATATTTTTTCCATAGAAACAAAAAATAATAAAAAATCAGTTTGAAGTAAGAAAATTCTCTGTCAAAGGTTTGACATTCATCTTCAATAATGTAAATTTAGAATAGTTTTTATCTGTATTTTAGTAATTATATGTGGATTAAAACCCACTGGTCCTTCGAAGAAGAGTTTGTAAGATAGTATAGTGTAGTATAGTTATCTTATTTGAATATTACATTGGATTTTATTTCACGACCTATGGATATTATTTCTGAGGTATAGATAAGTAAATGTACCTCTCTGACTGTTAATATACAGATCATTTGGTCCTTCGAGCCGGATTCTGGAGGAAACCAGAAAAGTGAAGTGAGAAGATCCCGTTTTCAGTCTTGGAAGATTTCCACTTGTGTTGACAAGTCCATTCCCGTTAAAAAGTTGGAGATGGGAAGATAAGTTGTTCCAGTTCCATTCCGTTACAAGCGTTAGTTGTCAAAGTTGAAGTTTCTCTTTTACAAAGGTCAGATGAACATTTCATTTAAAAAAAAATAAGTTCTTATTTTATTTACATGGTTGAAAGACACTTTCTAGTTTAAATAATCTTTCTCTTCTTTCAAACATTAATCAAAGGCAGATTATTTATTTCTTTGTCGTGTATGCTATTAATTAGTTAATAACTTGTATTCCTACTGATTTAGATTTAATATTTTCGATAAATACAACTATGGATGCTTTAATTAAAAAGAGAGCCATTGAAAAAGGTAAAATTACTAGAATCGAGAATTGGTTTAAAATAAATTCTATGACAGAAAATAAAATAACATTTTTTAAAACCAGACTAGATCCTTTAACTAAAGCATTCGATAGTTACAACTCAATACAAGATCAAATAGAATATTTAGATGAAGATCAAAGTTTAGACAGAGAGATATTAGAAGAAAAATATTATGTAATTTTATCCTTATTGCAAGAAAAGATTGATTCACTTTCTGCCGAAAATAATTCGAGTCGTACAAACTCAAATTCTCAATGTTCGGTTACACAAAGATCACATGTAAACAAACCTCAACTAAACATTCCAGAATTTTCAGGAGATATTACTAATTGGAATGCATTCATTCAATTATTTGAAACTTTGATAGTAAAAGATTCCTCGTTAACAGATATTGAAAAGTTGATATACTTGAAGTCCTATGTAAGAGGTGAACCTCTGCACTTAATTTCGAATCTTCAATTATCTAGTGATAATTTCAAGGTAGCTCTAGATTCTTTAAAAAATAGGTATGATAATCAACTGAATATTATTTATGCTTATATTAAAAATTTGTTAGATACTCCTTCCTTTAGTAAAATAAATTCTATAACTCTCAGAGAATTTGTCACCTCCATTAAACAAAATATTGAGGGTCTCAGAAATTTGCAAGTAAATGTTGATGATTGGGATTTGTTATTAGTATTCATTCTTTCTCAAAAATTAGATAATTATACAAAAAAGGCTTTTGACTTTGAAATTCCTCCAAATGCAAGACCAACGTTACCGCAATTTCTTCAATTTCTAGAAAATAGGTGTACAATTCTCGAAAGACAAGTAATTCCTGATTTAAATCCTACTCAGAAAAGAGGTCAGGGACAAAAAATCTCTCATTTTGTTCATATTTCACAAAAAATAAGACCAGATGTTCAAGTTGCTAATGAAAATAGAGTGAATTCACATGTTGTAAGAGGTAAATGTCTATTTTGTAATCTAAATAACCATAGAATTTATAGTTGTTTGAAATTCAGTGGCATTTCCCATAATGAAAAACTGCAATTTATAAAAAATAACAAGTTATGTATAAATTGTCTAGCCTACAACCATTATGTGAGTGATTGTTCCTCTACTGGGTGTTCAAAATGTCAAAAATACCATCATACTTTGTTATGTAAACAAACTTCTTCAAATAATAGAAGTTTCAATTCCAGGTATTCACCCAACTCTGAAAAGTTTCATAGAGATTTGCAAAATACTAATAATAATAGTCAAAATAGACACAGAAATTCTAATTTCCAGAATTCAAACAACTTTAGTCAATGTAATTCCACCTTTGATAATAACAGTCAGTCTAATAGTTTGGTAAATTCTCCTAGGAATTCACAAAGCAGTTTAGAATATCCTAGAAATTCACAGATTAATTCAAACGTTCATAGACCATTACAAAATAGTAATGACAATTCACATATCCCTAGTTCTAGTAAAAACTTTAATAGAAATCCTTCTAATCAACAATTAGAAAATTCCTCGTCAAGTCAAAATGATGGTATTACCTTGTCCACTTTATCCTCTAGTGAAGAAGCACTCCAAGCAACTGCACTTGTTACAGTGTATAATTCAGAAAACAAACCTATTCAAGTGAAAGCGGTTTTAGATCCTTGTAGTACAGTTTCATTAATCACAGAAACCTTAACAGAAATTCTCCAACTTATTCCACAATCAAAAGTTATTCAAATAAATGGGGTTGATGGTATCGTTACGAAATCCAATAAAATGGTAAACATTGATGTTCACTCTAATATTGCAAGAAATTTTAGTTTTAACATAAATTGTTTGGTTCTTAGGGAAATTACAAAAAAATTGCCTCGATTTTCATTGCGTAGAGAAAAAATTTTAATTCCTTCAAATGTGAAACTAGCAGATCCTAATTTCCACATTCCTTCTCAAATTGACATGCTCTTAGGAGCTGATATTTATTATAATCTGATAAATGGAGGTATAATAAAAATTCAGAAAAATTTCTTGACATTAGTTGATACCAAGTTAGGTTATATAGTAGGTGGTCCTATTCCTAAAGAAGCTATTTCATATGTTTCACGAGGTGATCGTTCAAATAATAGTTGTTTCTTCCTTCAAAGTTCTGATACTGATAATTTGTTGCAAAAATTCTGGGAAATAGAAGAAATTTCCTCAAAAAATAAAATTCTTAGTCCTGATGAAGAGTTAGCTGAGAATATATTCACAAATAGTATACGAATCCTAGAAAATGGTTCCTTTCAGGTAGATTTGCCTTTAAAAAGTTCAAATGAATATTTAAAGCTAGGTAATTCCTATTCCATGGCAAAAAATAGATTTCATAATTTAGAAAAACGTTTTGAGAAAAATCCTAGTCTATTCAAAGATTATAAATCCTTTATAGATGAATATGTTTTGTTGAATCATGCTAGATATGTTCCTTTGAAATTAGTAAATGAGTTCCAAGAAAATAAATATTTCCTTCCTCACCATTGCGTGATTCGAGAAGATAGTAGTTCGACTAGGTTAAGAGTAGTGTTTGATGCTAGCATGAAAAGTTCGTCTAATGTTTCGTTAAATAATATCATGTTAAAGGGTTTCACAGTTCAGCCAGAACTATTTGATATTCTTTGTCGCTTTCGTATGTTTAATTTTGTGCTTACTTGTGATATACAAAAAATGTATAGAATGATTAGATTAAATCCAAATCATACATTTTTACAAAATATATTATGGCGAGAAAGTCCTACAGATCCTTTGAGGTGTTTAGAACTACTAACTGTTACATATGGTACAAATAGTGCTCCATATTTAGCTACCCGTACACTAAATGAGTTAGCATATAGAAATCAAAAAAAATTTCCCTTAGCTTCTGATGTCATCCTTTCTCAATGTTATGTAGATGATATTTTATCAGGTAGTGATTCCTTAGATAATTTGACAGAAACTTACAGTCAGTTGATAAAGATGCTACAATCAGCAAATTTTTCATTGCATAAGTGGGCTTGTAATGACCCACAATTTCTAAAAAATGTTATAAAAAATAATTCTCAGGAAAGTATTGACTTGAAAATAGATAGCTCTTCAACTAAAGTGTTAGGCATTTCGTGGGATCCAAATTTGGATCAATTTTCTGTGAAACTTCCTAAAAGTCATAATCAAAATTCGATTACTAAACGTGTTGTTTTATCCCAAATTGCACAGATGTTTGATCCCTTAGGATTTATTTCTCCTGTCCTTGTAGTAGCAAAAATTCTGATGCAAAATATTTGGTTGTCAAAATTAGATTGGGATGATGAATTAAACTCTGAACTTCTATGTCAGTGGACAAGTTTCACTTCACAAATCCATGAACTTTCTCAGTTATTCATTCCTAGACACATTTTCTACAAACATAGAATTTTGAAAATTGAATTCCATGGGTTTTGTGACAGTAGCTTAAAAGCATATGGTGCTGTGGTTTATATTCGTGCCTTTTACGACAATGGTTTGATTTCTTGTAATTTCATAGCTTCAAAAAGTAGAGTAGCTCCTTTAAAGACTATAACACTAGCACGTCTTGAGTTATGTGCTGCAGTCTTATTAGCAAATTTGATTACAAAAATAATTTCAATTTTTGAAAATAAAATTCCTTCCTTTACTACTAATTTATGGACAGATTCTCAAATAGTATTGTGTTGGCTCAAATCACATCCTTCTAGATGGACAATTTTTGTGTCGAATAGAGTATCCGAAATTCAAAATTTGACTTTAAATTGTCAGTGGCGGCACATAGGTTCAAAAATTAATCCTGCAGATTTGATAACTAGAGGCATTTCTCCAAAGGATATAATTAAAAGTTTGTTGTGGTGGCATGGGCCACAATTCTTAAAAAATCCACATTTAGATTTAAATGAATTCTCATCGAATGAAATGAAAGATAACATTCCTGAAGAAAGAAAGATAAATGTTTCATTACTTAATAGTACTAAACAGGATACTCGGTTAGATTTTTGGAATTCCCTGTTTTCTAAATATTCCTCGATTGTTAAATTAAAAAGAGTTGTTGCCTTTTGTTTAAGATTTTTGAACAAAATCAAACTCAATTCTCAGAAGAATTTACGTCCCTTAACTGTAGATGAATTGAAAAATGCACAATTTCTCATAATAAAACATTTGCAAAGGCAGTACTTTTTTAAAGAAATTTCAGAATTAAAGGCTAATAAAATAATCTCCAATAAACCTATTTTGCATTTGGCTCCGTTCATTGACGATTCTGGTATTCTTAGAGTAGGAGGTCGTTTAGCTAATTCTGATCTGCCTTTCGATCAAAAATTTCCAATCTTACTACCTTCAAATAATTTGGTTACAACACTTATGTTAAGATACGAGCACTTGAGATTGGGGCATGCTGGTGCGCAAACCACATTGTCAAATTTTCGTTTAAAATATTGGCCTTTAAATGGTCTTGTAGACATCAAAAGAATTATCAGAAAATGTATAGTTTGTGCTAGATTCAATGCAAAATCATGTGAACAAATGATGTCAAATTTACCTTCATATAGATTGAAACCGTGTAGACCTTTTTCAAAAGTTGGAGTGGATTTTGGTGGTCCATTTCTTATTAAATCATCACATCTTCGTAAAGCTCCTTTAATAAAATGTTATGTAGCTGTGTTTGTCTGTATGGTTTCCAAGGCTGCTCATCTAGAACTAGTTTCTAGCTTATCGACTGATGCGTTCATACTCACATTAAAAAGATTTATCTCAAGAAGAGGTAGTCCTTCGATCATATTCAGTGATAATGGCACTAACTTTCTTGGGGCAAAAAATCAGTTGAAAGAATTGTATGATTTTTTCAAGGTTCAAGGTAATAACAATTCCATTGTAGATTTTTTGGCAGGTAAAGAGATTGTATGGAAATTCATTCCACCCAAGAGTCCACATTGGGGCGGAGTTTGGGAGGCTGCAGTAAAGAGCACAAAGTATCATTTATACAAAATAGCTGGAAATGCCCATTTCACATTTGAAGAGTTCAATACTATTTTAGCACAAATAGAAGCAATCTTAAACTCGAGACCTCTCCAACCTCTCTTCAATAATGCAAATGACTTATCTTGTTTAACTCCTGGACATTTCTTGATTGGTGATAGTCTCACATCCTTTCCTGAACCTGACGTATCAAAGATTTCTGAAAATCGCCTAACTCGTTTTGAAAGATGTACTCGTGTTCAACAGAATTTTTGGAAACGTTGGACAAAGGAATATTTGAACCAATTGCAAAATAGACCAAAATGGCTCGTTCCTCACCCGAATTTAAAAGAAAATGATATTGTATTGCTTAAGGAAGAAATTTCGCGTCCGTTAGAATGGCCCCTTGCTAGAGTTGTTGAAATTATTCCTAGTAAAGATGATAAAATTCGTTTAGTTAAAATTAAAACGCAATTTGGAACATATATAAGAAATATTACAAAATTATGTCCTTTACCAAAAGAAGAGTAATTAAAAGGGTAATTTATCCATTGTTAAATGTTACGTTTTTGTTATTCAATTGAATATTTGCGTTGTTCCTCATTTTTTATATTCTTTTTATTGAAGCGTAGAAGCTTCAATGGGGGGGAGTATGTTTGAAATTCTTTCAAACATTTTATAATATTGTACACACTTATCACCTTCCTTTTCCTTTCATCAGTAAAACTGCAAAAAGGCAAAGAATCCGCGTCACGTATTAGTAGAACAGTTTGTTTTTAAATATTTTTTCCATAGAAACAAAAAATAATAAAAAATCAGTTTGAAGTAAGAAAATTCTCTGTCAAAGGTTTGACATTCATCTTCAATAATGTAAATTTAGAATAGTTTTTATCTGTATTTTAGTAATTATATGTGGATTAAAACCCACTGGTCCTTCGAAGAAGAGTTTGTAAGATAGTATAGTGTAGTATAGTTATCTTATTTGAATATTACATTGGATTTTATTTCACGACCTATGGATATTATTTCTGAGGTATAGATAAGTAAATGTACCTCTCTGACTGTTAATATACAGATCAATTGCTTTATTTTATGGTCATTACACTGACATTAGTTAGAGTATACATAAAATCACATCTATTGTCTATGGTTTGTGTTTGACACGAGAGTTTCTGGACATCCTGTATAATATACTACTTATGCTTGCTTTCATTTTGTTTACAAGAGAAAAGGGACTGGAAAAAGTGAGTTTATTCAAATGATCTGATATCACCTCTGTCCGATACCCCTTGATATTGACCCAGTTGTCATTTGGTATACACTGTGAATTGATTTGAGTTACTTTTAATTACAGAATTTAAGAAACCATGAAACATGCAATTTTTCATTTGTAAAACTTTATGGGCATCAGAATTTGCACAATACTGCATCGTGTACAATGAAAAATTATATGCCGAAAAGGGTTAATTCGATACCAGGTTCCTCAAACGGTACAGTAGAATCTATCCCATATAAATTATAAAATTTCCTAAACTAGAAACTGTATAACCTAATATAGTAACAACTAATCAGTGAATTCATTACAAAGGCACCTTTTATGTCCAATAGAAGTGATCGTAAAAGCAATACACGTCCATCACTAGTCCGATTTTATAGTTAACTAATTCTCTTTCTGTTTAACGATACGTCGGAAATTGTTGATTTTTTCATCGTAGGCGTAATACAAAAAAAGTTTATAACACCTCCTGGTTGTGAGATTTTAATTGGACGAAGTACACGTCTGATTAAGGATACATGGAAGAAAATTTCTCAAGTGATTTCACAGTCATTTGCCAAACCTGCTTTTTAACATTATAAACTTTTTTTATTTGCTGGATGAACAGTTTTGCTCTTAAAAATGTCATACTGCCTTTCTTGCATATTGTGAACCGGTCTTGAAAATATTTTAAAATATCATTATCATTTTCTAAATATGACTTTGACGATTTAGGTAATAATAATACCGTTTTTTAGATCGTTTTCTAATTTTAATAATGTCAAGAATTAATATTTTTCAAAGAGATCAAATAATCATTTATTTGCAATGTAGATGTGTGAATGTACAGAGTGAGTTTTAGGGTGTTGAACTTAACAAAAATATGATATATAATTCATCATCAATAAAACCATACTTACAAGTTGACAAAAAGTATCATTCAAGCATTATTCAATCAATTCGTTTGGAAAATGAAAAAACTTCAACATCTACTACAGAAACGATTAGCTGTGGCACCCGCAGCGATATCACTGTTCCTAGTATGAATTTCAATAACTGCGTTTTTAATAATTGTACAATAAAATAATTAATGTGCTTATTTTTAATGTTTCATAAATAAAGTTTGCATTGATATGTTTCCAAATTTCTCATTCATTAAATTGTCCTGCCGAATTACACTCGAGGTTTGTATTGATATTGGGTAAATTTGTGTTTTTCAAATTCTAAACTGTTTCCTTCGGTGTCGTGTTTTTAATAGTTTACAGTTATTCTCGTCAAATTGCTAGGAAACAGTTTCTCATTAAACAACCCAAATTTACCCGATAAAATACAAACCACTTGTGCAATTATAAGGGACAATTTAATTCATGTATAAAAAATCCCATAAGCCGCGTGATTTTGTCATTATGACAGCAAAAAAAGTTTGCCCCAACTTTTCCAGCGACAATAAGGCGGCTCGCATACCGAAGCAATAGCAATGAGCAACTAGCAATAGACAATAAGCAACCCGCAATATATGTTACGTTGATCTCGCATACCAAATCAATAATATTGCTTATTCTAGAATTTCGTTGTTAGCGCAGACGAAATTAATAAATAATAAAAAAAATACTAGTGTCAAATGTCGTCGTCTGATGAGGATGAAGTAGTAATAATGTGGCAGTATAGGCGAAGGAGAAATAGGAAACGAAGACGATATTGGATTCATCCTTCCTTTCAAGTCCTAAAGAATCATGGAGCAGGTTTATGGGCCAATGAATTAAAGGTTCATCCCAGCCAGTTTCAGAACTGCTATCGGATGAGTCCAGATACTTTTTCAACTCTAGTGGAGATGGTAGCACCTTATATTACCAAACAAGATACTAACTATAGAGATGCGATCACACCACAAGAGAAAGTATTGATTACACTCAGGTAAGGTATATTGAGTATATTTAATATATTTGAAACAGTGGTATTTTAATGAAAAATGAACTTAAAAAATACATTACAATAGTTAAATTAAAGTTGGAAAGAGAAGTTTCCTTTTGATAAACCTGGCGCGAAGGTCTGAATATATGTTTGTACGGGTGTTCTTTGTTCTTCATCTTCTCTTGTTGAAAACGAATGACTTGAATAAGTTGAAACATTGGACTGAGCTGAGTAATTGGAATAATCAGGGCTGGGAGCTGGTGTTGATGCCAGTAGTACAGTCTGACTTTGCAGTGGACCATCACACAGAAGCTCATCTAGAAGCTCAAGTGTTTTTCTTTTACACTTTCTCTTTTGATAGTCAGTTAATTTTGCTACATCTGGAAGCAAACTTGCTAGAAACTGCAGGTCTGGATTAGACTTCTCTTTATCTGAATGGGGTGTTCGGGTTTTTGCCTTGACGAAGTCTATAAAACATTTATCAGCCTCATTAGAGGTACTTGTAGAAACTTTCTTCCGCTTTTCAGAAGGTCCAATGCTCCTAGTATTTGAACATTGCTCTGCAGTACATGAATTTTTTGTTTGAAAACTTTTAACGACAGTTGTGACATCTGTGTGCTTCTCTTGAGACTCTACTGAGGCTGTAATATCTTGTTCTGAATTATCTTCATTCATCTCTGCTTCCTCAAATTCACTATATTCTTCATTTAAACTGAGCTCTGTTTCTGTAGGTAAATTTCCTTGTTGCGGTTTGGATTTCATGAACGGCGTAACGAACTGCATTACATCTTTTAAGTAGTAAACTTTAATTTTTTTGGCTCCGCTTCCTGAGGGTGGTTTTTTCATGCTTCTTGCAAGGGCAGTTCGAAGATTCTTCCACTTTTCTTTGCATTGGGAACCTGAAAAAAAATTATATAACTTTGTTGCAGGTATCTAGCTACAGGATGCAGTTTTAAGGCCCTCACCCATATATTTATGAGAGGAGATACTACTATAGGATTAATTGTTAAAGAATGTACAAAGGCTATATGGCACGTTCTTCAACCACTGTTTATGCCTGTTCCGACAGAGGCAATTTGGCAATCTACGGCACAACGGTACTACGAACTATGGGATCTTCCAAACTGCATAGGCTCCATCGATGGAAAGCATTGCCGAATAAAAAAATTTTACAACACTGGATCGCACTATTATAATTACAAGAGTTTTTTTTCGGTGGTACTGATGGCCTGTGCAAATGCTGATGGAATTTTTCTAACCATTGATGTCGGTGAAGCAGGTAGAATGAGTGACGGTGCAGTTTTCCGGTCTTCCACTATTGGAAGATTGCTAAACAAGGAAAAACTTCTTATTCCAAAAGCAAGACCATTGCCAAATGATGATGTAGATTTTCCATTTTACTTTGTAGGAGACGAGGCATTCCCATTACAGAAAAATCTGATGCGACCATATCCAAGAAGGATTTTAGATGATGAAAAAAGAATATTTAACTACAGATTATCAAGGGGCCGAAAGAGCGTAGAATGTGCATTCGGAATGCTAGCACATAAATTTGAAATTTTTCAAAGGTCAATATTATGTCAAGAGGATACAGCGATTTTACGTCGTAAGATCCAAAGGTTCAATTGAATCGCTGATGAAGTTGAAGCATATTAACCACATCCTCGATAATGCTAATAAAACAATTCATGATTTATTGATAAATTTATTGAAGATCTCCTACGTTCCTATCTAACTTGAGCAAAGTAGTTTCGAAAATTATGTAGCATATGGAAACGTTTCCTACCACAAACAAACAAGATCAATAATTAAACTCAGTACTTTGTCGTGTCAGAAAAAGAATAAACTCACAAACATATGTTTCTGGGAGAAGGAGTTATTTGTGCTGTTCCAAAATTTGTTCAGAACATATTGTTCCACTCTGCCAAATAGGAGTAGAATAGCTGAAATGTGGGTATTTTGTTGTAAAATACCTACTCACCAAATATTTGAACCTGATATTTAGTATTTTGTTATTAAAATATTTTATTTATAAAATGTTTTTAAAATAATGTTACTAAAAATGACGCATGACCTGAAAGGTAGAAAGCTGTTGAGTTAAGTATGGTATTTACGAAAATAAATTGTGTGTTTTAAAAAAAAGTTTTTCAATGATTTATTGATATCTCTCCTTATTTTTTTTTAGAATGTCAGATCTTAGTGAATTATACATATAACGTAAAAACAATGTTATAAATACTATGTGTTCAGCCTTTATTTTTATTGGAATAAATAATTGTTATAGAAGAAAAAACGCATACACATTATATTCAAAACACAAACTGACCTTACTCAAGCAACATCAATCAAGAAATTTTATTTCTACTCGACTCTTAACGATTTGGCAATTTGCTAGTTCATAAATTATAACAATTTATCACAAACAATATGTCGACGGCGATTATTTAGACCATATGGTAATGAATAAGTTTGTCAACAGTGGTAATCTTTTAATTTTCAGTTATTAAGTGCGTTCTTTTTGATCGAGATTTCAGTTAATCTCAACTCACATAAGTCGCAATGTGCGCGTTCTTTTTTATTTACTTAAGGTCGAATTCCTAAGCGACGACTGGAGCGGCTCTAGCCGCGCGGCCTTAGCCGTACGCCTATGACTCATACTGTTTTGCATGCAAGTAAATGAAACCCATTCCTATGACGCGGCTCGAGCCGCGACGACTGTAGCTCTGTGCTAGTGTTTATGTGATTATTTCTTTCGTCTATTAAATATCATTCAACAACCAATGATACGTTTGTTTCCTGTTTGACAGGACCAATCAACACGCTCTATTAGCGACTATTTACATGGTGCAAAATAGTCACCGACTATTCAGCATGATACCTATATATCAATGAACCTGTGCATCTGACAGTACTCTAAATAAATACATCTTAAACGTCAAATAAAATCAATCGTGTTGAAGCTGTATAAGTATTTGAAAATGAATCGATTTGGAGAAACTGATATAGAGAAGTGGATTCAAGAAATAATCTTCACAAATATAACACGACCTTGATTAATTGTCGACTATTTTATTGCTGCTAAATTTCTCTTGTATTTATTAATTTTACTCTACATTATTTTGGCATTAATAATCAAAGATGAAAGCCCTCGAGCTTCGCTCTCGGGCTCTCATCAGATTATTAATGCCAAAATAATGTCTCGTTAAATTATTATAAAATACAGTCGAAATTTAGATGCAATAAAAATAGTCGACTATTTATCAAGGTCTTGTTATATTACCCTTGATTATTTCCCTGCTTAATAATGGATGACGTTCAACTTATTGAACTAGTGCGTGGACACCCACTATACAAAGATGCGAAAGTCTGAGAAAATGTCTGGAGAGAAATTGGTGGTAAAATGAAATTGTTTCATTTCAATCTTACCTTAGCGTCAATTCCAGTTTTTCTGCAAGGCTGATAGGCTGTTTGACTTTGTTTGATTTATGATTATTAGGGAACTTGCCCATTTTTTTTTTATTCTACTAAAATGTGTGTTTATATATGAAAACACATTATACCAAATATCAGTCCTTAAATCGCAATACTTATTTCACAATAAATAATTAAAGTTGGAATCGCCACCGGGTGTATTCAAACGAAGAAAAATGCGCGGCAGCGGCTGTGATGTCACACCGCACCTCGCGCATCGGTAACCGCAGAAACAGCCATTTGAAGCATTATTGATTTTTTATCGAATTCGAATCGTTAGCGTCAGTTTCTCGGTTTTTAGGTGTTGTTTGAATTGTCGGTTCACAATCGCCTGACTCGAAAAGTGCGGTCTGACGTCACAACCAATGGCAGCGCGTTTTAAGAGCAGTTCAAATTATTCAAATTTTAACCCTTTATTTCTCAGGTAATTTAATCGTTATTGGAATTTTTCTTTTTCTACGAAGTTCCTTATGATAATATCTTACGATTTTAATTGTTTTTAAATGATTTTATTTTTTTGGCAAGTTCCCTATTCACTTTCGATGCACGATAATATGTAATCAAACTGGACTCTATTTAAACGAAAAAACTTTCTGAACATTGAATCGTCCTCTAGCAGATGCCTATTAATTAAAATTTTTTGAAACCCCTCTTCACATCTCGAAAGATACAATTGATGTGACTTTTCGTTCTTTGTTAGCTTGGCCAACAATATCTCTTCTTCCTCCTCTTCTTGTAATGCAAATAGGTTAGGCCAAAACTGATGCATCTGCCATGACATCCAAGACTTGACTCAGACTGCTCTAACCGCTCTTTAGGAATATACCTGTCGGCTACAGCAGTCATGACCGCGCTGCTAGAGCCGGTCCAGTCGTCGCTTAGGAATTCACCTTTACTTCGAAGTGAGCTGAGATTTTTCCTCTCCCTTCACTAATGCTGCTTATGCTATGCGGGGGTATCAGTTAGACTTGAGTCGGAAATAAAGTGTAGGGGATGAAGAAATATTTGATTTGCTTGAGTTTAAAAGAGCATAATCTGATTTTCTTTAGTTTTGTGTGAATGTTATTTATGGGATGATGGAAATAATTACTTCATTAGATGCTGATACGAATTTGTCTTATATTTTAAATCATTTTTGAATACGTTGGCAAATCGCGCGTTTCAATTGAGTGTGTCGTTCTTTTTGGTGCTTACTCACATCACGTTATCTCAGAATACATTAACTGAAGTGAGCTGAGATCTCAGCAAAAACAAACGCACCTATTATCTACTTAATCTATTATTTATTTGTACGTAAAGTAGAGGACTTATTACTGAAACATTGTTTTTATTTATCCAACAATTTATGTGTTACCACTATTGAATTTATTATTTTATTTCATTATTTTTATAAAAATTTACTGTGTGGATCATCCAGTTGAAATTTTATATAGCATACATGTTCTACAGTGAACGGCTAAATTATGGAATATTATCATTATTTCGAGAACCGTCGAAATACCCATGTTATAATGTACATGGGGTAGAGATGACGTCACCGGTGTAGGTGTAGTGACGTAATAGTTAATTTTTTTTAAATAGAAATCGGTATAATATGACACCTCATTTGAATGAGAATTTAATTCTCCGTTTAACAACATTACATTTTTAACTAAAATATTTTTTTACGAAAACAATTTTTTTTAATTTAAATTCAACCAAATTACAACTGAATTAATTAATAATGTACTTTAAAGTAACCAAATAATGCATAACAATTATTTTAAATTGAATGTTCGAAATGTCATCCATTGGTTCAGGAACAGACGAATTCCTTTCCAGCTCTTCCACCAATGCCAGTAATAATATAAAATACTCAATAAATATTAAACTAATACTAATTAAACAATAAACATCAACAAGAAAACGACAAATTTTAAATGGAGGGTAATTAAAATAATGTAAATATAAAAATTTTAAGGTATAACAAGAGGAAAAGGGAATGATGTAAGCAAGAAATGATAAAGGAAGGGGCAGACTTATACTTATTTCTGCAAATCAAAAGAGGCAGTTTTTGTGTTTTTTTTTTAATGTCATAGCCGAGCAACGACGATATGATGGATTCGGGACATGTATTTTATTGGTCATATAAAAACGAACATTTGAAAATATAGTTGGATAAACGTGGAATACAAAGACTTGTTTTCTTCCTTACATTTAAATTATGGATATCAGTTCTGAAAGTAAGTTTGGTATGTAAATAAGCCGGCGTTTTTGTGGTATATATTATATGATAAAAAACTACTAAATGTACCAAGTTTCTACGATTAAACCATTTTAATTTTTTAAATTTCCATAGATCAGTCTTACACAAGAATTTTGTATCTTTTGTATTAGTTGAGAATTTTTAGCATCAAGACATGGGCCATATACTGTGTCACAATGGTTGAAATGAGAGAGAACTGAAGCATCACATAACGTTTTTTTGGTTTTCGGTAGGTAGTATATATCTCTGAGGATAGAATTTCGAATTAGGCCTAAATTTTTGCAGTATCTTTTAACCGAAATATCAGTTCCATCAATTTCAAGCGAAATATTGTTGACTATAGTTTGACTATTAGAGTCCATACCACAAAAATATAGAACAGCTGATTTACTGGATTTTAGAGAGTGTTTTTTTGACATTTTCAAAATATCATTAAGATCTCTATCTATTTTCTGAGAGGCTTCTAAAAGATCTTCGTAATTAAAGGAATAATACAGCTGAGTCTCATTTGCGTAATAATGATAATTTATGTAGTTAAGTCATAAAATTAGATGTATAAATAGTGAATAATAAGGGTCCTAGTATACTGCCTTGGGGGACACCGAATTTTAATTCTAAATAATTAGATTGTTTATTACAGGTTTTAACCTATTGCATAGATAGGATCACTATAATTAATAAATTTTAAGACAGCTGATAGGATACTGTGATCAATCATATCAAAAGCTTTGGTATAATCCAGCAAAATCAGAATTGATATCTTATTATTATTAGCAGTCCGTATCAGTTCATAGGTTACATGCGCGAGTGCACCATCACAACTAAATTCTGGTTTAAATCCAGATTGATTATCAGGTAACTAATTAGTAATTGCTCCAATTTGTTTTCCCATAACTTTTTTGACAAAACCGACAAAATGTTAATTATTTTTTCTCTTATTTTTTGGGAATCAATCCACAATAATAACATAATTTTTAAAAACGATAAGGGTTTATCAGAAAGAATTAAGAAAATTGGTAATCAATTCAATATTCGAACTAGCTTCAAATCTAACAATACGTTGAGATCCATACTAACAAAAACGAAAACAAAAAATGAAGAACAATCTTCAAAAAACTGCATATATTAGATATCTTGTGAATGCGACAAATTCTATTTAGGTGAAACATCTAGACCATTGAAAGTCCGAATAAATGAACATAAAAAGTATATCAAAGATAGGGAGTTCTTCAAGTCAGGTATTTTCAAACATGCTTGGGAAGAGGGGCATAAAATTCAATGGGATTCGACAAAAATAATATTGAAAGAGCCCGATAATAAAAGACGAAAAATCAAAGAAAGTGCTTTAATACAACTGAATGCAGATAAATGTGTAGCTAGTATTTCAGCCGAATGTAGTCAAATTTGGTTACCAATGTTAGAAAGAGAAATTTCCAATAATCAATTACTTGCATTATCAGGATAGCATCATAAGTTTTTATCCAGGTTTACTTATGATTTATCTTTGGAATAGTTGTTAATTGATACACACTTCAATGCACAAAATTACCAAACTGAGTTATACATATTTTGAAAACAAAAATAATCATACACAAAAAAGTAAAAATAAACGCGTTTTTATTAACAAAAATTTCCAAAATAAGCGAAAAAAAGCGCTATCCCAATAAAAACCGTTCCTGGAACGTGCATTTAACTGGATTCCATTTCTAGTGGACTACATATCGTTAGAATGTCATAAAATAAAATATTTTATTTCACATTTTACCAGAGGTGTGATCTACTATGAATGGACCTTAATAAAATTTGACAATAAAGTTTTGTAGTCTTAAACTTCAAAATACTATTGATTGTCTAGTTGTCAAATTTTTTCGTTGTGTCAGATAGGGACCAAAAGTATTTCTTTACTATAGTTAATCTTGACAACGGTAGGTGGAACGCTACCGAACCGTCGAAATAAAAAAATAAAAAACATTATTGTGGTTTGATTCCCAAAAAATAAGAGAAAAAATAATAAGTAAAGCTGGATTTATAGATTGACGGACTGTAAACGTATACCACACGTAACGAACGGTATGTAAAGCGGGATTTATAGATTGACGGACTGTAAACGTATACCACACGTAGACGCACTGGATACGTAACGAACGGTATGTAAAAATTGTTGCAGTTATAAATAAACGGAACTGAAATTTTGCGCATGGGCAGAGGTAACGTACTCGCGACATTCAAATTAACCTAGAAATTATACAAATCATCCTGTCCTATGTTGTTTTGAGCTTTAAATTTTGTATTATAATCTAAATATTTATATAGTTTGAATCACAATGGATTACGAAATACATGAAGATATGCTTCTTGGGGCCGTGGGACTACTATTGTGCGCAGTAGCATTGGAAAAGTGTCCACAATCACAAACTCGAAAAACGACGCTAAACTAAACAGTAAACAAAGGATATCTATGCCAATCTATGAAACATTCAAAAACACAACATTCAATGACAGCTGATAGCCACGCTGTCATCACACAAAATTCTTTCCTTTGATTGGCCGGACGTAAGAACGCACCGTAAGAAGATAAAAGCGGGATTTATAGTTTGACGTACTGTAAACGTAGACGCACTGTGAAAAGATCAACTATCAGAATTTACGTACCTTGTTTATAAAGGAACGTAAGTGCATGACGTAACGTAAGGGGAACGGACTGGAACGGAAGAGTTGGCCAACTTTTATCTTTTTACAGTGCGTTCTTACGTCCGGCCAATCAAAGGAAAGAATTTTGTGTGATGTCAGCGTGGCTATCAGCTGTCATTTAATGTTGTGTTTTTGAATGTATAATACAAAATTTAAAGCTCAAAACAACATAAGACAGGCTGTAGATGATTTGTATAATTTCTAGGTTAATTTGAATGTCGCGAGTATGTTACCTCTGCCCATGCGCAAAATTTCCGTTTCGTTTATTTATAACTGCAACAATTTTTACATACCGTTCGTTACGTATCCAGTGCGTCTACGTGTGGTATACGTTTACAGTCCGTCAAACTATAAATCCCGCTTAATGCCACACAGAAGATAAAATGTTAATTGATCTTAAGTCACTGTAAGTTTTAGGTTTGTTAATTTTAGCTAAACGTGTTACTACTGCGATTTTTCAGGATGAAGGAAAATATGGTATGGTAATGCTTAATCGTCATAGATAAGGAATTTATATAGTCTGAAGTAGATAGGCAAGTGTCTAATAACCGGCTGAACCTTGATGCTACTGGCGCCGTGCTGCGACCTGTGTATCAACTATATACGAGATCCGATGGATGGTAGGAATTTAAAATATCTGGAGTATTTTAAAAGTTTTTATTAAATATTCTTTTGCTAAACGCTATAATATTTTCAATACTAATTAGTACCAAATAGCTACTTTGTTCATACTTGATACTAAAATATAGTGTATAACAGAAAAATATTTAATAAAAATCAAACTTTAATGTTGAAAAGTGAAAAAAAATAAAAATTAGACATAATATAATTTAACTAACATCTCGATTAACATGTAAATATGCCTCAATCATCATACCTACTTCTAGCTTTGTCTAATAATCTCCTAGGACACCGTTATCTTCAACACTTCTAGGACACCGCCAAACCTCCTAGGATACCGTTATCTTCAAAACTCCTAAGACACCGCCAAAACTCCTAGGATACTGTTATCTTCAAAACTCCAAGGATACCGCCAAAACTCCTAGACATTTTCAAAACCCCTAGGCTACCCCTAGGTTACTATAGACATCTTCAGTTTCACCTAGACATCTCCATCTTCAGTTTCAACTAGGCCTCTCCATCTTCAGTTTCAACTAGACATCTCCATCTTCAGTTTTAAATTTCTTTTTTAATTTTTTATCTACCCGGCTGTAAGAGCTGTAGGGGATCGTGTCCGGGATTATGTAAGTTCTAATTTTTTTATTATTAACTTTTATTAAGTTCTACAAGGTGTTTCTACCTTTCTCACCTTAGTTTCTGTTCTTATATAGATTGATTTAAATTCATTTTTTTTGTCGACGTCTAAAAAGGTAGTGGCGCCTTAAGTTCTTATAGTCTGTCCTCTGGGATACCTAGTGTAACACTAACATGGAGTCGAACCACCCTTGAGAGAGTTTCTTGCCGGGATCTGTCTCAAGAGGAGCGAATAGCGTTACAGATTCATTCTCTGGTTTAACCTGGATACCATTCACATATACCCAAACTTTATTTTATTAATACAGCTTGTGCTTGTACACTCCACATTCCGTAATTTTCTTTTGCTATTTTGTATATATTTTTGTTCGATTTCAATTATTGGATTTAAATTAAGCAAACGATTTTATTTATTTGCAATATTACAATCTTAATTATGACATACAAAACGTTAACTATTTATATTAGTCTCAAGTTGAGTGGTGAAGAGTATATTCCAATATGTCATTGGCGTCATCAGTCACCGGTCGCAATCACCTTCGGCCTGCCCCGTGTATTTTTGACGTGAAATAATGCGACCTGTGTGTCAACTGCTAACCAATGTACTGTCATTCACATTAGAGTTTACTGGGCATGCTTAAACGTATACATTTGGCTAGCGAAGAGAATTAATTTCTTATAGAGTTGGTTGAACAATAAAAATATTTTATTTTTTCGAAAATGATTCATTTACACCATTTGGTTCCTCTCAAAGTAATTCTACTTAAATATAACAAACTTGTACCAGCGTCTTTATCAATCCTAGAAGCACTTCTTAATCTTAATAATTAATATTAATTCAGGTATAAACAATATAATTACTCAAGAATATGTACAAAACATTAAATAATAAATATACAATAATAGTAAATATAAAATAAAAATAAATATACATAATGTAATATTTCAGTTATGCAACAATGTTCAACTAATACTATTTTCAGTGTTTCAAGTGGAAGTTTTCGTCATGGATCTGTTGGGTGAATGCTGGACAACAGCTACTCTAACAAATCAATGAACATATTTTCTAGCAGGCTGTAATAATAGTACTGAGCTCTAACAGTTGTTATTAAAAACAGATGTGAAATTCTAAACTACAATAAATAAGGTTGTTCTGGTATGGATCTCAAAGAAGTGGATCAGCTGGCCAGGAACAGATGTTAGTTCCAGTTTGTAGGCCCGGAGTCATTAGTGAGTCTTTCTAAATACGACAAAGAAATTTATCTCAGATCAGATGAACTGCAAATCGAGGGTCTACTAGAATGAGATATAAGGCTTAAGGTAACTGGACCTTCAAAATTGAAAGCAGACGCCTTGCTGGACATGAAAAGAAGAAAACAGGTCCATAACCGTACTGGACACTGCAGGATTAACTATCATCTGGGAACTGTCTCGGCAAACTGTCGATTTTGTGGAGAAGATAAATCGTTTGAGGGGTTTAATTATGTCAATTTGATCAAACGTTGAGTGTTGTTTGTCTTGATGGTGGGATGGTTTATAATAACTGGCTATGTCATTTGGCCATTGTGAAATACTTTATCTGGATATTTTCTTCGTTCAATTCTTGGTAAATTAAAAAAATGTCTGAGTAAAAACAATATGGTTATTCGAAATTTTTTACAGCACTTGCAATATCTGACCTGATTAAATTCTTTTTGCTCAATTTGTTTGCCCCTTTCAGTGTTTTTAAAACTCCAAATAGGGTCTAAGCACAAAAAATTACTTCAACGATATAATCACTGTGAAGCTTTTGATTTGGAGCCATCAGTAATCTGGTTTTTGTGAAATACGAACTTCTGCTTTGTTCAATTTTTAACAGAAAGATTCAACTTATCGAAGCTTAATTTAAAGAAACCTAGTTAAATATATATTTCTTTACATTGTTGCAGACTTTTTTACAATAAAACTAGTCAAATTTATGATGCAATTCTTCTAGTTCTTTGCGCTTTATTTCTTCCCATTTAGCAATATTTTCTGGTGAGTTTGCTAGAAGAAAAAAATACCCAGCAAAATTAAATATTCCTACAAAGCAATTATATTGTAATCAATAAAGGAAGAAGGTAGATGGAACCTTATCGTCTGGTATGGATTTATCGTCGAAGATGACAACCAAAGAAGGAATTAGTCTGTCTACATCTTTTTTTTATATGATAACATTACAGTCGCAGACACACTGAGAATGCAGAATAGCGAAGCATGGGCAGTGGATTTCAAATAGGATAAAGACTGCCTCCAACAGTCATGATGATTTTGGCTCTTTTCTCAGTTTTCACTTTCTCTTTCATATTCCTTTCCGTTTAAACTTCCGGCTTAGCTCTACGATCACGTACGAGGTACTAAGTAGGAAGCTTGTAGGTTGTTTGCAAACGACCGGACAGTCTATATATATATACCTATGTATAATATACAGGGTGGACCGGATTTAATTGACGTATACAGAGATCTCGTGAATCACAATAGATTAGATTAGATTAGATTAGATTAGATTAGATTAGATTAGATTAGATTAGATTAGATTAGATTAGATTAGATTAGATTAGATTAGATTAGATTAGATTAGATTAGATTAGATTAGATTAGATTAGATTAGATTAGATTAGATTAGATTAGATTAGATTAGATTAGATTAGATTAGATTAGATTAGATTAGATTAGATTAGATTAGATTAGATTAGATTAGATTAGATTAGATTAGATTAGATTAGATTAGATTAGATTAGATTAGATTAGATTAGATTAGATTAGATTAGATTAGATTAGATTAGATTAGATTAGATTAGATTAGATTAGATTAGATTAGATTAGATTAGATTAGATTAGATTAGATTAGATTAGATTAGATTAGATTAGATTAGATTAGATTAGATTAGATTAGATTAGATTAGATTAGATTAGATTAGAAATGGAGTGGCTCTTTGTCCTATCCCACTGCGACCTTTGCAGAACCGCAATAGATACAATATACCTGAGAATGTGGATGCCTATCAGGCGCGTACCCGGGTGGCGGATACGGGAAACGGTCAGGAGCTGGGGCTTATGGACCATCCCTCTTGATCAGTGGCAGTCATAAGTAGGGTGAGAGAACGTAAAACTGCTCAAAAGCCTTTGCGCAAGCTGTCACCGCGGACCAACTCCCACAAGTGAAGGTGTTAAGGCACCGTGCCGATGTACTGGATGGTCACAGAGAATGTGGCCTCGAACGGTCCCCCGGGGGCACCTGGCAAAACCCCCTTGTATCTCAGCCTTACCTCCTCATGCGGGGCTCCCTAGCTACTCGTGGGATTCATATGGATCTAAATAAAACAAAATAACCAAGCGACCAAAGGGACGACTAGCAAAGACAAGGCAAAAAGAAGCCGCCGTAGCTAGCACGTCTTCGGAGGCGACAAATGAATGCGGCCACCGGAAGGTTAGCTTTAAAGCGAACTCGCTGGAGGAGGTAGACAATATTTTGGAAGAGGATCTCCAAGGCGCCAGACTGTCGGGAGCATCCAGAAAAGGAATGCAGGCTCTGATGAAAGAGGTCCTTGATTACGCTGAAGCCAAAAAGGCTGTAATCAAGGAGGTCACCTCTACTAAAGAAGAAAAGAGAAGAGGCAGGCAAGCACCCGACCAAAACCAAAGTAGAGGCGAAGAAGCGCCCTACGGATACTAAGGAAGAGGTGAAGAAACGCCCCAGGGTACAAGGGACAACCCCTCCACAGGCAAGACCTGCAACGAAGAGACCCAGAATGGAGGATAAACCGGAATAGATACAATATTGATTAAATGGAGAAAAAGTTTGGTATATTAATGTGAAATTGGATGGCAAGTTCCGGAGACATTTGACAAAATCCGAAAATGGTCCTATTCGTTTTTTAAATTTGCCGTCGTTATTATAAAAGATATTAAAAAAATTGTTCTCAACTTATTTTGATAAACGATGTTTTCTATAAATTACCATAACAAAAATTTCATTACGTTTCGTCTTTACAGGGGGTCTTCATCAACTTCATTTTATTGAATACGGACCTGGATTTTTTATTGCAATATTTTTTACGTTTTGTAATAATTGAATAATTTTAAATAAGAGTTTTCAAAGAAAATGATTAAAATCAACAATTTATTTTGAAACTTAATGATAATGAATAAATAATGATGGATTTACTTATGACACTTTAAGGTAATAAAAAGTTAAAAATAAATTTGAAAATTCAATCAAAAATCTGTAATAAAATTGTTCAAACTGACGTCCGTTCTGTTCTCTTTGGCATATGAGATCTAGCTGCATCAACTATTTCGGGTGTTAATTTTCTAAATGCATCTACTATTTGTTGACGCAGTTCTAGTATATTATTTCGCATATTTTTGCTGTAAACTTCGTTTTTTATGAAGCCTCATACAAAATAATCTATGGGGTTGAGACATGGGGATCGAGGAGGCCATCTTGTCGGCCCGTTGGTACCAATCCAATTATCTCCAAAATATTCAGTTAAATACTGTATAACTCTTCTCGCATTGTGCGCACCACAGCCATCCTGCATAAAGTAATCAATATTTCGTCTTGTTTCTAGGGACATCCTGTCGAATACTTCCTCCAGTAGATCTAAATATCGGAACTGGTTTAAATTACCGTCCAAAAGTATTGGTCCAATCATTTGATTATAGATTATAACACACCATACATTTTGCGAAAAACGGACCTGTGGCCTAACTTCCCTTATTACATGAGGGTTCGTAGTGGCATAGAAATGCTCGTTTCTTGGATTAAATATTCCACTGTTAGTGAATGTAATTTCATCATGAAAAAAGAATCTTTTTGTTAAAATATGGATCATGGAGTAATTCTCGTCTCCACCAACGATAAAACGTCATCCTCCTCTGAAAGTCTCCAGCGTGTAGTTTCTGGACTTTCTGAAATTTATACCCATGGTATTTATGTTTCCTCAAGACTCTTTTCACCGTGGACTGCACATTATTTACTTATTCGTCTATTCGAATTTTCAGGGTTAATGTAAATTTTAGCAAGAACATTAAATTCGTTAACCGTATCTCGTACCTGATATTTGGTTCTCCTTTTTCTAACACTGCTACACTCATGCCCGGTTGCAAGAACGCTTATTAAAAATGATGAATGATTAACGGCTAATCAATGAAATAATAACTCGTTAATTCTTCCAATCAACCATCATTTACACAATCAAAATGCAACAGATAGGTACCTGTAATGATGAACAATTAATCGACCATTATTTTTTCCGTGAAATCGGGTTCCCATTGATGGTTCATAATTTTTTAATCAACCATCACATGATGAGAGATTTGATTAGCGTTCTTGCAACCGGGCATCACTCATATAAAAGCGAAAATATCCTTAACGATGGCTGCTGTCTTTCTGGATATAAATCGAAATATGCCTGAGCTGCCTGTAATTCATTTCGACGACAATTTATGTACACATCGTACATATCTTTCTTTTCTTCGTCAGTGTAACGAACCATACCTAATATTTATTTACTTTTTAAATCATTTGAAAATAAAGAATCAAAGGAAATACCTAGTAATCCCTATTTCAATTGACAGATAAATAAACAGTTTGAAATAAGTTGTGGTTGTGACATCCACGGCTAACATTATTTTTAAAGAAAATCGTGAATGTGAATATAAAATTATTAAAGATAGAAACAAACGTGTAACAAATATTGATTATATTCAACTTTACGTTAGGAAATATTTTATGGAAATTTCGATTACGTAAATTATTCACAGACTGCTTGATTTAATCAAAGAGATACGGTACTATTTTCAAATTTTCAGAAGTAAGATACTACTACGAAGTTATAAAACGATTTAATTTAGAGTGCGGCACGTAACACCTAGTTCTTGTTAACCGATTTTCATACATTTCCCGTTAACCAATTTAACAGATTTTTGGACACATATTAATTTTCTTTCAAAATTCTTATTTAATGCCCAATATTAAAAATTATTAATTTGACTTTAAAAAGATAATGATTTTTGAAAGACGAATCGTGATAGAATCGTCAAGTATGCTATATCATCTATACAAAACGTAAAAAATATAAATCCAGGTCCGTATTTAAAAAAATTAAAGTAGATGGTTACCCTGTAAAGACGAAACGTCGCAATGAAAATTTTGGTATGGCAATTTAAAGACAAATTTATTTGATATCTTTTATAATAACGACGGCCAATTTAAAAAACGAAAAGAACCATTTTCGGATTTTGTCAAATATCTCCGTAACTAGTCGAGATATTTTAAATTTTTTGAAACCATCTAATTTCACATTAATATACCAAACTTTTTCTCCATTTAACCAATATTGTATCTATTGCGGTTCACAAGATCTCTGTATACTGGCTGTTTCCACCAACCAAAAGTTAAGGATACTTAACGTTAAGTATAAGGCTTAAGATAAATTTTCTGTTATGCTATGAAAGGCTTAACAAAGCCTAGAATATTCTGGGCTTAAACGTTCCTTAAAGTAAGTGGAGATTATGAGCATGCGCCGTGCCCACATTTCACACATTTTAATGTCAACCAATGTCAACTCTAACCTCTAATCTTTCGTTGAATTGAACTCTTATATTTGAAAATGGACGCGTTTGAAGCATTGTTAGATTTAGAAGTTATTGATTTAGTAGAAAATGGATTTCCATGAAGGATTTATAATCGAAGTAATTATTTCGAAGAAATGGACAATATCACATTTTTTAGACGGTTTAGATTGCAAAAAGAAAATGCCAACCAACCGTAACTACTTTTTAAACTTTCCCTTGTTTGACTTTGACCTATACACACTAGATGACAGACGTAAATAACAATGCATGCCAAATACCAGTTTATGAATTTTCCTAAAAACTCCACTTAAACCATCATGTTGCCAGATTTACGAATACTTAGTTAAAATTACTTCGATGGAAACCAAGTTTATTTAAGCTCTACTTTATTTTTAAGGGCTTCATAACTATTCCTAGCTTAAACGTAATTTGGTGGAAACGGCCATATGTAAATTAAATCCGGTCCATCCTGTATAGGTATTAATTATCGTGTCATTGTGTTTGTGTTCGTACTCCTACTAAACGGCTCTACAGATTTGGTAGGTATGGGAAAGGGGCGAGTCAGCGGTGCACTCCTAAAATAACCCATAGTAAATCGAGGTAACCGACCACGAAGAGGCGCCAGTATGAAACCTATTGCAGTAGGTGCATTGAGTTATTGCAAACAAAAAAACTTTAGTGACTTTTTGCGTACAAGTGGTCAGTAATTTGTTATTTATAAATGAATTGAAAAATAGCAAGAAACTGACAAATGGATACCAAGAACACCTTGATTTTCTATGCGTTATTTTAGGGGTGCACCGCTGACCCTTAAAGTATATTTCATTTCGCTAGGTAATCAAGGTGTCTCTATCCAGAATTTCTTTTGGCATCGAAAAACTATAACCTATAACCCTAAATTTTCACCCCTCTAACTTCATACTTCCATTTTTAATCGTCATTTTTGTATGAACGTTATCCAAATACCGAAGCATTTGTTCCTATTTCAAACAGAGCTTATTCATAATAGATGGCGCAAGGTCCGTCTCATCAAACTTCCAACACTTATGGACAGAGTGAGCTACTAGCTCAAGCCTTTCTATATTTTATATAACCAAAACTAATTTCTTCTCACGTGCATTCAGTTATTTACGAGAAGCGTCGCGTATAATTTGGAACAATTTATTTTAATTTATAAAAAATATATTCGTGTTTTGTGATTGTTGAAAGGTTGGTAAAATACTAAAAGAAAAAATGCATTATTGGTACACAGTTGTATACCGTTATTGTTCATTACGTTCGAGAAATACATTGCATTGAAAAAATAAGAAAATACTACGCGATGGTATAACTTTTTAAATAAATTCAATACAGAAACAAGAAGGAATGGGATCCCAACACCACTACCAGACTTGGAAGTAATGGGATAGGAGTTTATATGGGCGAGGAATCAAACACTGTCAAAGTTTGGAAACAACTCCAAGCATCTTTTAATAGTTTTAAGCGGAAACTCACGTCATAGGAAAGTGTACCCAGTTTAATTTGTCGAATAGTAAAGCAGCTGTTAAAGCGCTGAGTTCTTTTCTAAACAAATGTTTAGAAGAAAAATCCGATGAACTAGACAAGAATTGTCGCCTTGATATGGGTTTTCTGGACTGGAATAAGTAAATCAAATAACAGATGAGCTAGCTAGGTGAAGGACTGAAACACTCTTTTGATGTCCTTTTGCGGTATCACCACCAATATTTTATTGGAAAAACTGGGCAATGTCGAAAAAAAGACTAAGTCGACTCGGTTCGGATTTGTGTGGCACGGTATTATCAGCACCTTTTAGAACCCGCCAATTGACTCGGATCCGAACAGCAAACCATTCGTCATTTCACAACTTGACATTTAAAAAAAAATGATAAATTGATGAATGAAAATTGATAGTTCTTCGGATGATGAGAATATGATTGCGGTATATTAAAATGAACAGTGATAAAACTGACGGGGAACATCCCAGATGCTTTAGTCAACCAATAAATTGTAGTATCTGCATTTTTGGACATAGAGGAGGCTTCTGAGATTTAGACAGTTCAACATCCAAATGGATGTCGGAACTGCTCACCACTAGAGTAGCACAGGAAGGAGTAGCATATCCGTTAATGTGGAGCCTGAAGGTTGATGAACTCCTGTGGTTTGACTGACCTCGAAATATCTTGACAAGGATATGCCAATGACATAGTCATAACAGCCAGGGGAAATTCGAGAAAACCATTTGTGACAAAGGGGTATGAACTACATAAATAGTTGGTATAGGCAAGTGGAACTTAGCTTTCACTAAGAAAAGAACACTCAACCTAAAAACCATTGAACTACATGGGAGCGAGGTTGAATGGAGACAACCTCTCCAAAATTCAAACACTAGCATGTATAAAAGTTACAGGAGTAATGGAAACATGCTCAACGGCGGCCATGGAAGTGATTATCAACTTCACAGCACAACACATGGTAGTGGAAACGGTTGCAGAAAGAACAGGATACAGACTGAATATAGGATATGCTAGATGGTATGATGGAAAAGCACAATTATATACGAAACTAAGCAAATCCAAATACCATTACCAGACTTAGAAAGAATACCATTCAATGGTATACAGACCGCTCAAAAGCAACTGGGATAGGAGTGTACAGGCCAGGAACCAAATACTCTGAAAGCTTGGAAAAAAACCCCAAGTGTCTTTCAAGCAGTTGTGTGCCCAGTTGAATATTGATAAAATATATAGACATCATGTCGGATAGTAAAGTAGCCGTCAAAGCACTGAGTTCTTGTGTAATCAGTTCCAAAATGGTATGGGAATGTCTAGGCAAACTCAATAAACTAGGCGAGAACAACAGTATTACCCTGCTGTGGATTCCAGGACACACTGGAATATAAGAAAATTAAATAGCAGATGATCTGGCGAAGAGAAGGTCTGAACATCCTTTTGGGGGCCGGAACCCTTTTGCGGTATCAGCTCAAAAAAAGAGAAAATCTGACCATTGGAAAGAGCTAGTAGGGCTTAAACAATCAAAGATACTTTTAGGTGACTACAAATAGTTGAGAGAAATGCAAAACTGCACTAAGAGTTTTTACAGGAATCCGAACGGGACACTGCCGGTTAAATGGGCACCTAAAAAGCTCAAAGTAGTGAAGGAAGCATGGTTTGGAAGAAGAAACCTCCATTCACATACTTGCGGATTGCACAGCTATTCAGAATCCTAGGGCACAATACCTAGGAGACTACTGGATAGACAACTACCTAAACTATTGATTGTGCCAATCCAAAGTTATGAGCGATGTGTAGGAATCAAAAAGTTTTATTGGGCCATGCTGTACTGACTCGAGCTGAGTCGATTTAGAGCGTGCCCTGCTTAAGATTCTACAGGGAAACTACAACCAGGTGAGAACAAATGAATGCCTTAGCCAGAGTAAGCCTGCCATAAAAGTTTTGACAGGAACAAGACGAATGTAGGTTATGTGGAATGGAATAAGAAACCTCCATTCACATACTTGCGTATGCATAGCATTACGGAAATCTAGGATACAATTCCTAGGAGACTGCTGGATCTAAAAAGGAAATTTACGTTAAATAAAGCCTGCAGATATACTAAGGAACTGAGTAGAAAAAAGGGGACACAATAGTAGATATAGATTGGTCTCAGTGAATGTCACCCCAAAATACATACATACATGAATACACAAACAACGTACATGTGTATATGCCTACGCTGGATCAGTTGATCAAACTAATCGTCTTGATTTACATCATTTGCTATTATTCCAATGAAAATGGTAGCAGCTGCATATTCCTGTAGATATGCTGATGAAAATCACTAAATAAAATTTTATTAATCTTATCTGTAAATCTCCTACGAGTAGAACGACCATCACTTAAAATGCTAACATAGTATCGTTAAATTGATCCAGATTTTTGTTGACTGCGCTCGTATAAAGTACACATCTCACTAATACCGTTGAGTGATATCACTTAACTCTAATACATACCGCACTTAAAAACATTGTTTAAGGATTCTATGCGGTTTTACTGAAAACTGACATCAGTTTAAAAAGTGACAATACCAAAACCAAAAATCTTAATATTTTGGTTTATTATACAGGCACTTATTAAAAAGAATTGGTATTTATCTGAACACACTACGTACACAATGTTACAAAATGATAAATACATATTTTTTACCAAGAAATAAATTGGTAAAGTGTGTGAATGGAAAATATTTGGTTAGTAAGTGTTTTTTTCATAAATTGTATTCCAAACTTATACACTGTGAACATAGAAAAAACGTAACTTGCTAATATTTCGATTTCCGTTAGGTTTACAAAAAAAAATGTTGAGTAAAAGTTTTGTCAAATAATCCAAACCATCTGCATAAGTTAGAAGTATACAGGGTATACCGTGGCTTCAAGATAACTTATTAACATATTTTTTTAAATAGTACACCATCTATATATTTTCCATTTCGAGGACGTGCTACGGCTTGTCCAAGATTTCAACTTTCTGTGCATTGCCCTGCTACATAGGAGGGTGATCGGTTGAGCTACCTATTGGGAGCGTCCCCAGGCTGCGGATAGGGGTAGGCCAGGGACGTCAAGCAATTGAAAAAACTGGTCTATTATGAATAAGGAGAGATGAGGGGTATAAACGCCCAACATTGCCAACCGAATACCCAATCGCTGACAAGCTCGTGACGCATACCGCAAAC